>JAYKAV010002441.1:385891-416818 GCA_035582835.1 Phoebastria nigripes
AAAAAAGGAGAAAAGGAAAAGGGAAAGAAGAGAAAGCGAAAGAGAAAGGGAAAGGCAAAGGCAAAGGCAAAGGCAAAGGAAAAAAAAGGAAAAAGAAAAGGACTAACCTGTTCGCTGAAAAGCTAGACAACAAAGTGTAGACAAAAAGAAGAGTAATGTATACATTCTGCCAACATAAATAATGAGCTTGTCTGGGGACCATTTCAATGACGTACTTTAACACATACCTAGTTTCCTACCAAGGACTTACTTGAAAATTAAGCACATGCTTGACGTCTTTGACAGGAAGAGGTGGGATTATTCATGATGTTTAATGTTAAGGGCTGGATTGCACTGGGGCCATACCCGGGGGAATGTAGTCCATAAATGCAAATTCCTCCTTGAACAGGCCTTTGCTACCAGTACTGCAGGTATTGATCTCCTCCTGGGGCTGCCAGCTCAAGTGCCCCAGCCCTGCACCAGGTAGAGGGGAGTTCAAACAGAGTTAGGCAAAAACTGCATGAGGTTTGGAAGGTTTCCAATGGCTTTTCTCAGTTACATGAGTAAGAATTGTTAAATATATGCAGTCAGCAGTGTGTGGAGCAATTCTGCTGAAAAATGCAATATCCTTTCCCTTGATTTAGGCAAGGGATTAATTAAAAACACATATGCATTTACTCTCCTGCCAGAACTCAAGTTGATCTAACTAGGTCGGCACTAAATTTGACCAATTCCCTAAGCATTAATCTGAATTAACATAGCATGTTGAGAGGGATGGGGTTAGTTCTTTCTTTGGCCAGGATGTCTTGAGATCAGGGAAAGACCTTTAGCTTTTAAACAAAAGCAAAGTTTACCAGATTACATGGGCACATAAGGATAATATAGCAGGGAATGTGGGCTTCTCTACAGAAGTGGGAACTGTAAATGACAGCTCAGTATGCCAAGAAAGCAGCCAGCCTTACGAAATTCAAGTTACKTTATGATGTCAAAGTGGAGATTGGCTGTCTAGTGTAAATCCTGGATATTTGTTCTATAACTGTTTTCTTTAAACATGTAGTGAGGCAGGTCCTCACTTTACCATTAACTGAGCATTGGCTGCAGTCTCAAATCCTCTGTATGACAGGAAAGGACAAAGCTTAAATTCATAGGCAAAATTGCTGCATAATCACTTCTCAGCCTTTAGAAATGAACAGTCTCATAGCTCACTATCAAATCAGTAATTTTTCTTTTTCTTTTTCTGAAGAGGAAAAAACACTGAGTGGCTGTAAAGAAAGGCTATTACTATCCTATTCTATTTTGAAAGATACTCAAGTGTTCTGGAAATAAATCACAAATTGGTGTTCTCTGATGTAAGTATAAAATCACATAATCATGCCTTTCTCAGTAGTGGATACAGAAGAAGTGGTTTCAACTTATAGAAGAGGCCTGTAAAGAATAAGTTTAATGATCACTGTATAATTTAATATTTCTAGTTGTATTTCAGGGAAAAAATATGTCATTCTCATGGAGACATTTCCTAAACATCTAGTTCCTGCAGTATTTTTGAATTACACATTTCATTTGTTTTATAAGACAGCTTATGGAAAATTGCTAATATGGAGAAGGAAGCATGGGTTTCTAGTAAAGAATAAGGAAACATGAATTCCGTTCCTGGCTCTGCTATAATTTTCCGGATGACCCTGAGCTATTTTCTTAACAATCGTGCACCCTCAGAGGAACACACTAGCATGTCTTTTCCCCTCATACAGTCTCTGCTTGTCTCACTCAGTAGCAAGCTGCTCGGAGTGGGCCAATTCTCACTATACACTTTGTAGGTCCTGTGACAATGGATATCTGATTTTAACTGTTACCAGATTCATTCAGTGAATAACATCCAAAATAGAAATGGAAGCATCACAGAGGGGAAGAAACAAGTGGCACGAGCAGTGCAGGGAAATATTATAAAGGGAAAGAAAAGGTTCAGTCTTATGGGTTTTGTGGGTGGAGGGGAAGGCAAGCTGAGCTGTGATGTGAAGGCTGAGGGTGGAATAAGGCTGTTGAAATGCATGTAAGACATAAAATTCTAGACTCCCAAGACAAGAAGAGCCCGTCTTATTTTTTCCCCTTTTCCTCTTTCATTTACTGCTTTGGGAGATGCCCCTCGGAATGCACTCCCAAACTTGTACTGCCAAACACAAGCAGGATGAAAAAAATGAAATAAAAAGCAGGCAACTCCTCATAAATTTGAAGATTGCTAGGTTTGTGAAGTTGCAAGAGCAGCACATGCCAGTATATCTTCCAGTCTCCAACTATTGTAGGCTTAGGCACAAAATCACCAACATTTTCACAGGGAATAATGCTAATCTGTAAAATTTGCCTGGAAATCACTCAGGGGTAACGTTCGTTTCATTACTTTATAATCAAATTCCTTACTGAGGGTAAATTGAGTGCGATTTTTCTTTTATCACTACCCCTTCCTTTGCCCTGCCTATGCATATGATTACTGCTATGAAAAATCAGAGAGGAGAAAAAATCTTCGGAGATAGCATATCTTTAAAGGCTACAGCCAAGTCTAGAAGGCTTTGTTCCTGAAATGGAAAATGTTTCTCTGAGTTAAATCATTTCAAGACTCTCTTTCTGTCACTTTCATCTGCTTTTCTATCCTGGCATGTTTAGTCTGAGTTACCACGTGGGTGTTGCAGTGGTGGGTTCATATCATGTACTAGTACCCTTCTCACCTTCTGCCTTCACCTCACCCAAAGGGGAGCATATCCTCTGATAACACCTCGCAGCCCACACGCCTCCTCACTCCAAAAACCTCACTGATAATAAACATCAGTCTGATACTATATGTATATAAATATATATGTAATATATATAATACTATGTATAGTCTGACACTATATATATAGCCTGATACTATATATATAATAATAATATATATAATAATGAGAACGAAGAAGATATTAAAAATGGCTTGAAAAATCCCTCAGCCTTTACCATATATGGCTTTTCCAGTGTATCTAAGCCCTCAAATCCTTCCCTCTGGCTTAAACAAAGAGATTTCCACTTCTATATGCCATCTCCTTATAAATCAGACCAGCAAAAATAAACAGGGCACAGCTTCCACTTGCTGCAGAGAAAAGCATGAAAAGGAAGGGGCAAAAAGTGAAGATTTGCAACAAAGCAGAACTCCTCCTGCTTTCTGCTACTAAGTGCCAGAGAACTATCTTCTCTGTTCCTTCTCCCTCCTTCCCTGCCGAATCACTCCTTCCTCTCCTGCCTCCCAGATCCTGACTTCTGCATAAGAAAGAGTTTTCTCCCTCCTCTGCAGCACAGGGAACAGTCACAGAGGAGGAGGAGCGTAAGATCCTACCACAGTCTTATGGGCAGAAAGAYTTCTTAGGTAGCTTCTTGACATGTCTTCCTCATGCATTTAGGATTAAGCTGACGGACTGCTTTGGGACTAGGAAATATCCCCCTCCTCCCTCAGTTCAGCCAGGACTACTGTCTGTTTTTCCTGTCCTGTGCTTCAGAACAGGACAGGACACAGCCCACATACTCAAAAAAACAKCTACTGCTGCAGGGACATTGGCAAGATGCTCATCCTATCTGCCTGCAGCACTGTGCAATTATGCTTTCTGGTCATTTCCCATGGACCTGACGTTGTGCAGGGCTTTGACAAAGTGTTTTGAGGCTTGGGTCCCGGGAGGCAGGTTTCCTGCAGTAACTGCTGGATGTTCTGGAAAGGGATCTTCAAGTCAGAGAGGTCTTGGAAGTTTCTCTGCCTGTGAGCTGGCTGCCTGGGGCTGCAGGTAGGGCTTGAACAACGAGGTTGTTTGTGGAAGCCTCACCATCCCTGCACAGTTCCTGTTACACTATAAACAGAGTGTGAGCTCCAGAAGATGGAGATTAGTTCTCATTAATAAGAGTGCTAAGGTCTCGTTTTGCTTTTTACAAATTAAACTACAAATATGAAGTGGTTTATAAAGGAAGGGATGTTGTCTTTCCCATTTTCAAGCTCCGTTACATCTAGTCCCTTGCAGTGCAGATGGGTGAGGTGTTGGACATCACCCGTCCATAGTCTACAGGAGGACTCCTTACATTCTCCAGGCTTGGGGTGGGCCCCTTGCTATACCACAAGGCTTACATGGGTTCAAGTTATGTGAGTCTTTCACTGAGGACAGCAACCAAAGTGACCAATACAACTGTGAAGCATTTATTCTTAAATGGCAGGAACACAGCAGAATGTTTTAGGTTTTAACCTAAACCTTATGGTGGCCTACCTGGTCTCCTGTATGACAACTTTCAGGACTGGAGAACTAATTTTTCCCTTCAATCTCTGCTTTGTTTCTCCTCTCTCCCTGGCACTCTCATCTATAGTGCAGTCCTCCTACATCCTCACTAACTGTGCATTTATACAGCGCACAGTTTGGGGAAAATTTGTGGACTTCATTTAATATTTGCTTCATTCTCTGGATATTATCATAACACCATTTTCATGAATAAATGATGCAACAGCAATCTTTCTTTTCCTGGGCAGTGTAAATTAGCTATTCCTGGATAGAAAAGGATCTCAAGAAACAAAGAAACAAAAGTGCTGCTGTGATTTCATCTATTTTGTTACAGAAAATTTTCAGTGTCAAGCCAGAAATATCCATCCCAAAAGAAAAAAAAAAAAAATCTCCATCTCTGTACAGCAGAATGTAAGCATCCTGGATAAGTTTAAAACTGCCTTCAGTAACCAATGAGTTTCCTAGGTGTGGGACACTGTTCAGATGACATACACCACTAGGTAATCGAGACCAGACTGATGTCTCTGTGAGACTTGCTTTTTGTTTTACAAGACCACAGCAATGGCTCCGTCTCGGAAGCATTAAGCAATTTACATGGCTCAGACAATGCTGTTTGCTCTTTGCAGRTATCTCCATTTGCTGAAGTCTGGTGACTTCTGTACTCACCCAGTCTGCTATGGGACACCAGTCCCATCGCTCATGAGCAGTTTTGCAATCCCCAGTGCCCCTCCTCAACCAGTGTCTGGGGAACCCCAAAGGGTGAGAAAGCCTGGTTAAAGAAGGCACCTATGGGCCCAAGCATCCACATGGCAGCAAGAACACATGGACCGGGCCACCTGCTTTCGGATGTGGGGAGGAGTACAACAGCCGTGCGGAGAAAAGCAATCCTTTCTACCGGGAATGGGTGAASGGCAGGAGTGGGAATGAACAGAGAGCGAGAGTTGAAGATGAAACAGCTTTCCAAACCAGTGCAAAAAAGGAAGGCGCTTGTCTTTCTGTTGCTGCTTCTTTCTGCAGCTGATCAAGAACAAAAACCTCACACCCAGACACAAACACACTTTTTCTAAATTTGGCATTTATTTCCCTCCAAATTTTCATGCGCTGGCCAAAGCTGGAAGACAAAACATAATGCTTTTCATCTTCCTTCTAATTTTCTGCACCAGAAGCATCCCAACAACAACAGACAAAGCCCTCTCCATGTTTTTTATTGGGTAAGCAACTCAAAATCTCCTTTTGCAAAACTGTGGAATGAAAATAACTTCATCATTTCCCCCAGTTTTTGACTAACGCTTACGGTGACTTTGCTTGCCTAAGTGCAAACGCTGATGACAGCACCTCGCTATGGCCAAATGCCATGGACTGTGAGGTGATAAAAGAACCATATAACTTTTTCTGGGTATGTCGAGCTACAGGGCAGTCACATATAATAACATTACCTCAGCTCTGAAGAGCCTGGAATATTCTGTTATACCACACTGATCTCCTGCCTTGATAAGGCAGAGGTTATTGCTGTGTTGTTACATCCAAATTAAAACTTTTTTTGTCATTTGGTAAAAGAGGAATTCTAATTAAGGCAGAATAAATGTACTAACTGAAAGGCAAATATCCCTCATATTTTCTCCTTCCTCCAGTCCTGGAATTCTGCACTGAAGCTGGGGATATTTTATGAAGGTTAAACAAAATATTTGGAGCAAAGTCTGCTTTTTATAAACCCTGTCTCTGTCTAACCTTTCACTCTCAATAACATGAAGAAAAATATACAGTACTGAATGTCTGGCGGCAGCTCCCAGCCACTGTGAGACAGTTACGCTGCTGCTAAATCACGTTAACTGGAAGTTTGCAACAGTGAGATATTCTTGAATGTTTCGCCTCTGTTCCTACACAGCAACGTTCAGTGTGACATTTTAGCTTAAATCTCCCTTTGCACAAATCTTTCCCCATTATTTATCATGACCATCCATTTTACAATGATGCTTTTAAAAGCTGTTGATGAACAATCTTTCTGTACTTGCTATTCTCTCTTAATGGAAACCTTCTGAAACCCTTCCAAAGACCTCTTTGGTTCGCCTGCCAGATAAAGCCTCAGCCTGTCTTTGCCCTCCACTCCATTTTTGTTTTGTTAAATTTAGCTCTGTTTCTTGATTAGGTGCAAGTGACTGAACAAACTTTTCCTGCACGATGTGCACTCACAAACATGCGCTTGTTGCAAGTTAAAATGAGCTACTGGATACTTATCATCCCCTTAGTGGGCAAAAAATTTATAAATCAATGAAATGAGGTGAAAACAACTCCAAAGGTAAAATACAATGAAAACCTTCTCTGAGGTCTGATATGGCGATGGACAAATACTCTTTTTTTTTAAAGATACTTAAAGACTGTGACTGCAGTAAATCCTTTTCAAAGAATAGTTTGAAAATRGATAGATAAACATTGCTCAAGTTGGAAAATCAGCACTCCAGTTCTGTTGTGGACCTAGCAAAGCACTTAAGTTGGTGCTCAACTTTAAGCTGCTGCTGAACCAGGGCACTGATAACAGTTTTCTTTTAGTTTCAGGGAGGACAGCTGTATTTATTTCCTTTTCTCCTTAATATGGAGCAAAAGTGCCTGGAGGACTGAGTTAGATGTCTTTGTTAAACTCCTATATAAATCTAAATAATAAACTAAATAAGAATAAATTATTTTGGCCAAAGCCTTTCTCTCCTTTAATTTAATAATCTGATGAGCCATTCTTTCTTGCTCTCCGTTACTCCACACGTGCTGTGATGAAACCTATACTTCTTAACCACTCAATAAAAGCAAAATGCTTATATGAAGTCTCCATTAAGATTTATGATGCCCTTAACTATTAATTTCCTTGCTTTTCAGTGCTTGGTTTTGATAAAAGCTGGCACTGCATAGTGGTATGAAAGTGATGACTCTGGCTCCATCTGCACCCAGAAGCACAGCCTGAAAAGGGAAGCCAGGACTCATCCTCCTTCAGCCCACAGAAGAAAGTTTCCACGCTAAGACTCCTGCTGGATCCTGAAACCAAGGCGCTGCTTATGCTCACCTGCTCACTGGTCTGCTGTCCCCCAGTGGAAGTCAGTGAAGCCTGCTCAGCTACCAGGACCTTGGACACCATCAGACTAAGACTTGTTATGGTTCCAAAGACCAATGGATCCATCACCTGAGGAAAATTCTTCCGAGGGCCTCCCCCTTGCCTCCTCCTCCTCACAGTCCAGGAAATGCTCCTCTACGGCCAGGGATTGTGCTGTGATACTGAGAGGTCTGGGCCATGTCCCATTTACGATTGGACTCGGTGATCTTAAGGGTCTTTTCCAACCTAAATGATTCTATGATTCTATGATTAGTACTGCCAACATCCTCAACCATTCTTGCTTGTCACTTAGCTCCTTAGATACATGTTTCTCACCCATTTTTAAATCAGAAGCATTCAGGTCAGTGATTAAAGACATGTATTATATGCATGTTTGTATTTTGATCAAACATGTCTTTTGTGACTAGCAGATAACTTTCAGGGTTTCTATGTATGCATGTTTAAGAGCAACTTAAGTAAATAAAAATAACTAAACTAGTATAATGATAAGAAGAATCCACTTATCAGTTTGCTTTCCACTGGACAAAGAAAAAAAAATCCTCCAGAGTTAAATTTTCTAAGACAAGGGTCTCTAGATGCAATTCAACAGTAGTRGATAATTAGGTTACATACATGATAGAAAAAACACAATGTACCAACAGATACTTAAAGTGTTTATGGCAAAGCAATTCTTGCTGTCCAGATTCACCATCAACAGATGTTAAGCACAGAAATTATTGCTTGGTAGTGCTGAAAGCAGCCGGTTTATTCCAGCTAAAGGRCTGGCCCCAAACACCATTCATTCACGCCATTTTAAGAGAGGCTTCACTGGTATTCATCAGGATGCAGAAGACCTGCACCAAGGTGAGAAATAAGCTGGATCCCACACCCACTGACAAGTGCTCCAGCATCCTCCACACTTATGTGCATGCAAAAACCTCATGGAAGGAGTTGGTGTAGCTCCACTCATAATTTTAGCCATTTAACTATATCTTCAGCTCTTAGGGAGGCTACCTCAGGTACCTTGATACCAGCCACAGAAATACATCATTACCATGGTTTGGTGACCAGCAAGTCCAGTAACGGCAGAGGAATTTCAAGCAGGAAGCCCTTAGTGCAAGGCTGTTGTTGGATCCCCCCTGACATTAATGGCGACCTTGGTAATGCAAGCAAAATTAAGCGGTGGCAGATCAAAGTCCTGCTGCTGTCTCCACTCCCTGAGCTCACCATTCAGACGCAAAGCTACTCTCAAATAAAAGCCAGATGTTGAGCCGGCTTTATTTCCTGATTAGCTGAGATGTCACTTTGGAAGCCGACCGCTCTGGTCCCGGTCCTGAAATGTAGATATTGAACCAATCTTCCCAGTGGAACATCAAGGCAAATAAAATAAAAGGCGCAAAGCTGGTGTTGGTGGTGATGAGGACAGATTGTCTCTTAGAAAGTGGCCCTCTCAGAGGGATGGGATGAAATTGCTGCAGGGAAAGTAGTTGGTTGTTCCTGCACCGCATTACATCATCCTCTTTTAAACCAGGCAGTCTGCAGAGCAGACACAAGCAATGTTTCTCACAGCTAATAACACTAAACACTGATAGGGTCCCATAACAAAATCCCTTGCTCCTGGTCGGAGGCAAATGGGTCAAAGGCAGCCATGATCCTAATCCGGGCAAGGCTGATTTACCTGTACTTTCCTCTGAGAACTGAAAACTTGAAAAAAGTTGATCAAACTTGAAAAAAAAAACCCCAAGAAAAATCATGAGGTTTTTTTAAAGCTTTCCTTTTGAATGTATGTTTTTGAAAATCCAGTTTTGTTTAAATTTGCGATATTTTGATTGTTCTTAGGATTTTTCTGTTTGCAATTCTTGTCCAGAAAGACTGCGAGTTCTTTTTCTCTCTCAAAGTTTGAATTTTCTGGCAAAAAACCCCATACAACTTAAAATCTGGAAATTTTGTCGTGATTCTGGCAAAAGTACTGGTASAATTTAGTGTGTGAATGTTGTGGAAGTCAGCTCTCCTGAGTTATAACCCTGTGTCTCTTGAAAAAAACATGAAAACAAAACTGTGATAAAATACATCTAAATCCATTTTGTCAGGTAATCTTCTGCTTCTCCATCACTGCTTTACACAGGCAAAACTCCTCCAGTCCATGTGCAGTCAGTTGGTTTAAGCTGTGGAAAAGGTGTGCTGCCAGGCCAAGGGCTTGATTTTAACACAGTCCTGCTAACGCACACTCCTTGCACTGACTTGGTGAGAGCTCAGCCCGAGACATCCACTTTGATTTTTGTCCAAGAAATGGCTGCTATCAAAATTAAAAAGTTCAGGATTTGACTTATATTTTCCAAAGCATGCAAACATTGTTTTGGATATGTAGCATTAGGTGGGCAGCAGTTTTAATTTACTACCCACCCTGTCTTGAAGCACAAGTACCCCTAGAAAATGGTTTTATGTGGGCTAAGACCCGGCCCTTGGATTTCAGCATTGATCTGCTTGTATTGGACTCTCAGCAGACTGAATGGATGTGCTTCTTATCTGACAAAATGTACATTTCACAGTTTGTTTATTCCTTGCCCATAGGTCTCCTTTACGAGATCCTACTGGAAAGTTAATTCGAATTTCTAGCTTCACACTCACTTCTCTGGAAACTGACTGGGCTGTTCTAAAAACACATCACTGGGGCTGCAGAGGAGACATCAGGAGGGGTGGCAAAACATTGTATCCCCCAGTTTCGGGATTAAGAGGAAAGAAAGTGCCAATTGTTCTGCCAAAAAATGTTTGTTTATAGATATTCCTTCCTTCCATCTTGTAGGTATCATGCATGGAAGTCATCTTACAATTACTTATATTCAGTTTTTGCTCCCTTTAATTCTGTGAGCTCATTAACAATGACTGCAGATCTAATGACCTTTAATTCTTTAAGATCTAAATTCTTTAAAAGGTCTGGGATGAACCCAGCTCCAAGCTACAATGGTAAATATTAAATGCTATAATAATGGAAATCATATGCCATTGGTTTTCATTGTGCTGGTGGTTACTCATGAAAGCAGAATTTGCCCACTGTATTTTAAAGACAGTCAACTGCAAAAAATATGGAAACAAAACATTGTGTCCTTTCCTGGAGGGGAGAATACCACAACGATAGAACAGAATGCACCCCCTAATGCCTTTTTTGATATCCTCCTTTTCTAAAAAAGTTTCCTTTTTTTCATTTCACTGTGTCACTATGCTCCCTGCCCCGACATGGCTCCTTACAAGGGAGGTTTGGCCATGCATAGAAGGTGACATCTCCAAGGGTCCTAACAAGCCCACTAGAAATTTCAGACTGGAAGAACTTTTCCTGTGACACCAAATGACAAATACTCCCTCCTCTGTCCCATTTGCCCACAAAACCCTCATGGTCTGAAGGAGAAGTAAGCTCTTTCAAGCTTTGGAGCAGTGATCTAGGGACCTACCTGCCAAAGCACCAACAGTGCTGGGAAGGGAGCACAGAGTGGAGGGTGGAGTGGGGATRTGTCTTATCTCTGAGAAGGTTGTTTCCTCATTTTCTTCCAGTAAGGAATGAGAATATAATTTAAATCTCAAAAAAAATTGCAAATTAGGAAGATTATTTATAACCCATCGCTTTACATGTACACTTTTTCAAAGTAGGTGACAAATGCCAGAATACAAAAGAACCACAGAACCACATAGTGTCACAGTTTCTCATTTAGAATTATTTTAGCAGAAGGAGCATCTGATGCTGATAATGATAAAAACTTTTGCTATACTGCCACATAGTATGCCAAGGGTTGAACATACAGTGGATTGAAAGCAGAAGTAGAAGCATTTAAGTTATCCCCAAAACTTCTGAATCGACARAGAATTTCAGAGAGAATTGCAGTTTTACCACCCTTATGAGTTTGTGCTTCACTAATAATAAAAATGCATACTTTTGTTGCTGGAATGACAACTGGGTTAACAAAGTGCTGCGAAAAATATGAGGAATGGCATCATTGTACAGCATCATTCAAAAGTAAGGTGTCGTATCACTGCAGAATGGCCACAGTGATTCTGTCTCTGAATTGTTTTTCTCCCAGAATAGAAAGAACAATAGCCCCACTTTAATTTAGTTTATTTAAATTTAATATTATTCAATTTAATTCTTTTCTGTGCTATTTCTATTTTATTTTTCCTTTTTTTTTTTTTTTTTTTTTCCATCTTTAATTTTTTTCAGCATGGACTCCTGAAAGAAAGAGATGAGGAACTAGAGTCCTGTTCCCCAAAGGCCCCTGGGCACTTCCAGAAACAAAATGGTCTGGGATGACTCAGCACTCTCCTGTGCTGACCCTGGGTCCAGCTTGCCTGGGAGGATCAGCACTGGTATGTATAACCCTGGTCTCAGGCCCCAGCATTGCATAGCAGAGGAGAGAAGGAAACTCTTGACCTGCAGATACCCGCAGCCTCTGCTAAGGATGGTGATGCCTGAAGCAGCAGCAGGATTCAGATTCAGCTTCAGCTGCAGCCTTGCTTTTTCTATGCCCTACTTTCTGATCCTTCAGAAAAAAAATGAAATAAATGAAAAAGAAGTGAGAAATTCAAGGGGCAGCTCACCAAGTCTATAAAGCACGTGCCACCTCTGGTGCAGCAACCTCATTTTCTGTGCTCTTTTCCTATGTGCGTATCCTTTCCCAGCCCAAGCTACCTCCCAGATGATTGCATTTTGTGGCTGGCCCAAGAACTGTTTTGGTGTCTACTTACTTCGTGCCAACGGATTGGCAGAGCAGTTGTCTAAACCCCAGTAAAATGGTTTAGAATAACTGTGTAGCTGTGCCAAAAAGGTACTTCACTGATGCATCTTAACAGCCTTGATTTGCAGTGATTAATGACAGTCTTCATTGTCTTGGTTGCCTCATCACACATTTTGGGTGTTTTCATTTGRCATCATTTTTGCATTACTGGTACACAGCACTTTGTGTTCCTGCTCATACATAGGTAGAACTTGCGTATTTTATCATATAGTTGCATCTTTCAGCTGCCTTACAATGAAGGAGTTTTGCATGCAAGGCCCAGAGTTGCTTCTGTTTCTTTTTCAATGACAATTTAGGGAAGTGGTGAGACTGATGTGATCTCAACATAAAACAACTTATCAGCCTAGGGTTCTCTGAAAGGTAGTATTTCAGACACCATTCTGCTGAATTCTGAACTTCTATAAAAACATGGAAACCGAAAGCATTAACTGTTCACTTTAGTTTTTTTAAACAATGCCTGGCTGAATGACATGCATTATTAATCATGTGAAAGCCCAGAAGGATGGAAAAATGGACTTGCTTTAAAAACGAGCAGTGCCACATGGTATTTCCATTCAACAACATGGCACCTCAAACACAAGGCTTTGCTGTGCTTGTTATTTTACAGCAAGGATTTGCTGCGGGTGTTGGGACTTCCACACTGAACAAAGGGAGTGCCATGCCCCTTTGACGCTGACCTCTTTGGAACAGGACCGCAATGCACAGAGCACCAAGCACATGGAAAGAAAGGACTGGGGCTAGATTTTGCGTGAGGCTCCCTGGTGTCATTTCTAGCTCCACAATACCTCTATCAGCTTGCAGCAGGAGACCCTTACCTGGTTTTGAGCCATTTGAACTTGTGTGGTTTCAGGGAGTAAGTCAGAAACGAGGTTGTATTGAGGCTTTGTCCCTCTTTGGAAAACAGCAGTATCAATAAAAAATAAGAAGGCTCCACAGTAGATTTGGTAGCCTAAAACCAAAGCAGCTTCCCATATACAGAAACATACAGATACTGAAGAAGGGAAACATTCTCCTGGAGAATTATGTACTGCATTCAGGTATGTTCTTGATTTTGTGCGTCGCCACAAGGAGGGACGGATTCCCACTGTGTGAATACCGGGGCTTGTGAATTCTTTAGTCTACCCTGCAGCACACACGTATGATGATTTAATGGGCCTTCTGTTTAGTTTATAGCCCATCCACTCACCCAGAAGCAGAGAGTAATGATCACAACCCGGGACAGTTGCAAAGCATATGTGGAAAGCTTTTCAACCCTAAGGCTCTAATCTCTCCTGTTAGCCACCACCGCCATGTGGCGAGGCTATTACCATCCCTGACTCTGAAGCACAGTTCATAAACTCCTTCCACATGGTTTATACAAACCCCTACAAGGCTGCGCTGCATTGTTCTGCAGGCAAGGAGATGCATCAGCCTTCTCTTCCCCTCTTCTCTTGCTGAGCCCAAGAGAAAATTATTTGTCAATGTTCATTTATGAAATAGTAATTGAATTCTTCTTCTGGTGATTAAAGAAATGACAGATGTTGACACGTACAACTTAAATGAAAACAAAATGCTGACCAAACTAGAGTCATGTGGAGGGACCACTGTTACCTCCTGATGCAAACTACAGATTCCAGATGAATCCCAGATGCTCGCTGGAGTATGCACAAAGAGGACTGTGTTTATTGTCACTGCATGGTTATCTCAGCGGTATGTCCAATATAAAATGATGAAACTTGCTTTCAAGCTATTTATCAGGAGAAAAAACAAACCAAAAAGCATAGGAGTCTAGAAGGTGTCTTGATTGACAAATGGGAATTTTAATAGGAAAGATATTGAAAACCCTTTGAGTTTAGACTCATTCTTGTTGAAAAGGGCCTTTGTTTATTTTATTTACTTCTTTTGTTTCTGTTCACACTCTGTCAGTCTTTCTAACTAGGCTCTAGCATCCCATTACAAGACGAGTATGAAAACTCTCTGGGGAGGAATCCAGGCTATAATTTCTGGGSTGCATCACATCTATGCTTTAACCTTTTAATGTGAAATGGGCACTTTGAGGTGAATTCAGTTGTATTTCAGGAAAAATAGTTTTTTCTCTAAGTTTTCATAGAAAACAGAGGTGTTCTAATTTAAAAGATTATTAAGGCTGATGACTAATTTTTTTCCTATTAAAACCACAGCTTTTGTGGAATTACAACCTAGCCAACCCTTTCATTCTTCTGAACAAGTCAGGTTAATTGTAGAAGCTATAGTAAATTACCTGCAAAACAGGAGTTTTAATAACATGAGTCAACAAAACTTAAAGATGCAGGGTCAGACTTCCTCCTGGTTATGACTGGAAGAGTTCTGCTGATATACACTAGAAGAACATCTGTTCTGTAAATTTCTCAGTTATTTTTACTACCCAGAGAAAGCAGTCACAATTCTTTTTCTTTTAAATTCACTCTACACAAATCCCCACCCATAGCTTGCAAATCTGCTGGCCAGGGTTTAGGCTGCAGCATACACTTAGGCACCAGGAATGTATTTTGCAGAAAAAAGCTTTTACAGTGGAAAGGCTGACATACTCCAAACTATTCATGGCAAATGCAATGGAATAATGGAAAGGGAAACCATGTAAAGAACAAGATGTATTCTTACAGGAAACACCATGAGAAACTGCATTCCAGTTAATAATGGTTATTCCCAAGAGAAAGCAATTTAGCTTATTATTTTTCTTGCCCACTAATACCTTACAGTCGTTAAAACTAAGTGCAACTTCTATGTTTGGGGTTTTTGCAGATACTCTTTGGCAAAGTGGTCATCTTAAGGTTTATTTTCCATGACCAGTATACCTAGTATTTGATTCCTCCTTCCTTTTGTGAGATTTACAGTCAAGCTGCAGATTTTAACCCAGTTCAACTTCCAAGATTTCTGGGGCAAAGCTTACTCTACCAATCAGAAGACTGGAATGCTTTCTAGCTATGTTTTCCTTTATTTTGTCTTTAACTCAAAGGTGCTCAGTAGACAGGTAGAGGAATAAAGAACTGCAGCAGTCTGCATTTAGAGCTTTACTCAGATTTTTAAATACAAAATTTACAAAGAAGTAAGCATGCAACTGTTTGTTAGTAGCAAGAACTGAATAAGAATACTCATAATCAAGGATTAAACCAGAAAAATATTAAAAATTCCTCTTTCCTTTTCTGTTCAAATGGCTGGTCCAAGTCATCAGGACCATATTAAAAAGAAGAAGGAGAAAAAATGTAAAGATTTGTAGACACGCTTACTCCCTCCTCTAGTATTCACTCTTAGCATGACGAAGGCAGCGAGGGCTGTAATTCTGTTAAAATTTGAAACCAGTGTTTAGAAAATAATCATTCTGTATGCTTGCACTTTGTATTTTGTGAATACAAATGAACCTCTGGGATACTTTAGTTAATTTCTACATAGATCATCAATTAAATATTTGGTTTGAGGAATATGTTTTGTATGTGTAAGTACTCCCTAGGGGAATAATGCTATTTATGTTTCTGTATTCTTTCACTTTTATGAAAAGACTGAACTAAATAGGGCACAGGGGAAGCATGTTCCAGGCATTACAGGTCTTAGCAGATCTGAAGTGTCCAAATCATTGCAAACTCTTGGGAGTGCAACTGACTGAGTTAAAGTCAGCCTTACACAGATGATTGTGAAAGCAGATTGTGGGTCAACAGCCAACTACAGCTGCAGAAAAAATCTCCAGGAGTTTGTAAGATGACTGAGCCTTATCTGGAGAAAAAATATTATGGTGTTGTGCCTTGCTGTGAGAATTGGACTAGGCCTGCCCTTCGACTGCGCTGGCAAAGTTACCGCTTGCTAACCACCTCTTCATGCCCCTGCTTTGCCCAGCTTCAGCCAGCCTGAGTCATTTGTGCTGTGTCTTGGTTCTCCCATCGCTGATGCATTGGCAACCCAGGCTGTAGATGTGAAGCAGACAAGCTAACTTGGGCAATGCTGCCACAGCAGTGGGAAGGAGAGTCAGAAGATAATGGATTAGCAGTTTAAAGGAGAGGATACTCCCATTAGCCATGGAGAGTATTTTCCATAGCAGTCATGGACATTAATAACACTGTCAATTACACCAATTAACAGCCTTCCATGGTAATGTGAATTACAATTAGCAGGAACATTTTGCTAATTAAAACTTGAATTAACCCCAGTATCAGCTAATTAAATTAGAACCGCAATCAGTTTACTTTAGAAAAAAACATGTAAAGCTTTTTTCTCCCATCTCCCCCTGCACCCCCTCCTCCCCCCCTCCCTCCCCCAAGTCTGTCACTAATCATCACTCTCCATGATGCCATTTCATACGAGCCATGTACAAGCCTTGCCTGTGCTGTAAGGTTGTTCTCCTATGATTAGCCTGCTTACCTGTACTATGAGCCCCCTGGTAGGAACACAGGGCATGGCATCAGGAGATTTTTCTGCTAATGAGGCATAGCTTTCAGACAAAGTAAGGTGAGCTGACAGAAAATGCATTCTGCTGGCATAGCTACCTTAATAATGCTGTTTTTCTGTTGAGTTTGTTGTTGTGGTTGTCGTTGTTGTTATAAACTGGAATAGTGGTGCTAGCCAAAGGTGGATATTTCCAGCCCAGACTCAACATCATGTTATTGGTGAACTTTGTAGCATTATCTGGGACTGAGACTTTCTTCTGAAGGTCGAGGTGATGGGCACAGGTTTTTTTCTCTCAATGTTTTTCTGCCTTTGTCTATTTTCTTCTTGCATCGCTGTCCTCTAGGAGCAGCATTCAGGGGGCATCATGGGAACATCACGTACCCTGTGTTGACATTCTCATCCTGCCACTACATGATTATGGCTAATTCATTCTCTCTCCCTACCAATTTCATCACATTTGAATCAAGACAGTGGTAACAAGCACATTTATAAAATGCATAAAGACAGATGTGAGAAAAGTGCTATTTCCAATTTCTCTTTTCTATGCACTTCAGAAATAACCATGGAGTAATAAACACTTCTCTTGTTGAATTAGATTTTTTTAACATAAAAAATTGCAGAGTATTACAAATTTGCATGTGCTTATTACACAGAAGCAACAGGTACAAGAAGCAAGATTTTAAGATTTGCATAGTTAATATTAATTTCAATAAGTATAATCAGTCAGCTTGCACAGCTGTTGGCTCACAGAATTAACAGGTGTCACTAGTAAAACATTCAAATGGTCCTTTTTTATTTACTTCACGTCAGTAAAAGAGTACAACTGCAGTCCCTAAAAGATTACAGCTGTAACGTATTTCAGAAGAATGTTGGGAGTGGGGAAGCCTAGCATTTTTCAAGGATAGATTCTTCATTTGCCCATCAAAAGATAAGTTATTGCTCCTGTTTTTTAAAAGAAAATGCAGCTGATGTTCTATATGTTTGTGACCTGTTCCAGTTAGCTATAGTGCCTGAAATAAAGCACACAGTGAGAGAAAGTACGAGGAAGGAGAACATGCTGTTCCAGGAGCTCTGAACTGAGGAAGATTATAATCTTAGAAGCCATTTAGATACTATGGAGAGGTTACCATACATCGAGAGAGTGTCAGATGGAATCCTAGATGCTCAGGAAAAACCCATATCACTTTCCCATCATGCCAAGAAAGCACAGCAATTAAATCACAGACATGCTTGGGCAGATCCCTCTGTGTACAGTCACGGGTCCATAAGCACAAACAGCTGCCCGAGCATGATGTCTTCTGTTGAAGCCAAGGCCTTGAAGAGGAGCAAGGACACAGGACTGTTGTRAAATGTGGAGGAATTCCTTGCTGTTGAGGGCATGCTGTCCTTGAGGGCCAGAAAACTTTTGTGTCCAAGCTTTATTCCTCTGGGACCTTCACCCAAGCTTTGATCATCCTAATGTCACTGGCAGTTTGTCCAAGGAGATCTTTCATGGGACGTATTGAAGTAAAGGTATCATCTCACATTGGATGTACGCGAGGAAGAGGGAACTGGCCTGATGGTGTGGTGCTCTGGACTGTCTCTGCTCCCACTGACTTTGGGAAGAAATATTTAGAGATCATTGTCAACATTTGTCAGGGAAATTGCTCCAACTTCATATTGCACCAATACATCATGTCTTGAAGTAAAAGAGCCTTGAAAGGATTTGTGTGTGTGGTTTGCTTTGCTTTCTGAGTTGGATAAACAGTTCATGAGTTTTCATGGGAATATTAATCTCTCCCGTGTCATCCTTTGCCCATTTACACTAAAAGCAGTGGAATTTAAAGCTCTCTCACAAAATGGAAGCTGTCTCTGGGGTGGGAACTGGCAGATCTGAGCATGGCTTCCTTGTCAGTCTGAGCATGCACCTCGTACTTTTCGTCCTGATGACAGACACAGGCTTTTCAAGCAATTATGCTTGCTTCCACGCATTGCCCAATCTAACATCCATTAAAGTCAAGAAGAAAGACTCCTACTGATTTCACCGGTCACAGCATCCCAGCCTTTCTCTCGTAAATGTCTAGTCCCTTAACTGGTTTTAATTCTGACCTAAGATTCCTTACAGTGTGTTAAATCCAAAGATTTAGACAACCTCAACTTTTTGGAGCATAAAATTTGAGACATGATGAGTGAAAATGTACATGTAAGTGAGGAAATCAGATATATTCATCCATTACAATTATGCCCTTCACCAGCTCTATGGAGTTGGCAGAACTTTCCGTTAAATGATGAAAGGGAATTAGAAGAAAGTCTGACTCAAAACAATGAACTGTTTCAAAGCAAAGCTGAATTCCTCGAGGTTAAGCAGCAGTAAAATTGGCAATAGGTACACAGTTGAGAGGTTTAGACACGCCTGTTGTTTTGGCTGATGTCCAATTATAAAAACATTGTCCTTGAAGCTTAGCAATTAGTGACGGTAGAAGTAATTCCACAAAGAGATGATGGCCTTTAGACAAATGGGGAAAAGCGGGGAGGGGTGGGGGAAGGTTGCCTGCTAAACAACCTACAGACAGAGTGAGCTCCTTCAGTATACAGTATTTATTTTTCTGCTAGGATGAAGTAGAAAGGGAAGGACTCTTTCACTTTGATTCACTTCTGAGAGCACATACAGAAGCTGTAAAGCTGTTTTAGATGACCACGCTGGTAAACTGTCCCAGTGTCTCTGTTTGAGACAGGCATAAATGCCCCTCAAACAAAAAAGTCCTTTCACAAGCTCTCATGTGGTGACCAGACTGAAAGACTATAGCACAAGTCACGTCAGTGTTTTAAATTGCAGCAGAGGCAATGAGAGCCATCCTTAGTCACACTGGGCAGGAGGCCTGTCCCCAGGCGGGCAGGGAGGGCTGGGGAAGGGTGTGCTGGTGGTCAGCAGAAGAACAAATAAACGGCAGGGAAGGGATTTCAGGGTGCTCACAGTTTTCCACCCAGGGGAACCTGTCAACACAGTGCTGTAACATGGAACCACTTTGTCAGCCTTCCTAGCAGCACCGCTCCTGAATAACAAATTATGAGACAAGATATTCCCATAAAAGGAAAAAGGAGAACCTGCTTCCCTCATAGGCATTAGTTTGGCTGGTCAGACACATCTAAGTTGGCCTCTTTAGAGCAAAGAAAGTATTACTGCAAAGACAGATGTCTGCAGACATTGGCGTAATGGTAAGTTCAATCACCAGATTCAGTGATCTCTGTTCTTCTCTTTGTGCATCCCTTTTTCATGTGTTCAGTAGAAGTACAAAACRTGGAACACACCTTGGAAGACTAGATCATCTGTCCTTCGTTAAGATACAGCCTCACAGAACTGGCTGAAGTTAGACAGGTTGATTCTGGGCCATTGGGTGGGTGATACTATAAGACTGGTTGGATCAAGTCCAAAAGATGTCAAGACCCACTTCTGTTCAGGCAATAAAAGGAACCAGGCAGAAACTCAAGAGAACTCAGAAGGAAGCAAAGGGAAAATACGGAGCTTAGCCTCTGTTGTTTTATATGTTTTCATATTTCTATACCCATTGTTGGGTATGGCCTCCTATGAAAGCTTTGCTTCTCTAGATATTGGTGTTTGCCCAGCTTGGAGTTCAAGTGTATTTTATTATATTAATCTATTTTTTTTTTCCTCCTGCTCTATGAAACTGGTTGTTATTATTATCATTACAGTAGTTATTTTTTCCTGCAAAATGCATAAGACACATCAGAGGGAAAGACCTTGAGCTGTGTTGTGCTTTCATGGAAAGCAGCACACTGTGCACTTGCCAGTCTGCTGGGCCTCAAGGTGCTCCACAGGATCGGACAGTGTCTTTCTTTTACCTACGAACATGGACATACCTGGATACCAGTATATAGCTGAAAATTTCAAGACACAGTTAACTTTACTGGTCAAAAGAGAAGCCACCTGGATATTGAAGCCAGAATTAGTGTTGGAAGCTGAAACAGTTCAGCAAAGAAAATGTGAACACTACATTTGTTCAGTTTTTAAAGTACGTGTGCCTAGTTTGGACTGGTTCTTTTTGATGTAATCTTCCATCTTTCCTACATCTTACACAGTCTGATTTTCAATTCCACAAGAGGTCACAACACAGGAGGGCAGGATTGGCTGGAATACATCAGGTTGAGGGTCCATCTACTCTGATATCTTGCAATGGTGGCCTAAGTAAGAGTGAAAATAAGGGCAGGAGCAAATTATATTTACCACAGCAGCCTCCCAGGCATCAGCTACTTTCATCTCAGGTTGTTCCTGGGTCAGATGCAGTCTTTCTGCTTGTAGTAAACCCTCCTCTTCCCTGAACCATGAACAGCTTCCAGTCTGCCCTTGAAACCACACCAACTTTCAGAAGCCACGATTTTGAACTTTCTGTTGGCATCTTGCAGCTTCTAGTTTTGAGGGAAGATGTGTTTCACATCCAGATATTCTGGTGAGGCTTCTTCCACAGTACAGGTGAGCCAGACTGTTTGGGAAACCTCCATTCGTTAGTTATAGGCTGAAAGGATGCACCTTCCAAAGATAAGGAAGCATCATTACGTTGTCACAAAGCACCAAAGGGGAGATACTTGGATATTGCTAGATCCCTTCTGCCTAGGCCAGTGGTCTGTSATGTCTACTCCAGATGCTGTATGCCATTGGAGAGAAAAGATAGGAAGAACCAATTCCTCAGTCTGTGAAAGAAAGGGTGAAAAACCCCCATGGTGTCCTGGTCTTTGGRCTTTAGAGTCCTAAATGCAGGTGGATGAACAGGCTCCTCCTTAGAGGGGCTGGAGTCATCAGTGTTGATGACAAAAAGGTGGAATTTCTGCTGGGAATTTTCTCCTATTGAATAACACTTTTAGGAAGAAAAAAGCTAGGCTGAACACTTTGGATGGTTGCTGTCATGGCTGACAYATGCTGATGTAAAGAGTCAGGATTTATACCCTGGGAGGCTACTGTTTTTCATAGCTAAGGGAGAATGAGGGAAATATGTATAATACAGCACATTCTATTCAGGCTTCTGGGATGGGGGGAAGGCTAGACCTCCACTGAAAAATCCTCTTCTACCTCGAAAGGCACAGAAGCCCTTGAAAAAGATATCAATGTGATCTTCTTCAAAGAAATTGCCACCATTTGTCAGGTGCTTCCAGAAAGAGAAGAGGGTGAAACTGCAGGAAGGAAGAGAAAGTAGGTCTCCAGTTATTTAGTTTGGACACTATTCTAGCTTCTTGTGCTTCTGGCAGTAGCCCATCACATCTCAGATCTTCTCAGGTTAGAATTCCTTTGACAATGCGCTTCTCATGGTCTTGGTCCAAACTACACCAGACCTCCAGGTAAATTTAGGATATTGGCCTCCAGTGCTGTCAATTTAATGGCTTTCACTGGCACTGACTTAACTTTAAAATATCACACTCCTGAGATACATACAATTTATATGTCTGTATATGTTGAAACAGTCCTTACATTAAATAGAATGCTGTATAAAATGTCTACATTTGAATGATTATGAAGCTGAGCCTATTTTATGACTTCAAATATTTTCCACATTATCACATAATTCAGACTGCATACCCACCTGAAACTAGTCATTATTTTTAAAGGTTGTACTTTCCCTTCCTCTTTTTTGGGGGAAAAATGAAAAAAAAAAGGACCAAAATAAGGAGCTAAAACCACAATTTTTTTCCTGTTGAATTATGTCTAGAAAGCTTTTACATTGTCTAGGAACATACAATATAAAAAAGTTGAAAAGAATAGTTATAACTGCTACTGTGAATTCAGTGCTTAAATGCTGGAATAGCTGGCTATAATATGAACATCTGCAAAGGAACACAAGTCTCTTTTTTTTTGTTGTTATTCCCATTTAGTGAAGTCATTAAATTATATATCTTTCTAAAGGATTTGATATAGGTCAAAATGAATCAACACATGATGCAGAAATTACTTAAGTTCAACATCTTATGCTGCATGGAAATTTGGACTAAATGATCATAATAGCTCTTTCTGGCATTCAAAATTTATAAATAGCTACCTGCTTCTAGTGATTTCTTAGGAGTGAAATTTGGCTTGTTGGATACATGTGTGTCAGCATCAGAGTGGATGGCCTATTCAGGCAGACACATATAAAATCTGGCACTGATTGAGTATTGGCTCAATTATTAAGCTCAAACAGAGTTTAAAATAACACTTTTGGCCTGCTTGAGATTCTCTGTAAGTCAAATGCCAATTACATAAGTCTGTAATATTAGGCATTAAATCCTCCATACCGTGAGGTATAGTAGAGTAAACTATTTATCCCTTGAAAAGCATGACTCAAAGACCTCTGAGCATATACACGATACTTTTTGATACAAGACATTAAAGCAGGCTTCTATTAAAAGACAAACAGTTTACTGTGGTTATAGTGTCTCAAGTATGATGGGATTCCATACTGCTCTGGAAGGGATGAAAGCCTTAGGTGGCTTTGCTTGTTTTGCTTTTTCTTTTCCTAGCAGTGGGGAGGGGATGAAACAAGCCCCAATTTGTTCAAATGCTAGAAAGGTAACGAAACCATTGTTAAATTCCAGAGCCATTTGTCAAGCTCTGCTCAGGCACAAATGCAAACAAGACTGACTGCAAATTAATTCCATTTATGCTTTATCACAGAAAAAAATGGTATCTCAGTAAGAGCAAAGTAAGAGCCAAATAGTAGCAGTGCTGAACTCTGTGAGAAAACTGCAAGTGTTTTACCTTTTCCCCACAGGAAAACTGTTAAATATGGTCATTTTGAAAGAAAAAAATCTTTAAAAAAAGCGATGTACAGATTTTTGTGGCTTTGCAACTGCAGAAAACCATTTTAATTTTTTTTCACATGCTTATTTTCAAGCTAACTTTCTGTAGGACTGATGTCATCTGCATCTCTCATGATTCATATTTCTGCAAATGCAGAGGTCTGTACAATTTTCATRTTGATATGGAGCCACCTCCAGATTGAAGTCCTGGCTCTAAAATGCCTCCTTAGTAATGATCACCAGCTRTCCTTAACACCTGTGATTGAAACGCACCTGAACCTAGAAGAGCTCTGACACCTATAGCAGGAGATACAAAGGTGCATCTGAAGTATGCAGYGCACTGGAGAGTGAAGCTGACCATTAGAAGCTTGAGATGGAGCCCAGGAAAAATCAGTCCTTCATTAGCAGAAGAACAACAGGTCTCTGCAGCTTTGCTTCCAGAAATTGCACAGAGCTGGAAATTCACTGGCATGTAGGATTGCCTTAGCCTTACTACCCCCATCACACTTTCCACGTCTTTCTYTTCGATTTCAGAGGTCATAGAGCTCCTCGGGTGTGGAGATACCTTTCCTCTGTGGGCAGATCCTCAAGAAAGTTTTAAAGTTAATCCCAGAGGCCATTTGTAGCGGGCTCCCTTGTACAAAGAGACAGGAGCAAAGATGAACTGGGMCCACAGTTTAAGTCTGGGGCTCCTCTTCCTTTTTTTTCATGCAAAATGGCAGAAAAAACAGCTGATTGTTGACAGTAATTTCACCTCTGAAACGTAGTTGGGTATTTTGTAATTGTAGGAGCGGGACTGTTAATTAAAATTAATTACCTTGCTGATTGGAGAAGAGGAATTTCTGGTGTAATCTGGAATTTCTGGAGGAGCTCTGGTGTAATCGATCACCTCTGCGGTGCGCTATGGCGGAGTGATGGCATATTTTTGCAAAGGAGCCAAACCTGGTTTTCTTCAACAAAGCTGGGGCATGTTTGGTCTGATGGGAAGTGCCTGTCTCTCGTGGGCTGCTAATAGCTGACTGGAGCGACTTGGCCAGGGCTCCGGTGGGAGTCGGGGAGGGGGGCTGCTCTGCTCGGGAAGTGTCTCACTGATGGAGAGGAGACTGTCTGTGCTGCTCAACCTGTGGATGAGTTAGGGCTTCACCCATCACATAAGGATGGTGGTCCCAGTGGAGATCTCATGCCTTAGCAATCTTTAAGTGCAAATTCCCTGGGACACACCAAGGGTGTGATGATTTTAACTCAATCTCTTTTAAAACTATGATTTTTCTTACTTGTTAATGTCCAGGAGACCACATTCCTTGTTCCTAATCAGTTATAAAGCCTGCGACCCAAGTTAACTGAGAAGTGAATTTAGCTTCAAACTCTCCCCAGCTACATACCTAGGTTTTGGTACAGGTTGTTGCAAATGTTTTTAATGGCTTTGGCTGTTGGAAGGTATTTCTGAAATACATCCCAACCGTGCCACGTGTGCTCAAATAAAATCTGCAAGCCTGTTCTATAGACCTGAAAATTACTCTGGAAAGCAACTGCGACCTGCTAAATGGAAATTACAGCTCTTGGCCCTGCCTTGAAAATGGACTCGCTGAGAAACAAGACAGAACGCCAGCGTCTGTGTGTGCAGGCACTCCAAGACTCCGCTGGCTTCCCTCCACCCCCAGGTTTTGAGGTAAGTGCTTGTGCCAACACAGAACTGCTTTCCCATATTTATGAATTTTTTATGTAATGCAGCATCATGATCTATGCACGCAGAGCAGTAACAGATCGCAAAGTTAGAGGAGCACGTTGCTCTGCACATGGACTAGACCTTTAGGTTGCAAGAGCGTTTCTCACAACAAGCCATTTCAAATGCACAGAGAACAGCCTCAGAGCAATCCTCTGTTTGGGCTGTTCTCAAAATGCAGTACAATTAGGCCTGATCTTCACCCTCACCTTCGAGTATCTCTGCAGACATCCCATGCGGATCCAACTGTTGAATCATGACTGTAATTAACCATCTCATTGTACATTTGTAGATATTTGTAGCAGCCGTGGAGGGGAAAAAGTGAATATATTGCCTAACTGGAACAGAAATGTGTGTCCTGTCAGGCTTTCTAACCATTTTTCCCAAGACACATTTAATCTTGAAAAAAAAAAATCTTCATTATAAATCAATACATACCTCATTAGAACAAACTGAGCAGTTGCACTAATGGCTTGCATTTAATTGACATAACTGGGTAAAGGAAATTAACAATGTACCAGAGCAATATTGGATTACCCGATGTCATTAATCCTTTTTTTAATAAAGGAGCTTTGGAAAATTACTTTGGGAAAAAAAAAATTACAATGTTAGGTTTACTCACTGTTCTTACCAATATAAAATGTCAGGTTCATTGGCCATTATCGTTAAATTAGACAAGCACAGAATTCCTAGTAGGAGTGATATAGAGAGAGGTTAGATGGAAAGTCTCATTTCCCACTGTGGGAAGATCAAGGATCATGACAGAGACACAAAAAGGCAGCAGCCCAGCAAACCTGTGATTAACTCTGCACTGTGGGCTATCCCCAGCATTATCAGTGGGACTGCTCACATTATGTCTAGTTAAGCACAGCCTAGGTTTTATTTTTGCTTCTGTGGAAAATGGTAGTTCAAGTGTTATTGATCCCATAATACAGATGTCCAGCTGAGGCTCAGCGTAACTGGTGTCTTACTCATAGGAAGTGTGGAATCCAGTTTCAAGCTGGTCACTAGTGGGGAATCCTGCTGCAAGTGCATTTTTAAATCTTTTAGCACTTAGGATCTGCAAAATGGCTAGTAGAAGAGCTAGTGGCACATTGTCAGGCAAAGAATTCTATTTTAAAAGTTTTTCTTTAAATGACATTTATCAAACAGTAAATAATCCATCAT
The DNA here is from genome assembly GCA_035582835.1 of Phoebastria nigripes. NCBI lineage: Eukaryota > Metazoa > Chordata > Aves > Procellariiformes > Diomedeidae > Phoebastria > Phoebastria nigripes. Next base: position 412,049 of record JAYKAV010002441.1, read on the forward strand.
ATAATAAATACTTACTTAAATTATGTGGCTGACAATACAGTTAGTAAACATATTAAATAAAATTCCTTAAAGAACATCTATTAATTTAAATATTAATTTTTAAATGCTTTTTCTCTAAACCAGCTCACAAACATTGTTCATTTTCACATCCTCTCAGTGGCATGGGTCATACAAACCTTGTGAGCAGGATGGTTCTGAATTTTCTGTCTGATTACCTTAACTGAAATGCACCTCATAAGGGCATGATCTCTCAGCAGATGTGCTTTTCTGTTAATGGCCTATTTTACATCCCAAGCTCTCTCTTATGCCTTGCAGTTGTGGACTTGTTTACATCTATGCGGACAAGTGTGAAGTGCAGACCTAATAGAAATAGCTCATTTTGGCACTCACCATGTCAATGCAGCTCCCATATGCTCAAAGTCTTAGCAAGGTTAAAGTGGTGGTTAATTAGAACATTGAAATTAAAATGTAGTGACGTATATGTTTCCGGTTGGACTCAATGATCTTAAAGGTCTTTTCCAACCTAAATGATTCTATGATTCTATGATTCTGTATTCGATAAACTGGAAACACGTTTAATGCTGCATTCTCAGCCCAGCCCCACCTTGCCCTTGAGCACTTTTTGACCTCGCCTGCCACCCGTGTCAGGGGAAGCTGAAATACTCCGTATCACAGAGGAGATGTACAGCACAAGCTGTTTGCTGGCCATCTTGCTATGGCTGCAGCGAAAGCTGAAGTCACTTCCCTGCTAGTGATCAATAACCACAGAGCTACTGCCTGCTGAAACCGCCCACCACTTGCAACACTACCCATCAGGAGTGACATTTACTCCTAATTGTAGGGAATGCTGACATGTCTAGGAATAGTTGTATCGGAGGTGTATTTAATACAGATAGATGGAGGAATATCTACTTAGGAAGACACGAGAGAGCCTCCATGTGATGGAGCAGTTCCAGTGCATGCAACCTGATTTCATGCAAACTAACTTTGTAAATTAAGTGAAAGGCAGGAGAGGCGAGGGTTGGCACCCAGGTTACCCGCGCACCCTCCTCTCCAGCACTGCAACGCTTTCTCCTTAACAGATATGATTTGCAGACCCCTTTGAAGTAGGCAAGGTCTCCTTAATCCCAAAAGACAGACAGTACATGGAGACGCTGGCTATACAGCTGGGAGGGTTCTACAGGAGTATGTGGGAGTACAGGCCACCTGACTTATGAGAAGAAATGCAAAGGAAGGTAAAGCAAATTGTGGCAGGTGAAAATATTTTTCCTCCAGATTTAATACTCAAAAAGGACAGCAGACTTCTTGAATTTTTTTTTTATTACCTCGAATCCACATCTTACTTGAATTACATCTGTTGTTATATTGCAAGATAAGAATTTTGCTTTATGTGTTGCAGGGTTGTTTTTTTTTAAAATTATTTGTGTGTTGTGCTCATCAAATACCAAGACGAACACTGTTCCAGTTTGGTGGGTAGTTGAATTTCTTACTGTAAAGAATACCAGTATCTAATTCCACGAAATTTTTAAAACATTAAGTAAATTCTAAACAGGAATATTTAAAAACTTCTTGCCTCCTAATTTATATATATTTCTTAATTGTTAAAATAAAACTGGTGTTTGTGAGGTTTTTAGAGCATTCATGGTAAAAATAGTAAGATTTTTGATGCTTTCACCAAAAAATTGAAACTTAAATAAAATAATTACTGTTTATAACAGGCAATGTCAGTAACAATTGCGTTTTTCCATAAGCATTCACCTTGACTGAAAAGTGCTTGATGTTATTCTGAGATATGGTACTTGAAAAAAACATGACAGGTGTGGTTATTATAATACCAGATCAAAAATTTAGAAGCCTAAAAAATTGCAATATGGTCCTAGGAGATGTAACATTAACACTATCCAATCAGTAAGGCCTTCATTAGACAAAATCTTCGGCTGCTGAGAATTTCTTATCTATCTTCTTACATTCAGGAAGAAATTTTTCATTGTCTGAGGTATTATAAGCAGGGCCTCAGCAGCTCACGGTGCAAAAATCTATATATTTATGTCAAAGTAGATGTAGTCTACATCAGGGAGTCTCTTTCTTCATGCAAATTAACATTTAAAAAACTCACCTTCTTTTTCCCCCTGTATATCAAAGACCATACTCTGTGCACTCCAACATGTGTAGACAAACTTTGCACAATTACAATTTGATAAGCATGTATTCTTCTTAAAAAGACTGCTTACTCAAAGCAGACTTCTTACTTGGACTGCTGCTTACTTGGAGAGATCCAAAATAAATATACCCTAACTCACAACAGTCTCATACGGTACGATTTATAACAGTATCAAATGGATGAAAAAAATCCACTGTTTTGATTTGATAACAGTTCTTGATGTTTTCTAATAAAAACAAAACCAAGTCCTGTACTGTGTTTGATAATCACGCTCAGAGCATGGTTTGCCCGGTTCACCAACTCATGTTTCCTGGGCTAATAAGAAAGGCCAGACCGAGTCAGGCATTGATTAAACTAAGTAATTTCCAAACAACCCTCTAGTTGAAAGGCAGTCAAAATGCGAAGCAAGCTTCAAGAAAATGAGGCTAATGCAACAAATTACAATGGGGAAAAAAGTTGAAAACTCTACAAGTGACTAATTCAAGCAAAAGCTGAAACAGACTTCTCGGCTTTTGATATCTCATGTAATTTGTATCACTAATAATGTAAATGTAAGAAGATCTTTAAGGACAACTTCTGCCTTATTTATCAGGCTAAAAAGTTCTTAAAGCATTGCTTTGACTTTTTCCCCCATTTGCCACTTTCAAAATATCAATAATCATGATCCTGGTCTTATTTTACTGGAAGGCTGATTAAAAGATATGTTAGGTGTATTTATTCTGAGCACTGACATTTGAATAAGAAGGGACATAGGGGTGCAAAAATAAATTTTATTTTTGTTGAATATCCAGCGAATGGGGAATGGACTGTTAATGTACCCAGAAAACAATTAAACAGATCAACTAAAAGCCTCTTTCTCTCTTGTGGTTTCTTGAATTTGACTTCCTTGAGTTTGCACTGCCAGTATTTCTCCCACTCCCCATTCAGCAGAAACTACCTTGAAAGATCCTCTAAAATTCTTCCTTCCACTGGCAGAGTCAATGCACAAAACATTTTGCCAGTGCAGCTATAGTGGTAAAGACTGTGATTTTTGCATCAAGACATAATTTGTGTAGCAAACCCCATTGAATAAGAAAGTATTACAGTAACACAGGGCACTTCTGAGACCCGGAGAGCTTACTGACTCCCCCATACTTACACATGGAGTTTGCCAGTTTGCCACCATACCTAAAACAGGCAGATTTTTGGGGCTAAACTCAGGGTTAGTCTATGCCACAGACATAACACAAAGCCAACACTAATGAGGTGGCCTCTTCCAAGAGGAGTTCCATGATCTAGCAGTAAGTAACTATTTAGACAGAAAAAGATACCAAAGAAACTACTCACTTAGGAAGACATCAGATACACTTCGGCATATAGCAGGCATATAGGTTTAAACAGAAGATTAGAAGATATTTAGGACTGTACAGAGTGGAAATGTCACATCCAGAAGAAAAATCAGGGGGAACCAAAAAGCTGCATAGTTTGACCCAGGTTTGCAGCCAAAGGTCTAAGTAACAACTTTGCCATCACTGAGTAGGTGCTTAATTCCATGCACGGTGCTGTTAAGGTTTTATTGGTCATAAATAGTCACAGGATTTAGGCTAAATTTTCAGCAAACTAAGACAAGCAACTTACAAGTTTTAATTTCTGTGTAGTAATGACCAAAATGACCAGAAGCATTGACAGACCCTCCAGTGGCTCTCTGGGTTGTGGTTACGCTGTATTTCCACATCTCCCTGCAGAACTGGCCTGTGTAACGAGGCTAAACTGGAGAAAACTTGAGAAAAGCTCTCCTGCCCCCTCCCTCACACGAGGGCCCACACTGCTGAAAATGTAAAGGGTGCAAGTGGAAATGGAAACGGTGAAAGTGGAAATGGATGATAGGGTACCGGTTTGGGCAGAAATGTTCAGCCACTGTAAAACTGCCCCATATCTCTTTGTTATCTTCTTTGCTTTAGAACAGGTGCAAAGAGGGCATATGCATGCCTTTCCACACATTTATATGCTCCTACTCCTCCAGGAATACTAGATAGCCCATGCACTACTTCTGGGATATTTTACTTCTGAGGAACAACAACCAGCTGAAAGATAACTTGTCAGTGATTGACCAACTTCTGTGTGAGGCTGGAAAACAGACCTCACACTTTTGCCAGATTTTGGTATTATCTACCATTGCTGGACCAGCAAAGAGCACAGACCCTCAATCTTCAGCAGAGGGTTAGGCAGTCCAATACAACCCAGAGACTTTTTTCCACGACAACTATGTACCAGCCTTCAACACCCAGCAAGGCTCTGGACAATGGTGGATGAATAATGAATGAAGAGCCACCCACTGTAGGAGAAGACCAGGTTTGAGACCATCTAAGGAGCCTGAAGGTGCACAAGTCCATGGGACCTAATGAGATCCATCCGTGGGTCCCGAGGGAACTGGTGGATGTAGTTGCTAAGCCACTATCCATMRTATTTGAGAAGTYVTGGCAGTCYRGTGAAGTTCCCACTGACTGGAAAAGGGGAAACATAACCCCCATTTTTAAAAAGGGGAAAAAGGAAGACCCGGGGAACTACAGGCCAGTCAGTCTCACCTCTGTGCCTGGGAAGATCATGGCACAGATCCTCCTGGAAGCTAT
>JAYKAV010002441.1:417483-618498 GCA_035582835.1 Phoebastria nigripes
AAAAGAAGCGTGGCCAGCAGGTCGAAGGAGGTGATTCTGCCCCTCTACTCTGCTCTGGTGAGACCCCACCTGCAGTACTGCGTCCAGCTCTGGAGCCCTCAGCACAAGAAAGACATGGACCTGTTGGAGCAGGTCCAGAGGAGCGCCATGAAAATGATCAGGGGGATGGAACGCTTCTCCTATGAAGAAAGGCTGAGAGAGTTGGGGTTGTTCAGCGTGGAGAAGAGAAGGCTTCAGGGAGACCTTATTGCAGCCTATCAGTACTTAAAGGGGGCTTATAAAAAAGATGGGGACAAACTTTTTAGCAGGGCCTGTTGCAACAGGACAAGGGGGAATGGTTTTAAACTAAAAGAGGGTAGATTCAGACTAGATATAAGGAAAAAACGTGTTACGCTGAGGGTGGTGAAACACCGGCACAGGTTGCCCAGAGAGGTGGTAGATGCCCCATCCCTGGAAACATTGAAGGTCAGGTTGGACAGGGCTCTGAGCAACCTGATCTAGTTGAAGATGTCCCTGCCCATGGCAGGGGGGTTGGACTAGATGACCTTTAAAGGTCCCTTCCAACCCAAACTATTCTATGATTTTATGAATAATAACTATATGAGAATGAAAATGAGCATCATGGGTAGCCAAAGAGGGAGGAAAGTGTGTGCAAGATGCAGATTCACTGGGCGTTCTGGCACGGTCAACGTGCAACAAAACCAGCCTTGGCTGTCACATCGATGTCCCACTGCAAATCCAAAGCTTGTTGTGCTGTATTTACTGAAGAATACCCCTCTCACTGTACCATGTGCAGGGGATTTGTACACAGTAAATTTATTTCTGAGGTAATTCCCATTCATCAGCAACAAAGCTCTGTATAAATATTTTTTCCCTCTGAAGTTCAGGGCTGAAATTGTAGCTGCTTCATTTTTTTTCAAGACAGCACTCAAAAATATGCTGGAAATTCAATGCTGTGTCAGATGACTTTAAAGGTTTTTCCAGCTCTTTCCATTTCCATGCAATAATCCATTAAATAATTTCTCTCAAGATAAGATCAAATGTGGCTAGAAGCTAGAATTCTGTGTTTAAATTAACCCTGACCTCCTTCTCTTTTTGTCTTCAAAAAGTCTGCCAAATTCTTCTGACTGTCATACATTTAAAGGTCCATTTGTCATCAGTATAAAGTGACATAACAATGAATTTGTACTGCTTTTTTCTTCTCTTTTAAAGGAGACAAGAGAATATTCTGGTGCCAACAAGAATGTGCAAGCAACATAAGAGGGGGGAAAAAAGCTTGTTATCTGTATAAAACAACTAAGAAAAATTCTCATTTCAACAGATTGAAGGCCCTTATGTCAACTGAAGGTGCCAAGGCTTTGTAGCATATTTTTTTCCTAACTTTTTTTTCAGATTAGTCCATCTTCCGTTCCATAAGCCTAAAAAAAATTTTTATTGTTTTTTAAAGGTTTTCTCATATTTAAATTTTTTCTCAAACCCTGGTAAGCAGGAATTGTCTAAGGTTTTGCTGAAAGATTCCTAGAAATCTCAGACATGTTTGTTATGAGATTTTACAGCTTACTTGAAGAAAGTGGCAGTTTAAATATTCAACAAAGGCTTCTTTTCACCCAAATGTTCTTTGTACACTGGAAGTAAATAGAGAGTAACACCAACAGATACAAAGTAAACAGTTTAAAAGTATGATTAAAACCCTTTATTCTGCATTGCTTAGCTTTTGCCCTTACACTTTCAACTGATAGCCAATTAAGTGAAGAAAGAACACAAACCCAGCCCTTTCCTCAACCCTTTCTCATAAATATATAAGAAAAAGGACTGAAGGTACAGTTTGCCATATAGTTTAAAAGGCCAATCCCAATAGCAGGCATCCTGGGTAAAAGAGACTAGAAGACACACATCTCAAGGGAACTGTAGAGTTTGTATCTAGCACATAGCTGAAGCTTAATGCAATGAGAGAAAGATACTAAAAATTAACATCTTGAGTTATAGAAGAAAACCTTTATGTTATCAAGCTTTCTGGTGGAAAGCTGAATCTGTCCGTGGCAGCTGAAGTGACAAAGGCTTCTACATAAAGTAGAAATGTTTTGTTTGATTTAAATAGGCTGTTCAGATATTTCAGCTGAAAAAGGAAAAAAGAAAAATGTATTTGGGCTAAAAATCAGATGTTTTTAGACCTTGGGTGCGTAAAATTTGAGGCCAAAAGTAATAATTTTGCATGACGCATTTCTTACTTGCAGGGCAGCTATTTGAGGCTCTGGAGCCTGATTGATAAACTAAATTAAATTCAGGGGTAACTGAAAGAAAAATAACTGACCCTCATTTCTGCTACTACAGATAATTCAGTGACTGCTGTGAAAATAATGCCACCTGATAGGAGCGATAGGTGAGCTAGGTATAGTTCTGCTAACTCATATGTAACATTCAGAAAAAAACATGTTCTTGAAGCAGCCTCTCTGCCCACTGTTATCATCCATATGCCAAGCAAGAGGCTCATTTACAAGGCCATGAAACAGTCAGAAATATACATGAGAGTGCAGAATGACGTGGTATTGAAAGCTAATAGAGAAAACCCTTATGTGGCAGAACTGGTCAAGAACGGCATTGATGCTGCAATTAGTTATTAAAAGGAATCTATACTATTTATTTGTCATATTAAAGGAAATAGTGTAAGTAAGTCACCTCTTTTTCATTCTGCCTTACAACTATTTTAAACTTAAGAAGCCGCTTCAAAGACCCACAGACCTCCAAAGGGAAATATCCCAACCCCGTCTCTCTGCATGGAAAATATGAAACTGTTGAGGGGGGAAACCTCAAAAATTTATTCCCGTCTTCAGACAGATTCTGTCTGTAACTTACCCTGGCTACAGAAATATGCCCCTCCTGGGACTCCAGTGGGAAAATCCCACACTCCGTCTCCCTTGTCCCTCCCCATCCATTTCTGTCTTCTGTCTCTGACAGGAGAAGGGCTGAGCCTTCACCTTGGTCAGGAAGATAAAGTGATTTCATTAAACCAAGGTAGTCTCAACATTCTCCTCATATTCTGCCCCAGTTCAACAGCAAGACAGCTCCTACACAAACTGGGGCTCACCTTGATTGCCAAAGTGCATGCTAGAAAGGGCTTGAGCACAGATGCCTGAAAAAACTTTTTTTTTTGCAGGGGGACAGCACTTCATCAACACAGGAATATATTCTTCACCACTTGCATGTGTTTTACCATCAAAACTACATCAAATATGCCTGTATACCCCCTGTATCCAAAGTTGAAGTGATTTCTTACCGAGAATTTTATTGTATTATTCAAACTGATATTTACCTTATTTAATGGAGAAGCAAAGAAGAGAAAAGAGGAAAGAGAGAAGGATCAAAGCTGAGCGAATCTCCCTGGGACATCATCATAAAAAGAAATAAATTTGCCCTTTTCTGCCTTCTTTACAATAAAAGCATTTAAATCTTGACATTTTCTCATGGGACATGAAATCTGCTTTCTGACCAGCTCTAGATGGGAGATCTTGAGCGGCTGTAAGCCCTGGTGTAGCACAAATCGCAATAAAGACTCCTTGTCAAAGCAGATAAGGACAGTGCCCTTCAGAGGACTCGAAGCTGCTGCAAGGGCGGGYGAGACAAACACCCTGACAAGGGGGGCTGGAAGCTTGAGGAGAAAAACCATGGTAGGTGCAGCAGCAAAATGGGAACTGGAGACCTTGTGGCAGCCTGAAGGCAATGCGCTTCAGAGCTGCACCTCATCGCAAATGAGGAAAGTGCATCTGCTRACCCTTTCCAACCCACGGCTGGGATCATTGTCAATTGCCGAGGGAGCACCACACACATGTCCAGCTCACTGCCTCACACACCCTGGCCCAGGAGCAAGGAACAAAGCCCAGGTCCCAGCTCTGAAAAGGCATTAAGCACATGCCATTTCATTTACAACATGGCCATCTGTTTCTGCCTGAGCACAGCTCTTTGTTTTCTTTCTGTTCTTGGTGATACCTGGGAAGCCCAAAAGTCCTTTTGCAGAAGAATTTGAGTCCTTTGGGATTCATTGCTGTCATGTCTCCTTTATGGCAAAGCAGAAAGCCCATGAAATGAGGTAGAAATGAAGTATTAATCATGAAGAGAAGGGAGGACTGAGAGAAAACAGAGAAACCATAATTTATGAAGTTAATTTATCCCACAATACTTTCCATATGCTTATGCTCAAGGAGAGATTTACAGCGTTGTGTGCAGTCTTACCATTACTTAAGTACCGACCCTGAAAACAAGTAACATGATTTCACTGAAAWGGCTGCTGTCTTTCATTGGCCTTTTTCTGTTCTTCCCCAGCCACTTTTAAGCCGCTACATTCCTCTCCCACACCTTGGCTGCACTTCCAGCTGCTGGGTGATGGGGGCGGCAGGGAAGGACAGCACAGCTGCCTTAGCTGCAGAGCCGCATGTCCCGGGAACGGGCCAGGCAGCGATGCTGGTGGGCTGCACCCCTGCTCCAGGGTGCTGTCTGTTGGTACACAGAGGGCCAAAAAAGAAGCAAGGTTTATCTGGTATAATGAATTGAGAAGCAAAAATTTCTGTTCTCCCTCTCTCAACGCATTGACTGCTGTCTCAGCTGGGTGCTCAGACCAAGCTTTCCTCTCGCTTCATCTCACAAAAACTGCAGCAAGCCTGCCTGGCGTGTGGGGCTTTGACACTGAAAATCTTCTCATGATTRCTGGGGGAAGAGAAATTTGTACATCAGCATGCAAAACCTCTCTGAGATCTGCTGTGCAGCGGAGAGCTGTGACACTGTTAATGCCCACTGAAACGCATGTGGTATGTTAATATTTTAGCAGTGGTGTTGGTGTTTGGTGTGAGAACTACTGTTGTTGGGTGGAAATGGAGCATGCTACGCTAGTGATGAAAAAAAAGGGGGGATATCAGGGTAACTTACTCCTCACACACAAATTTGACCTCCAGTGAGGTCCAGGGCTAGCCCTTGGCATGGAAGGGAAGTGCTGGGACAGGTTCAGCAGTTTTAAGGATGAAGAGATGGCATGGGAGGAAGGGTGATGAACCACAAATAGAAAGGTGGATGATTGGTGGTAGCTGAGCAGGACCCTCATGGTAGGTACTTGTGCGGGTGAAATGAGTGGATTACATTGTATATGGCTGGTTCCCACTGGTAAGTGGCAATGCAGGAGCCACAGATGGATCCACCAGGAGAGGAAAGAAGGACAAGAGCAGTGCTTGCAAAAGTGGCATTTTTCCAAGTGCAGCAGCCTGGCTGTGTATTTAATCCCAGCACTGAAAGAAGCTGTCTTGCCACGGCACTGCTGCTAGTCCAATGCCTCTACTGCATGCACTGCCTCACTTTGGATCATGGTTACATTGCTTTTCTCCTGCATGGATTTAAGCAGGTTTAATCAGTCTCAGACAACACTCTAGCAGCTTTCAGGATCCTGGCACCTTGCAAAAGTCTGCCCTTCAAAAATAAGATGGCAAGTTGTAGATGCACTGAGCTTACCCCTGATTACAATGGCAATAACTAAGACATGAGCTCTGTCCCTCTTCCTGGGACGGGGAAGAAGACAGAGCATGTGCAAGAGGTCACTTAGACCTCCCTGATCCTGACAGTATTTTTAAAAAAGGCTACAGAACAATGGAGAGACTCCTGAAGCAGACACCAGGTTCAAGAACAGTGCTACATCATCCTGCCGCTGGCCAGAGCCCTCCGGACAAGCAGGGGGAGTGTAAGAGGGCAGGTATGGGATAATTTGCCACTGGCAAGCCCCTGAGGGCTTGACTGGACTTCCAGAACAGAAGCTAAGACGACCATGGTTCTCCACAAGCCTGGATACTTCCATTGTGCGTGTAAGAAAACGTTAACTTCAATTTTGCTAAATTYGTGGGCACAGTGACGCCCAGTGGCAGTAACTTCCACAGCCTGTACGTGCTGTGCTACAGACGCCTTTTCCTCTCCTCCATGTGCTGCTCTGCCTCACTACATTTCCAGAGACCGTCACAGCAGCCAGCAGAAAAAGGAGGCCCCTCAGATCCCAGAATAAATGCTTCCCTGTATGCCAACAAGCTGCCAAGGCTGAGGAGGCAAGAGATTTCTTGGCTGCACTGAGGATCCATATGAAAAGGTTTGCATATGAACAAACCTTGTTATCGCAGGGTGATGAGTCTTCCAGATTACAAGACACATTTTCCTCTCACAGTGTCCCTGGGAAATAAGGATGTGCTGTCATTCCTGTTCTGGAAATGGAGACTGAATTGCAGGCAGTCTGTGCAACTTGCTTACCAAAGGGGCCAACAGCAGAAGAGGCACTTGAGTCACCTGCCTAGTGCTTTCCCCTTTAAACCGTATTTCCTCCCCGTTTTCCATGCTGAGGTGAAGGCAGTGCTGCGGGGCAGGTTTGTGCTGGATGCACACTGACCTGCTGCGAGACCCAGGGCAATGCAACTCCCCTCTCAGTGTGCAACCACCGCTTGCTGATGGGGCGGTGCTGGGACAGCAGACTGGCTACCTGCTTGGGAAATGTACAGCTCATCCCCTCACTTGCCATTAATCCCGCTTCTGCTCACGTACCTGCCTGTCTCCTCCACCGCCTGCAGGGATGCTCAGAAAACATTTGCGCAGTTTTTGGTACTGTCTCTTTATATGGCTCCTCCCTTTTCCAGGTTCCCCACTGCCTCTGCGGATAGCCTGACGAATTAAGCATTTTAGTCCCCCGCCCTCCTCCCATCAGACTTTTTCCCTTGCTCTCATCCTCCCGGAGTGACTTGCTGCCATTCCCGATTTGCATCCCAATTCTCCGCTGGCTTGCAGCAGGGAGCCGGAAGCCGAGAGCCCCTGGAACACTGGGCTGGTGAGAGGGGAGCTTGATGCTGCGTGGGGATGCCTCTCCGAAATAACCCCCCGCCGGAGCAAAGCTACCTGCGTGTGGTCCCAGGGACGTGACACCTGGCTGCCTGCCCGGCCCAGCCCCACGCCGTCTGCTCCTGCTCCGCAGGCAAAAACGCAGGAGGAGATGGATGTCTCCGGGGCAGAGAGCCTCCAGCTAGCGCCCATAGGACCAAAGCAGAGCGGGCAGGTCCTGGCACTGGTGGATCAAGCCTGGTGAATCGGTTGCCATGGAAACATGCTGGGGAAGAGGGATGGCAGCCACGGGAACTGGGAGCATACATACTCACCCGACTGCTGGGACGGGGATTTCCTCCTCAGCCCACGCACGGGGTGTGTGCGAGCAGTGGGGCGAGACAGCGCTCACTGCTTCTCCTCTTGTCTGTATCAGAAACCGTTTTGTGAGGTGGAGCTCCAAGCCCTCTTCATTCGTTTGGGTTTTTCCTCTCTCCTGATTTCAGCCTCTTCTCTGGAGACTGTGAAGAGTGAACTCGAAGGGTGCCTCAGTGCTGCTTCCAGGCAGAAAGGGAGGAAATTAAGCAATGTGCTTTCTTGGAAACTGTAACAACACTCCTGCCCCAGGCTTCGTGTGTGGGTACCTACACCGAGCTGTTAGGCACACGCACTGCAGACCAGCAGATGAAACTGCAGCAGAAGTAGCCAGGAGCAGGATATTGCACTGTGCATGCCCTGTGTGTACATGGCTGTGTGCAGAAATAGCACTGGTGCAGTATCCTCGGGGGCATGCTTTGAAGTGCTGCGTTACAAGTATCTGATCAGTATATAAGCCCTAAACTATGTAGTATATAAGCTTTCACATTCCGTAAGGATTCGAGTCCTGCCTATCTTTTGCCCTGTGAGTGGTGCTATCTGTGTGCTCTGCGTGAGCCTCCTGGGTATCACCTGTCTCTGCAATGTCCCAGCAAGATTGAGGAGCTTTTAGTCTCAGATGTTTCCTCTGATGAGGAAGTGCAAATTCCTGAACTTAAGGACAAAATCCAATGCATGCTCAAAGAAATCTGCATATTAGCTGCTTCCTCCCTCTAGTCAAGAAAGAGACAGAAAAGGCCAGAGCTTTCCAGCCCGTCGCTGGGGCGAGAGAAGTGGTGTAGCTGGTGGGGAGGAAAGGAAACTAGTGCTTCCAGGAGAGGTTTCCCACACATCCCATTCGTCCTTCAGGAACAAACTGTGTGGGCTGGGAGGGGCAGCCACCGCCACTGTAGATGTAAGTGAAGTTGGAGGGAGCATCAACTCGCTGTGGACTCTGCCCCCAGCCTTGGACCATCTCTGCTTCTCCTGCTCCTTCCTTATGTCTTTGGGCACCCCAAAAGGACTTTCTGAGCAAGAGGCTGCATTTCTTTGTGGGGTCCAAAAACATCCAGTGGGTTTTTTCATCCCCACAAACTCGCCCCTCCTGCTCACCTCCCTCTACAGCTGCAATGCTGGAATTTCATGGGGGGGAGCTTGGGAGCGGTCCCTGTCCTTGTGAGGTGCGGTGGGAGCATCCCGCCACAGCAGAGGTGACATTCAATATCCAACACTGAATTCTCTGGGGCCTGCAAGGAGCTGGGCTGCTCCATCTGAAGCAGGGAACAGCACTCTCCCAGCAGCCTGGGCTTCCCAGCAGAGGTTTTGCTCTCACTGGGACAGGACCTTGCAGCGTCCAGCTGAGCTGCTATCACACTGCAGTTGGTAATGCAGTGAAGTGGTGTCCTTCCAAATGAGCCTGATGCTAGCACGTCATTAGGACACAAAACTTCAACTAAGGGACTGTAATGATTTCTTTGAGGTCCTGCAATGTTTGTTCAGGGCCAATTAATTATTTTAATTTGTGAATTATCACTGAGGTAGAGCTGTTTTACCTGTGCAACTTCTGGTATTACCCTGGAGAAAAACAGGATCCATGACATTTTTATTGTAATGAACTGATAAAAAAAGTTTGAACAAGATTTGAAGAGAAATTAGGCCCACTGTTAATGAATCCCACTATCAACAAGGTTGTGTATGGTATTCAAGCATTCATACATTTACATGTAAAGCTGCCACATCCATAAAACAAAAAGAAACTAAACTAAAATATTCATGTGAGTGGAGCCACAGAACTTCTCAAAGCAACACTGAATACATCTTTCTAAAGTACAAAGCCTGAAAAAGCTTTCACAATGAACTACAGTATTAAGAATGATGCTGATTAACAATAATTAGTATCTATAGCAAATTTACAGAAAATGATTATTTAATGCTCATAATCTGTCATTAGGTAAGTGATTAACATTACTTTGTTACACTCCACATATTTAACATTCTTTTTGCAGTAAGTCCCTGGAGGGAAACAGCAAGGGTGTTTCTCCATCCGACTAAACACTGCAAAACCCATAAAATCACCTTTCTCATCCAGAGGACTTGAGATGGACAGATTTTGCCCAGCTACTCAGAGAGGCTGAATAACCTCAGCCAAACAGTCTTCCTAGACTAGCAGAAGGTGTGATAGACTGTCTCAGCTCCTCTGACACTGATATCTGCTCTCATCAGAGGGCATGAATAGACACCTTCAGTTGTCTGCCCATGTCACCTCCCCACTCTCTTTCAAGATATTTGGGAAAGTCATGCTTTTACCTTGTCCTGTCTATGTGGGGAGTGTGGAAGGCAAAAAGGGTGCACGTTTCTTTTGGTCTGGAGCACTGCACATCAGGATTAGCTCAGAGACAAATGTAATCAACTATACCCTACCTTTGAATAACTGCCTTTTTTTACAGTGCTTTATAATTTATTTATTTTTTTACCATTTCGGAATGTCTCCTGACATGCTGGCATGATGGAGAAGTTAGAGATTTTAAACGTGAGCACTTGCAGGAGAGAGCTAATAAGACCAGCTTTCTGAAGGTATTCAGACCTTGACCTCCCAGCAGCTTCCTGGAGCTCGTGGGAGGACACCAGAGCCGTGGCACACATGTGCTCTATTGAAGCCTCTGCCACTCTATGCCTCCTTCTGCTGAGCCATGGTGAACTCTGTTCTTATTTTCTCCTTCTTTGCTCTTTTCAAACTGCTTCAAAAATCAGTTTTCAAAACACTGTGCTACACACAACATCCACACACTCCTACTTTTTTCTTTTTGTCTTTCAAACACAGTTTGAGGGATGACAGCCAGAAAGTACATAAATGAAAGCTGTGATATAGGAACAGATATGTACATATGCGTGTTTATATGTGTTGTTTACACAAATGTACACATATACACTTGTTTCTTTCTGTTTATTTAATAAAAACTGATAACTCATAGCCTGTAATTCATTTACAGGAATTTCCCATCATAGCTCTGTTTGTTTTGATAATGATTTGTCCTACCTGCATATCAAGCAATCTTTGGCTCTTTCCCATGCATTTCAGAGCTGACTTGAATGCATGACATATCTCTTGGGTTTTTGTGCTGCAACAAAGTGCTGGGTTAGTCTTTGGAAAGGTTGGAGGGGTGGGATGGGTGGCTGGCCAAGTATTTAATGACTCTATGACCATTTGGTATGGACAGTAATCACATCATCAATCAAACCTGCTGAGTGCAGCCATAGAAGCAAGGGCAGCCCTTTGTGTCATTTCCAAATACAATTGATTCCCTATCTGAGGGTCTGATTGAGTTATTTTCCAGCTGAACAGTAAGGAAGACATTATATTGTAATCTGAATGTTTGGGCACAGTCCTGCAAGCTTCTTCAGGGGAGGGGGCACCAGGACGGTCTTTTTGAAGCCAGCAAGTTGTTGCTTGTGGAGAGGCTGAGCAGGCGAGCTGAGCAGCAATCTGCAATCCAGGCTGAGCTGTCTCCTGTTTGCAGGTATGAAGGGGCTGGCAGCTCAGGGAAACACAGCGAGAGGACAGACGTCTGCCTCCTCCTGCTCTGCTGCCACCCCCCTCCGTGCCCTCCGGCACCGGTGTCCATTTGCTCCCTTTCCCCCCTGCACAGCCTGCACCCACCATGTCTGCCTCTGAAAGGAGCCACGGCATGGCACTGGCAAGAAAATCACTGTGAGAGCTGTGCAGGATCTGAACAACGTGCCTGATCGCTCAGCTGGTCGCACCCTCACCAGAAGTGCCTGCTGTCACACCACTGAAATAGGCTGCGGGAAGAGGAAGGGCAGGAGCAGGGTGAGCAGCGGGCACAGCGCAGCGTGCACCCCCTGAGGAGGTGGGTCAACAGCCCCCAAATGTTGAGTAAGTGCAGGGATGGATATTGCATGAAGCAAAGCAAAGAAGAGCAAACATGCTAGGGCTGTGAGTTTTCTTTGAAGAGCTGCATGTCCGGCTGCCTTACCTGCCCTTGACTCTCACCACCTCGGGGTACCAGGGAAAGAACTGGAGGTCAGTGGGGTGGCTGCCCTTTGTCCCTTACCCATTTAGTAGGAAGCAGGCCCATGGTTTCCAGAAATTCAGACCAGCGCATCTCAAGATGAAGCATGTAGGAAAGACTTTTCCACTGGATGTGGGACTGAGGGAAGGCACTTTGTATCCCTGCTCCGGCAGGAAAGGGGAAACAAAGGCTCTAGCATCACTCCATGAGCATCAGTCTGGAAGCTGATGCCAGATCTCCACAAACTGCTCCATGTCCCATATTCAGGGCAAGAGGGAGAGCCTCAGTGGACTCCACTTGTAACAGAAAGGAAATTTGGGGCTGAATGTCTGGAGTATGTGGGGCTGGAGGTGACAACCCAAGTGTCTAAAGGCAGAGATGAGAGGAAAGCAGGTTTTTGGAGCCATCCCCAAAGGCACACAGATTCGCAGTTTCTGAGGTGCTCCATCAGTAGCCTGCCTGGTGTCCTTCCACAAGCCACGTCACCTCTCCGTGCCTCAGTTTCCCTAGGTATGAAATGTATTAAACATTCCAAACCAGACATTCCACACCTTTGGCCATATGGACAATTACAGCTGTCACTGCTTCTTTCTTTCTTTCCATTTGACAGTGATGCTGCATTGCTGAAAATTGGAGTCCTTATCCAGCCACATATAATGAGAATACATGAGAGCTCATGTTTCCAGCTGTGGCATGGGTTGGGGAAACAAACACCTGTTTTAGCACCTGAGGAGCACTGTAAGGCACAAGAATGTCCCTCTTCCTACATCATTTTCTGTGGACTTAGAGCTTTAAAACCTCCCCAACTTTGCAGTCACCTGTCAGCAGGCAGAAGGCTGTGTGCAGCAGATGACAGCAGAGATCAAAGATCAGCGGCTTCAGCAAGGCCAAGGGAATGATTTTCTCTCCGCAAGACAGAAGAGAGTGTCAAATGCCTGCTTTGCTTAATGATGTTTTCTTTGGCAATGGTCTAGAGACTAAACATGCAGCCCATCCCCAAGGAGGGCTGTGGCTGATTGCACACACTGCTGTGCTCAGGAGAAATAAATATGAATTCAGATGGAAAGGTGCAACAGAGAAGCACAGCATTTATGCTTTGGGGCGGCTCACAAAAGGACCTTGGAGGTTAGCAGGTCTATTCCCCTGCTGCAAAGCAGAGTTGACTAAACAAACTGAAAGCATTCCTGACTTGAGTGCTCATGTCTAACCTGCCCTTAAAAGCCTCCAGTATGTGGGCACCTTCCTATTCTGCATTTAAACCTGCATCCACCTCATGACAGAAAAGGTATGGACACAGGGACAGAGGAAAAAAGTAAAGGCAAAAACTTAGAGTGAAAAATCTGGCCTTTTCCATCCATTTTAGGAAGTTGCATTCTAAGATGGAGCCAAAGATTTACAGGCAAAGCCGAAGTCATTGTGAGTCTTTCCACTGACATTACCGGGCCCTTAAGAAGATATATTCATAACAGTTTCTAGCAGTTACTATAGAACCAAAACATTTTAGACTGAAATTAATTTTCACAGTGCTGAATACGACAATGACATCAGACATCAATGCAATTTAGAGAAATAACGTGCCTGTGATAGGTTTATTTGCAAAAGCTGGTCCTGTGCCACTTTCCACAGGACTTCCCAGACTCTTCTGGCTCTGTTGCAGCTTCACCAGTTCCAGAAAACTATCAGTTATTTTGAGCATCTCTAAAGACCACCAGTATCAACCCAGCTCTGCATTGAGCTGGGCAGAAATACGCTCAAAGACACTGCAGCTCCATGCTGAATCTTGTACAAAGGAAAACGTTGACAGTACCGGTAACTTCAGTAATATAAAGAAATTTGTATGTGTGATTAGCCATTCGCACGCAGTACCTCCGGTGAAATTCTGCAGTATGCCCAGATTATAATTCCCAGGTGCAATTTTGCCCAACACTTCTCTACCTCTGCCATGGGTACCACCCAGGGGAGCCCCCACTCTGTATTCTGTACCATGGCACAAGTCACACAGATGCATAGTGCCTCCACTGTTCCATCTGCAGTACGTTTGCATCTGGCTTGACCATCAGCTGAAGACCTTATGAAGACATATATTAAGCATGTTACATGCTTACGGCACGTACAATACATGTTAGGTGTGTTTCCCCATGTTAAAATGCGTATCAGCTGTTCCAGCTGCCACTGTTCCTGTGCTCATAATGCTCTCCCTTTGCATGATATCAGAATATAACATCTGATCTCAAAAACCAAATGAAATTCAAATTGCTGCCTGTGATCAGCAAAGCATGTATGCACAGGCTTGGCTTTAAAAGTGAGCATGTGCTTAAGAGTTTTGTGGAATTAAGATGGACTTTGGCTGTGCAATTTGCTATAATTTCTGAGATTTGGTGTCTCTGCCCCAGAAATCAGTGAGGGTAAGTTTTAAGAAGCAGTTTACATTCAGAGGCAATTTTGTTAGTAACTTTTACAAACAATGCAGGCTTTATTTTCCCTGCCTCTTCTTCTTTTTAACTAACAGTATGATGCAAAGGCTTCCTAAGCAAATTAAAAGAAAGTTAAATCCAAAACCTTTAAAAATATCTCCCAGTAAAACAGTGCACGTTTGACAACTGACTATCTCCAGGCAGGGTTTTGGGGCACTGCTGAAGCAACTGTGCACATTGTTCTGTGAATAGACTCATTGAAGTCACCAGGATGGCACCCTACGGTGAAAAAAGACTCCCAGAAGATTGTAGGATTAGTGAATCACTGAGCTCCTGAAGTAGTTTTTAAGGGAAGGAACCTAAAGCAAACTGGGAAAAACTGTCCTGGTGACGCACTCTGTGAATGTGGAAAGAAATCAACAATAATATTGTATTAATGAAAAAAATATTTAGTATGGCAGCATTTCATTAAAGAGGCCTACAGAAATATTGAGGTAGAGAGAAGGTAGACCCTAAACAACAAAAATAGGGCAGTGGGTATCACATAAGAGTTTATGGCTAAATTTAGAGTAAAAAAGTCTGTCATTTGGGGCTCTTACGAGGTCCCCAGTATCTCAGCACATTATCTTAGAGTGAAAAATGCAATAGACTGTAGACCTCAAGCAGTGATTTTGTATCTTACTCTACAGCTTCAGAAGATCTAAATACAGATCTTACTTACATTTCAGGAGAAAGGACTGTGTGCAGTAAAGCAATCTGGGAAAGCCTAATGTGCGCAATTAACTGTATCTAGCTGTGTGGGCCAGAGGTAGATGCCATCTACTCAAGTGATGGGGAGGATGCATCTTCTGCCTTCAACAGGGATCTGAAGGCGCCTGTGCCATCCTGCTGGAGGAGAAGCAAGGCGATTTTGTTCCATTTCAGTTTTATCTTGAGTCAGAGAATAACAGGGTAGCTTGATACCAGTGACTGAATCATGGGACTGGTTTTATTTGCTGTGTTTGGGAAGCTGTGAGAGGGGTTGGCTCTGTCCTTCAGCTCCGTACCTATGCAGATCGCTTATTACTTGACGTATATTTAGGTATTTATTTGTGCATTTTTGGAAGGAAAAGAGGGGAAAGGAGATCAGAATTGGACCTGCTTCAAAAATTTCCCATCTCCTCTGAGCAAAGTGGAAATCATTTGTTCTCTGTTCTGCAATGGATATGGACACAGTGTGATACACAAGGCCCCAGGCAGCACACTGCATGGTAAGAATAAAAATAAATGTCAAACAATTCCAATTTTGTAAAAGAGCATGTCCTGGGGAATCTCACAGTATGATTTTGTTTTGAAGTGTATCAATATTGTTTATTTACTCAATAGCAAATTCATACTTTAAAACTAGAATATGATAATGAAAAAAAAATTCAGCAAGGAAAGTATTGGGAAAATATTCTAAATTCTGAAAACTCTCTATAAAAATGAGTTAGAAATCAATCTGTTCTCTGATAAACCTGTGAATTAATAATGTGATCTCACCTTGCATAAAATACACACATAAGACAAACATATATATGGCCTTCAGGTGGCTAAGGAAGCCTTGTTTCCTTATCATGAAAATGCTACCTGAGCACAGCTGCATTTTAACTTTAAGCTCTTGCCAGCTTCATTAGGTGCTCACTGGGCACTGTGAGGAGCTGCAGGGATCAGCTGGAGCTCTGAGGAGCACTTAAGCGGCACCTGGTGGAGGGGTGAATTTTTCAGTTTCTTCTCTATTTCCATTTTTCACGGACCCTGCCTCTGTACAGAGAGGCTGCAACGAGAAAACAAACCCACCCCAGCAGCAGCATGGATGTCCTGAACGTGACATCTGGACCTTCACAAGCGACTTATCCTGCAGTGGGCCTGGGATCCAGGGCTGTGGACCAACCTAACCTCCTCCTGTTGAGTTGGCTGCAGAGGGAGGAGGGCACTTTTTACAACCTTTTGAGGCCCCACAGCTCTGTGCCCAGCTCTTCTCTGGAGGTGAGACCCTACCTTCTCATCGCCTTTTCCACCGGCGGGGGCAGAGAGGTGACCCAAGGAGCAATAAAAGGCAATACTGACATGCAGGAACCATCAGACTGCTGAAAAACATGGCTCGGGTTACCAACTGTCGTGGTTTAACCCCAGCCAGCAACTAAGCACCACGCAGCCGCTCGCTCACTCCCCCCAGGTGGGATGGGGGAGAGAATCGGAAGGGTAAAAGTGAGAAAACTCATGGGTTGAGATAAAGACAGTTTAATAGGGAAAGCAAAAGCCGCGCACGCAAGCAAAGCAAAACAAGGAATTCMTTCACTMCTTCCCATYGGCAGGCAGGTGTTCAGCCATCGCCAGGAAAGCAGGCTCCATCACGCGTAACGGTTACTTGGGAAGACAAACGCCATCACTCCAAACGTCCCCCCCTTCCTTCTTCTTCCCCCAGCTTTTATATACTGAGCATGACATCATATGGTATGGAATATCCCATTGGCCAGTTGGGCTAGCTGTCCTGGCTATGCTCCCTCCCAGCTTCTTGTGCACCTGGCAGAGCWTGGGAAGCTGAAAAGTCCKTGACTAGYAGACTACTTAGCMACAACTAAAAACATCAGTGTGTTATCAACATTMTTCTCAYACTAAATCCAAAACACAGCACTATACCAACTACTAGGAAAAAAAAAAAACAACTCTATCCCAGCTGAAACTAGGATACCAACAAAAGCCACTTCCCTGTTGAAAGGGTTGCTCAGCTGTGAGGTTTCAAGCCACTACATAATCTTTGGCCCCTCCAAAGTTGTTTCTGCCAAGGCCACAGCAGAGGTGGGCTTTTTGTTTGGAGCAGCTGAACCACAGCTGGTGCAGGAACCATCGGGGACTGTCCTCTGCCTTTGGGCTGGTGGTGCCCAAAGTCCACTGCTGGCCATACACGGGCTTGCTCGCATAGGTGTTGATGTGAGAGACTAATGGCACAGCACCATTTCTTCCCCAACGTCACCTTGTGATGAGGATTGCTTAGAGCAAGGTCCTGTTGACATCAGTAGTCCTATTGACTTCAGGGAGGCAAGCGTGGGACAAATATCCTTCACCACACTATCAGGAGGTGCAAACCAAAGCATCCTTCTTGTTTGATCTCAGCAAGTGTGGGAAAGTGCTGAGTGCTGATGAAACACTTGCAAAAGGTTTTCAACAAAATGGCTTTTTAACAGAGATATTTATTTTCACTGAAACTGTTGACACAGGAAAAGGGAATTATTTTTCACATAAAATATGTCTCTCTGAACATTTTACCAAAAAATATTAACAAATGTTTTCTAAACTGTGATTTTTATCAAAACCAGACCATACCATATGAATGAGCTCAGGCAGCTACAGAGAGGCAAATTAGAACAATTCCCATTGTACTCGCTCCGGCATAGAAGACTAAATGGAGATTTCTGTGTCTCATAGGCAGTCATAGCAAGTTCTCCCTCTCCAATAGTGGGACCAAGGGAAGCAGAGGAGGAAGAAAATGAAGGAAGGTGAAGAAAAAACTGCACACATCACAAATGTTGATCTCAGTAAAATGCCTGAATATTGTTCTTAATCAGCGTATCTGTCAGTGGGAATGGTAGAGTTCATACTGCTCAAAAACAAGCTCTGTTGACCCAATGGGAGTTGTGGTCCCCAGCAAGAAAAGTAAACGGCTGTTAAGAACATCTGTGAGAACTGGCTGAAGGCACTGGGTACATAAATATGTCAGCATGGCAAGACACGGAGATAATAGGTTTGCAGAAGTATGACTGGGGTTAGCATTTGGCCTTCAGAGTTATTAATGCTGCTGCTGCCACTGCCAGAGAGCAGGACCGGTATACACTTTTCACCAGAATACTTTCCAAAAACACCCCAGATGCTTTCCAATTGTGATTTTATTTTAGGAAAGCATGAAAACATTTATTTTGTCTTCTTTTTATATTTTGACTTAAAAAGAAAGGAAAGGTTTTTTATGCTTTAAAATGAATACTTTAATCAATTTTGTTACATGTCTGGAAAAGTTTCTTCTTTTTGCTTTCTTTTTACTTTGTTTCCTTCCATTTTCTTGCCTCTATTTACTCTTCCCCACAGAAAAAGGGGACCAGAAGAATAAGAAGAGGCTTTTGGAGGAAATTGGTGTTCTTGTGTTCTCTTCTTTTGTTCTTTGAAGTGCAAAATGACAGAGAAGTAGAAATGGTCTTAGTTTTGAAAAATCAAAACTAAAAATGAGGGAAATGGATTTTGCTTTTTTTTAAAACGCTAAAATGGAGCATAAATGTAATTGAAAATTAAATTAAGCAGACCCTTTTGTTTAGAATATCTGGTAGAAACATTTAAGACAATTTCAAAAAGGGGACTTTTGTTGCAATGGGTTTTCTTGAGAAACAGCTTTGATTTTCAGTCTGCCAAAAGAAGAGCAGCAAGCTTTACTTACCGGAACAGCTGGAATTAGAATAAAGTCACTTCTACAGGACCAATATAATTGATGCAGAAATCATTACTGACATTAAAAATGAGGGACCATTTCTGTAGACTCATTTTTGAAAAAAGAGACCAGGTACCAGGTACAGTCCCTTGCTCATGGTGCAGCGATGCTCTTTTTATCTACTGCACAGTCTGTCTAAGTACTGCTTCTTATGGATCACCATTCCATTAAAAAAGACCATTCAATGGCAGGCTTGCACATTTCCATTTTCTGGCCGTGCCAAAATGAGCTGCTTGTCCAGCAGCCCTGGCCCTCAAATTTTTGCACCAGGATATTTGCTACAGCTCATTGTCTCACCACAACTCCTTGTTGATCCCCACTAGCCCATGGCTGGACTTTGATGCACTCTCAGGAATGAAAAGACCTGCAAGTCATAAGGTTATCTCATTCAGGAAACACACCTTTAATTTCACCTTTCACTGAGCTCTTGTGTCCCACACTGGTTGTTGGACACCCAGAACAGATGTATCCAGAAAGGAGCTCTCTTCCTCACAGGTCTAAACTATTCTGGGTTACATTTTTATTTAATATTTTCTGGATGCTGAATCATAGCTACCTCACAAGCCCATCCTATGTGACTTGCAGCAGTAAATGGTCATTCTGAGGCTGTTTCTTGAGTCCCTCTGCAAAAAATCAAAGTAAATTTCAATGAGTTCAAGTTCTGCTAAGGCCAGCAACCATGATATGAACCGGGCAAAGACAAATGCCAAGACTGTTATTTTGCTTATATCCATCTACCGAGTTAGTAAAAGACTGGAGGAAAATGACAAAACACTTGGCCTCCCTTCCGTTTCAGTGATTTTTCTGCAAGCTGTGCTACAGGGAATCAGCTCATTAACATTTAGATGTAGCCATAGGTCAGCAGCTGGCTGGGTGCAGCCTTGCAGCTGGAATGCCACTGCCTCTGCTGCGCATTAAGTCTAAAATGTCTCCTAACACCGCTCTGCCTTGTAACGCCCCACTCCCCTGTGCTCTAGAGAGACTTTTAAATTGTAGCCAGATTTGCTTCCTCTTTCATCTCCATTATTAGCTTCTGACAGCAAGAGTATCAGTCTACAGCAAAAATGTACTGGGTTTGCTTCTAGGTTAGATTTTTCTGTATTAGTGCCTAAACTCTACTAATAATCTTGCAGTCATTTCTCTTTCCCAGGCCAATTCCATACACTATCTATCACCGAATCTATATGAAATTTCTTTTATTTTGACTTCTCTTTTATAGCTTCCAGAACTCATAAGAATTGGTGATAAGTTGCTGCAGTCACTCATTAACCTCGCTCAGAAATGTGTGCCTTGTTTCTGCTCTGAATATGCTTACCTTCATTGCCTAGCTGTTGGGTCATACTTTTGAGTGATAGAAATTTCTGTTCTCTGTGCAAGTTATTGCACTTGGTGATCTACCTACCTTCTCTTCTGCATAAAGTAGATTTACCTCCCCAAGTCTTTCACTGATGTGTCTTCCAAATCTCTGTTCTTGCAGCTCTTTTCTGAGCTGTAGCCTATTTTCTGATATCCTACTTGAACTGTGGCTGCAAGAACTGGACACAACATTTCAACAGAGAACGGCCAGCGTATGAACAGAGGAAATATGATTTCTCCCCTCTCATTCACGAGCCTACTGCTCAAACTTGTCAAGATCAGATGAGCCCCTGTGACCTCAGTATTGCCACATTTAGCTGGTTCTCCTTCCTGACCACACCTTAAACTGCATTACACTGCTAATAAAGTCTCTGCAGTATGAGGAGTTCATATTACCTATATGCAGGTGTATAGTTTAAGCACTTCTGTTAGGATTAGCCACATGAAGTCTCATATCTAGTCAGAGGTGACTACTTCACCTGCTTTGGACAGTCTCCTCCTTAGGACAAATTTCTCTTCCTTTCAACATTTTACCACTCAGCAATGGAAGCAAAAAATCCTTTTGTATATTCCTCTTTTTTTTGTTGTTCTTTTGTCATTAACTTTTCCTACAGCTCCCTGTCATACTTTTGCCTAAAAATTGTGAACCTTTTAGAGCAGTTAGCCCACAGTTGGAGAGGCCTGCTCAAGGTTTTGAAAGCATGTGGCCAGAGCTGTTCATTAGTTGGGGTTAGACAGACAGATAGATTAAAGAGATTTTTATACCAGAAAGGTCTTTGATGTTAATCTGTGCACCTCTGTGACACTGTCATACATCCTCATTTAGCAGCGCCTGCGTCAGGCTTGGTAACCCTGGCTGAGCTAGAGGACATTTGGGTCTCAGACACTTCAACTAACAGAGAATCTCCCAGGCCTGAAAAAAACATGTTTATCTTCTCAGTTTACCTCTGTACAGCATACTCCATATAATCTCAATTCCCATATCAAGGCCATCACTTCTATTTCAGCTACAGCCTGCATTTAAGAATCTGCTCACGCTCATCACTTAAACTCTCCCTGTGCAGATGTGCTAACAGACTCACCTTCCTGAATTCATCTCTAGCTAAGCTTTCATGATTAGTTATACTCCCTATTAAAATCTGATGCTTTATTTGCAGATTTGTGTATTTCTAGCTTGTAGTTGGTAGGTGTTGCTGGGCTTTCATGATCTTGTTTCCTCGCCCATGCAGGAATCTGTGTTTACGTGCGCTAATCGAATGCATGCAGTCTGGTATTTCACAACTCACCAGTGACTATAATTATGGCCACCAGCTTAATTTTCAGGTTATTTCCTGAGGAGATCTAGTGCAGGCGCTGCTATAGGCTATGTAGCAAGATTTTGTGAAGTATTGCTGATGTGGGCAACCATCAGTTTTTAGGCCACAAGGGAACCTTACAATCATCAAGACTGTTCCCCCAGGCCAAAGGCCACATAATTTCTTCAGCCATGCCTGTCTCCCAAGATTTCAACTGTTCCGCTTGTCACAGAGCTTAAATAAATGCACTTTGCCTAGAGACATTTCCTGGAGACTGGAAGAAATGAAGATCCAAAAGCTTCTGTGTCTCCTCTACCTCCATTTTTGCTTTCTCCCATAACAAAGGTGGTTGGGCCAGATGCTTTTGAGCAGTCCAAGCATAAGGTCTCTGCATTCCCACCTTCCTCAGCACTGTGATTGATATGTATTTCCTATGGGCCAACACTAGAACTACCTGAGTGTATTCACCAGTATATCACACTTGCACACAGCTTGAGCCCTGCCTATACCCAGGGAGACGCTCTTGGAGCGGGAGTAAGCAATCTCATGTAGGTACCGATGAATAAGCACATATTTGGAGCCGCCAATGATGTTGTAACAGGAGAGTTTTGGCAAAGGAGTGGCCCAAACAGGACCTTGAATAACAGAAATAAAACCATAGCTTTCTCTTCATGCAGGGATGGGCATACCAGGTGGAGAGATCTGAGAAGCTGCTGTCAGCATTCCACTATGGAGCAAAGAGCCCTAAAACAAGTGGCAGAAAAAAGCAGCAGAATGGGAGAAAAAAATCCTGCTAGCATTGTACAAGAGCAGTTGTATGATGACTTCAAATTGGTTTTGTTTATTGGTTGGCCTTTTAATTAATACAGTTTTGTATGCTTCACTAAGGTAGTGACATTCCATAAAACAGTATTTGAGTGACTATCTTGTAGCAATGGAGCTGATTTTTTTCTTTGTTCATGTCATAATGGATGCTATTAGATTGCCTAATAAATGGCATTTTGTGGGAGAACAATCTTATTCTAAACAGAGAATGACAAAACATATTTGTCCTTCAAAGTTCAATGTACTTTATGCCATGTCCTAGGCAAAGAGAGAGATTTTCCTGGTGCAGTGTCAGTAAGTTCACAGAGTTAATCAGTAAAACACTCAGTCCTCATTCCTATAGACAGGATGTTGGTTAAAAGTAGCGTTTATGTTATTACAACAGCATTATGATAGTTCCTTCAAATACGATATGCAATCTATACTGCAAGAATTGCAAACACTGCCTGGTTACCTAGGTACCTACATTTTTATTTATGTATCCTCATAATTATCCTGTAGGGTTATTGTTCCTCTTGCATGGCCACGGGACCCTGAGGCACAGTAATTTGTCCCAACCCATACAAAAAACCTGCAACAGAGAACTAAATTTAAGTCACACCTCCTGGGATAACAAGATTCTCTTTCTACCATTTGGTTTCAATGAAGACTGACTGTGCAGGTGATAAAACAAGGAGAATGGTTTACCCCTCCAGAAAGGAGCATGTCTTGCCTTTGTTCCTGTTATCATGGACACACCTTAGATGTGCATGTGACTGCAAGTCTTGCCCTGCTTCTCCTTGGGATCTGGCTCCTGGGACACGTTTTTCATCTCATTTCTGTGGGGAAACTTCTGTGGTCTATGCATGTGGGTGAACAATTCCCAGTGGATTATTGTACGCTTGCTTCAAGGCAGGCTTTTCTTGTATCAGCTCTCAGGACTGCCTTTTTTATACTGCAGGTTTATTAGCTATTGCATGACAAGAAAGTCCATGCACCAAATTAAATATGCACAAGTGCATGTATTCAGGAGTGTCATTGGAGACTCTCCCCTCATATAAACAAGACATTAAAGATAGAAGTGGTTTTAGCACTATATGTAAAAAAGCTGTGAGTCATTCTGTAAGTCATTAGGGGGCAAAAAGAGGAAAATTTTTTGGAGGTGATAGGACAGGAATGCAGATTAACATACAATACAGGACTCCTGGTGAGTACGTATGGGACCAAGCTGCAGTATACCTGCTACCTTTTCTTCAATAGGAGAAAGCAAGAGAACAGCACGATAGTCAGCCAGTTACCTACATCCTAAGAGCTTTTGTCAACGTAGCCTGTGTTTCACCAGCCTGCTCTAGTGTGAAAGGTGGCAAGGCTTGCTCTACAGGCTCATGCTGGCACAGAATGCTTTGAAGAAGTTACAGGGTCAGCTGAGAACTAGTACAGATGTTCAGTTCTTTTCTATATGTATCAAACTTTCTACCCATTCCTGGTTATTTCTTTTTTGCCAAGAGGATGCGGTTTGGTGGGGCTTCTTATGCTATTGGACACTAACTGCTGGTTTGTCTCTCCTGATGCAAGGCAAACATCCAAAGTTTTGCTGAAGGATCCCCACAGAGCGTGGAGGAGAGAGAAGGCAAGTAAAAGGAGAGAGTGCTTCCTCATGAGGCAGCAGAAACACAGTGATGTCCTTTCAGCACAGAGGTGGAGGCAAGCAGTCTGGGCCTTTCTGACATTACTGTCAATCTTTCCTATAGCATGCTTCCAAACCATCCTGGCTTTGTGCTGTGTGTTGTTTTCTTCAACTCAGCTTAGCTCAGCTCCGCTCAGCCCATGTCATAGCAATGAGCCAAATGGACGAGATCCTCAGCCTTCCTTGGGGAAAAACAAATACCTAGCCCAAGATGATCATGAGGAGAGTGATGGATGTACAAATAGGGCTGCTCATAAAGACTCAAAACCCTGAAGGTTTACTGTTTGCAGTGTCGATCACATGGCACAGCCACATTTGCAGTGATCTGAAATATTATTCTGAGACACAACACCACTTCAGAATTGGAATTTACATGGGTACATTAGAATCCAAGTAGGTTAGAGCTAGAAAATAATTATTTGAATTGGACTGCTATGTAACTCTCAGGAAATTCAATGAAGTGCAACTGCAGAGTTCATTTTAGTGCAGCTACTCAATGCACTGTGTGCATTAGAAATTATTAAAGGTTTACTGAAAAATAGTTCAACTAGAGCACATTTGGTTTTCCCATGGAGTTCCATTAAATTCAAGGGCAATTTGCACTAATGCGTATCATTTTCCTACCTGTTTCTGGATCTATATATAATGTAAGTCTGTGGTATTCTGACAGCATTTTAACATATGGTCTGAATTTCAGACTTGCTGTGTAGAAACAAGCATAGGAAGACCATGTAAAAGTTTTGCAATGGCTGAGAGCTGAGTTATCCGTTACAGACATGCTACTTGAGTAATCCAAGTTTCTGTGTTTCTGAATTGTCTTGTGAACAGCTCCAAGTTGTATTAATTTACTCATTAAGCACAGCACCATGTGCAGCTTGTGAACGAATTGAAGCCTCTGGTTTGCACCCTTTGAGCATTCTGACCCAGTGCAGTTCCCATTGAAATGAATGAGATGTTTCCATTCACTGTTTGCCATGTGTGGTGTGTGATTGTCCTCTGGGCGAGGGGATGCCATTGCTTCTGCTCACTGAAATACTCAAAAAATGAATTTGGAAAAGTGACTGAAGAATACTCTTGTTTGTACATGAATATTCCTATTTACGTGCAAATAAAGATGGCTGTCTGCAAGAAAAGCCATTCTAAGTCATTAATGTAAATATAAATCCATTCAAACCAATGAGCAAGGATCTCAGAGAAAAAGCTGAAGTGCAGTGACGGTTGCACTGATGCAGAAGAGCCTTCTGCAAAACACTCCCTGACTATCCCTGCAGCAAGAGCTGCCCCAAAGCCACACAGAAATACATCTTTGCAAAATTAAGGTGGAAACATAAACATCACACAACCCTACACCTCTAAGTTACATTTAAGAACTACCTTTTGCTCCCTCTGCACCATCTCACTGCACCTGAACCTTGTAGAGCCATTGCCTAACGCTCCAGCTTAATGTATGGCTGTTTTTCTTGGTTGGTGAGACGGAGACTTAGTTCAAACTTGGTTTGAATTTATGGCTACAAGTAAAGCATCTCAAAACAGTAAACTGTTTCTCTGGTTCCCTTTTTATGCACAACTATATGGATGGGAAATGAAACAAAAAAATACACTTTTCTAGATCTGTAAAAACAACCTGCAGAAAAGATGGGCCAAGATTTAAGGTAGTGAAATAGCAATACCAGGTTTTAAATGTATGAAATGCTAGTATTTGTAAAGGCAGTAATGCCACTGATTTCTGACAGTAATGGGGAAGGTTCCAGAGAGAATGTCACACAAAACAATTATGCTCTGCCATCATCCCAAGGAGGGTGAATCCTGTCAGCAGACTTTGGATCTCATCCGAATTTCAGTAAGGGTTTTAAGACCTGGGAGGTCAGTGGGGAGACTCTCCTCTGTTTCAGCAGAAGCTGTGAAAAATATAATTTCTCACTGCAATGTTACTAGGAAGCTATTCTACTCTTTACTGTACCACTATGAATCAAAAAAAAAGAAGTTTGACTCTTACACCGTATATGGTTGAACAGACCTATCTCTTGCATAACAGAGTTCCTCTCAGAACTTGTTTAAACTGGAGTTCAAAATTAGTTAATGTTTCCCAGATCTTTCCACCATGAGCTTCAGTTTTCAGCTGTTTACAGGCAGGACTGGGAAGTCCCTGCAGCTGGGAAGGGCACAAGCTCCAAGGTGGCACACACGGCCAGGTCAAATAATGCAAAAGGGAACCCACACTTTGTGGAGGAGCTCAAAATCTATAGGGGCATCATCCGCGTGTTCAGAAAGTGTCTCTTCTCACCTCTCCTGACTTGGACCAAATTCTGAACCCTCCAAAAACTGTAAACATGGAAAGTGATGAACTGATGCTATGCACCCAACCCAGACATGAATGAAGGCTGGGGTCTAGAATGAGGAAGATCAAAGCAGAGGAAGGAGCCGCAGTAACACACGATCACCCTGCAGCTGATAAAGGAACCAGAGACAACATCGGGTTAGGGAGGTTCTCTTCAAGAGTCTCAAAGCCTTGCTTTTTCACAGAGTCCCAGATGCAACCCAAAAGGCCTTTCCAGCCTGACATATGTCCTTCCATTTTTCCTTTGAGCAGAAGGAGGAAGGAGGAAGAGAGAGCAAGAGAAAGAGAAGGGAGCAGCTCGCTCCTGCTCTTCCTTGTTGGCTCCTATTTCTGCTGCTTTTGAGTGTGCATTACGGTGATGGCTGACATACCACCGCTGATATAACACCGACCTGGACCTCGAGAGAGTGATGCTGTGTGTACAAGTGAAGGCAAAAGGCATGCTCTGGACTGACCACGTTTCAGGCCAAGCTTTGGGTACACCAGGTATAGCAAATCACTCTTCCTAGAGGGAATGAAAGAAAGACTTCCTTTCRATTTAATTAATACTGCCAACAATTCACACTTCACAGTTATAAATATGTCATTGACTTCAAGGGATCTAAGAAGTACGAAGAAGAATTGGCAAAATCATTTCCATCCATGGGTGTTCGGGATGTAGAATCACTTTTAAGCAAAACAGGCCTTCTGTACCTGATTTGCCTGAAAACATCAGTTTTACCCTGGAGCCCATCAACACGCATGCACATTCTGCTTTGTAAGGAAACCAAGACCAGAGGAAGGCATTTCACTCCTTCCCCAGCAAGGTCCCAAGTCTGAGACATCTGGCTGTGAAGCAAAAGCAAGCTCCTTTCAAATAATGCTGGGTGGGAGGGAAATGCATCCAGAAACAGGGTCTGAAGCCCTTTCTGGGCCTTCCATTGGGAAACTGCTGACAGATGGGCAGCATCAGGGGAGCCGCACCGCTGCCTGGCAGCGGCTAATTGCAGCACCTTCTCTGATCTCGGCCTGCCTTGGCTTGGAGGAGTCACCATGGTGGTCCATGTTCTTGTCTGAATCCAGCCTGAGCTACTGAGGCTTGTTCTACCTGGGGCTTGCAGCAGAAAAGACTGGAGCATCCTTTCTGCTAATTACTCTTTTAACAGTGTATTTGGTCCCTACGCTGTCCATTTCTGGCAGTAGGTCAAGGTGTTAATTGCTCTTGGCTAAGAGCTCCATTGTCTGAGCAATATCTTCTCTTTATTCACCCTTCCAGAGCAGCTATAATCTGGGGACTGCTTATTCGAGCTGCTGGCATTAAATGCTGCCGGCTCTGAGGCAGCTGGGTCTAATGTGAAAGGCGTATGCATCAGTCTGTCATCTTTTCTCAAGGGAGAACTATTTTATGGGAATTTATCAACTTTAACCAAGTTTTTCAGCAAGTGCATAAGCTAAAGAGATCTCAAATGAAAACTGAATTTTTTATTGAATCAGACTGAATGGTGAAATATTCAAAGTCTGCCCCCCTTCTCTCCAATTAGAAAAAAAGTTTGAAGGCTCAGAAACTGCTGTGAAAGGGATCTGTCACCTCCAACTCCATCTCACCCAACCTGCCCTGTGCACACAGCCGGCATGGGAGTGAGCAAAGGTTGCTCTGGTGCGAGTCCCCCATGCACAGGGACTTCTCTCCAGCAGTGTCCGGAGGAGGCTGTTTTCATTTAATGCAGGGCAACGAGAGTTTGTGGAGAAGCAGCTTTGAGACATTTTCCCACATAGAAAAGAACTGAGTCTGGCAGGCTTCAAGGCACCTGTTAAATGAAACCTCCCACTGAAAAGCATCGCATTTAAACATGCTGACTTAAATCACTAAATGCACATTAGAATTTTCCTGTACTTTCTTGTGGAGAATATTTGGTATTGAGTTTGGATTTTACTTGGGAGATGTGAGAGACAGTGGCTCTACCAGTGTAATGCCACCTCAGGAGAAAGAATGGAAAGCACTTTTGACTCCAGAAGCTTTAAAAAAGGAAACATTATTTCTTCAGTTAGCAGAAAACTTCTGCTACCTACTGGAACTCTTCCATGAGTTTCTAATACTTCAATTACAAATTATGTCGTTTTAATTTTTTTTAAAAGTATGAGTTCAGTAAAGCCTGAATTCTGATTGACCTACATCCAGACAGAAGAAATCTATTCAAATGTTAAAAATAGGAGTCACTTCTTCAATAAAAAATAAAAGTATTTAATATATGTTTGCATATATTTTAATATATACACAAATATTCATTTTAATGCATATTTTAATATATTTTTAAACATTGAGTAGGTGTTTCAAATATACACATCACTAGATTTCAAATAGCTGCTCAGCAAATTTTAGCTTAATGTGAAGAGACCGGCAGAAGAAAAACCTAGCCACCTCTATCCTAATTTTGTTTGAGAAAAACACAGTGTTGGCTGAAATATTTGTCCTTCTTACTCCTGTTCAATGTCATTTGAAAAGAGTCATTCCTCACAAGTGGATATTCTTTTGAAAATTGCTCCTAGGTGACTCCACTGCTTGCTTCATGCTAGGGCCAAACAAAGCCCACTTCTGTAGAGGCGAGACTGGGAGTCAGGACCCTGTTGTACAGGTTTAACCTATATCACTGCTGACATGAGGCAGAAGCTGATGTGAATCTCTTTGCTCATTGCATTAGTTTTAAAAGCCATTTATTTTCAGACATGGGAGAGATATTAAGAATGAAAGTGTGGTCCACAAAGCAGGGGAACTTGAACGCCCCTGAATTTGTTAACTACATGCAAGCAGAGATTTTTCTTCTCAGAGATTTCTCTTCTCAGGAAGAAGAGAAAACCAAGGTATCTGTGCAGTTCCTTTGCCTGTTTTCTTTGGGTTTGGGGTCAGATCCTAGGCAGTGTTATGGTATCACTCTTCTTCCCATATTTTAAGAAAGCAGTATCCATGGTAATGCTGTAAATGCTGTGTTTTGCATTGTTGACCTATCAATCCCTGTGGAAACTCCAGGGGCTCAAACAGCAGAAAAGAGAAGAGTAGCGCAGCTGTTAGTGTGTAGGGGATGTTAGTGTGTAGGGGATGCAACAGCCTGGAGAGGGACATTGAAAAGCTTCCACCTTGAAAGGTGAAGCTCCTGAAAAAGAAGTCTTCAGTCAAGGATCAGACTCCCACCAGCAGCAGGATTTTACCGTATCTTCATGCAAAAACTTTCAGAGTTACTATATTTCTTTTTTTTCTAGAAGAATGAACAAAAACCACAGGAACTTCTGACCCAGCATTTCTTCTGTTGAGTGATGCAGAAAAGGGAAGGAAGATCAACTTTTGTCTTTAACTTGATTTGCTGGGTATCACTATAAAACATGAGAGCCCTAATCAGCTGTAAATTTGGAAATATCTCTACGTATAACCTTCTGTTTCCAGCACCTCACTGTTACATTATTTTGGGGTGGACATGCACTCCATTGTACAATACACACAAGAGAAAATTATTTGTAAAATTCCTCCATAAGAATTACGACTAGGTTAGAAAATTACAGCAATCTGCTTCCCAGCCTGATACACAAGACCTGTTTGCTGGCAAGGTTGCAAGATATGCCATAAACTGAAATGCCAGAATTAGCCTGTGCATTTTCATTTTCCAAGGACGATAACTGCATTAGTTCTCTACCATGTCCTAGATTTCTTCCACTGTGTTTCTATTTGGTGTGATGTCTGGAGAACCGTGATACGGCGCTTTTGCTCCTGCACGCTGGCAGTTCCACCATATGCAAAGGTCAATGGACGTCGTGTTTTCTCTGATTTATTATCTAGATTCAAGAGCAAGCCATTACTCAGGACTTGAGAGAAAGCTGAGGAATTTGCACAATCTGTATGCATAGCGCATCCCAAGGAACAATTTGAAAGGACTGTAATTCATTTCAGCACTCTGCTTTGAAAGATGCTGAGCGTTCACGGTCCAGACAGTGCTGTGGAAAATGGTAGCAAGAGTCCTGTGGGATGCTGATGATGAATGGGAATGTTTTCCTCGTCTTGGGTTTTCTGTGATGGTAGCCTGCAGGTCAAAAACTCTTTGAAGCCAGGTGGCTTTGTTTAACCTGTGAAAGATTGCACTACTCTCTTTTCCAGGGGTATTTTGCTGTGAAAAACACTAGAACAACTTGTCTTAAGACCCTTCATTTTCCACAGATGAGAATCATCAGCCAGGTACCTTCGCCAATAAATTAGTCCCTGGTTTGGGGATCTCTTGACTCCAAAACCTCCGTATTCTGCTAGTTTTGGAATTTTATGATTTGATGGGCTTATTTTAAACCACCAAAACATCATGAGTGATAATCTGGGATAAGTGATGGTCAGACTGCATTTTAGCAAAGTGAGCTGTGCACAGCTTTAGTAAGCTGGAGGACTTGCATCACCCTTTCTGGCTCAGTAAGAAAAAAACCCACTGCTCCCTTTGAGACAAAATTCAAGAGGGGTCTGGCTGCTTAAAACCTGCAAACTCTAATTTCCTTCTTCAAACCCAATCAGTTTTGCCTTGCGGCAGTAACAACTGCCATTGCTGATAAGTTTCCTCTGTTCACAGAAAACCTCTCTCTCATTGGCAGAGCGGTTCAATTGTCTTTCTGCAGGAGGAGCTGTCATCTGAGAAGCTTACACATTGCTGAAAAGTTCAGTTCCAGTTTCATCCCTCCCAAGTGCCAGTGAGCTCAGTTCAGAGCACTAACACTCAATGTGTGCCATGTGAAATGCACATGTGCCCTTCGTTATGCTGAGAAATACTCATTACTGCAGTCCCATCCTGACTGCCAAGGAACAGGTACGGCATGTAGCCTGCTTGTTTTCTCTGTGCTTAATAGTTAAGTTCACTTGCTGCCCGCAGATTTGCACTTTCCTCTGCCACTGAAGAAATCATGCTTGCTCCACTTTGCTCTTGTCCCACTGCTGTCTCTTTAGATCTGTATCTTCACCCCTGTAGGTTGGAGACATCATCTTCTCCCCCTGTGCAGTAAGACAGGCACAGGCAACTCCACAGCCAAGCAGTATGTCTTCCTCCCCAGAAGACCAGTATGATAGGACCTGTCCAAGCCAACAACTATTTTCAACATATAGTTCAGTTGCAACTAAAACTCAGCCTGCAAATTAAAGCCAAGGAGCCTTTACTGAGGAGGTAACTGATCCCTGGTTTCAGTCCATCTCTAGGTGTTCAAGATCAAGACGCATTTATCCAAGTGTGCAAGCAGTACGAACCATAGTTCATTCTCTTGAAATTACAAAGACAGATAGCAAGGGCTATTGAAGTCCTCAATTTCCATTTCTCTTAAGATTATAAAAAACAGAGCTCCCTGCCTCTTCCCATGTGGCTGCTGCCCTGACATCCAGTTTTACCATGTGGGGAATGTCAAGGCTGCATTGGAGCCCTACTGCACAGCGCCTGTGTAATGGAAATTCAAAGGCAGCCAGAGCCAAGCCATACCGTAAATGTGAAAGACCTGTTTAAAAAATCCCACGCTGTAAAGTGATGTAACAGAAGCAGCATAACCTTCTCCTTTTTTTATGGGATGAAGCCCAACATAAATGAAAAAATAAAGTTTTTCCTGGGGTTGCCATAGTTACCCTCTGGACAAAAAAGAGAAAGAAAAATCCACACCTGAAGGGAAGATCATCGTGCAGTCTTTCTGTGTCAAAAGCTGATAAAATAACATAAGATTTGCCATAGTGGAACTAGAGATAAAGTTTTCGTGCAAATCTCTGCTCCAGGCTGGGACTATCTCTGATTTCAGTGGTCAGCTCTGGGTTTTTATGGGAGGCTCGTCTCTGAAACAGACCCATTGCAGGTACCTGCTCCAGCCAAATTTCCTGCCTCCTGGCACTGGCTGATCTGACGCCCTTTGATGGAAAGCTCACACCTCCCAGCTCTTTTGACACACTCAGGATTCTGCAGGCTGCAGACACTGCCTTCTGACACAGAGGAGGTAGATATCCCTTATAGGTGTTATACACACTTGCATGAATGCAGGCAAAGTGATCCATTCCCATTTACGCTAAGGGATGCCTCACAACTTACACAAAATAAAGGATGCAAAATCCTCCACTGTGAAGGACAGTGTTTCTAAGGGAGAAAAGTGTTGCAGTGACTAAAACTACAAAAGGGAACTGAAGTCATTTACAAAATACGTCATCGGTAGAGAAAGTTATTTTCTGCCTATTAATTGCAAGAATGTAGAAGGCTCATTATAGGAAAACTGAAGGACAGAAATGGAAAATGACTTATGGAGTATACCTATCATTTGTCATTGCAGCTGTAGAGGTCTTGGAGATGGCGCTTTTTATCTGTGGTTTCCTGGGCTTTTCCCACCAGCTCTTAAACATTTCTCAAAAGGAGTTTCTGTAAAACCACAGCCTATACGTACATTAAATCAAGGTCCTAAAGCATGAATGCCTGATGAAACTGTATTAGGAGATGCTGGAGAAGATCAAGGCAGCGTGTGCACTGCCCAACTGTCAGCAGCATGGATGGCATATAGAAACCCTGTAGCTAAAGGCTATCAAAGGTGTCTTTGGTAACAGAGAAATCCTTTTGCTTTGCTCAGTGGTGACAGGATCTTTGGTCCTGGTTCAGATCACAGCAGTAAATGCTGGTGATGTCACTGAAGTCATATTGACTGGAAATCTGACCTAGTTTCTTCCTCATCACTGGATTAACATTCCCGAAATCTGTTATAATTTTCATATACATCRGCCACAGCCCTTATAAAGAGAAGAACCTTTCTCCAAGGCAGGATTGTTTTAAAAACAGATAAAGTAGAAAAGACAGAGATTATGATGTCCACAAGGAACTTCACTCTTCTGGGTTGGTTTTCTGTGGGAAGTGCTCAAAAACCACAGTGAAAAATGGCACAAAACCAGAAAGTGAGGAAGAATGAGAAAGAAGGAAGAGAGAGAAAGAGAAAGAAACAGAGAGCACTCAGAGTTGCAGTTGGAAGCACTTTTAGACTTTGTACTGTAAGAACACCTTTAGACCATTCCCCAGTGAAATCACAAATGGAAAAAAGGGAAATCACTGCCTTCTTTGTGCTTGGTGAGAATCTGCCAGAAACATATTGACCTTGTTATCCCGTGTCATTTATCTCATACCACTGGAACATCTCTGGCTTCAATGGCTCTCGCCTAGATTTGTACCCACACTGGCAAAGAGATCACAAACGCTCCCGATCTGTCATCTGTTATGATGAATGGCAGATGTATAGTCTAGCAGTGGCAGCACCTAATTTTAAGGGTTCTGGATACCTCTCCGAGGTTAGCACAACATCCCCCAGATTACCCACCTGAGCATTTTACTTGATGGATTTAATGACACCTCCGGGAAACCTTCTGCAGAAAGTCAGTGAGCTGCTGAGGTAAAGAAGAAGGGAGGTTTGGTACGGGTACAGATTACCGTGCATCCCTGCTCACACAGAGTGTATTGACAGCTGCTAGGACAAAGCAAGCAATAAAAGTGAGGGTAGCTCTGACCTTGCCACTGTCCATACCAATAGCCTGAGTGCTATTGATCTCAGTGGTGCAAGTTAGGACCAGCTTTCTCTGCAGGTACATGCCTGCCGGGGGAGTAGCACCACTGGCAGATGCTGAGGGAGACACCTGAAGGCACGTATTGTCTCTGAGCAATGAAAACATAAGATTCGGCTTGTCTACATGCTTTAGAAATGATGTTTCAGTGCTGCATGACTTTTTGGCAGTTTTTGCCTTGAAAGCGTGGCTGAAGCCTTTGATCCACAGTGCCTTTCTGAATTTGTTAAGCCAGATAAATCACTCATCAAATACTATGAGCCCTGCCCTGATAGAGAATGCATCCTCTGTGGTTTTATCCTCTCTATGTATTAGCCTCCTTCTTTCTTCCTTTTCTTCTTTTCACACGTGTAATTAAATAGCTCATTTCCTCTGTGACACATCCCAGGAAACATGGTTGGCTGGTTTTTTGTTTGTTTGTTTGTTTGTTTGTTTTTCAGGGCTAGGAATGTTTTGGAACGGGAGGTCAGAAGAAGGGCAATATGAAGTAAAGGAGCTTCATGTAGACCACTTAAAGAAGTTCACCGTGATGGAAAAGAAGGGATTATCCCATGTAACAAGAGATATGATCAACAGTCATCTCACAGAGGACTGAAGGGATGTCTTCTCTTTTAAAAATAGTTAAGTCATGCTATTCATGTGGGAAGAGCAGGCCGCCCTTCACCTGCCCCTTTCAGCACCATTGGAACAGGGTATCTAAGTGAATCACAAAAGCCTTTACTGTTTCCCTCACAAGTACCCTGTACCAGCCCTCCTCGGCTGAGTGTGACACCCAGGTGTGGCCAGGATCAGACCGTGGAGTAACTCAGGGTCTCAGAGGTTTCCCTCCATCTACTTCGAGTTTGCAAATAGGCATGTGTTTTCTTTTTCACAAATGTTAGTCCCACTAGCTAAATTCCAGGATCTCAAGGATTGGTTCTAGGATCTCAAGGATGAGTTTTCCGTTGCTGTATCCTGCCACAGGTAACAGTGCTCTGTCCAGCCAGGACTGCCACAGCTGTGGTCCCCAGCACTGGACTTTCTGAGGGAGGCAGGAGAAGCAGGTGCCTCCTGTGCAGCCTGCCAAAACAGTGCTGGCTCTGCAGTGCTACAAAGAGATGCTGGTTTTCAGTCAGAAATGGCAAACATGAATTTAGTCACGAATTTCATCTGTTATTTGAGAGATACTGTTTTGTTAGGATACCACTCAGAATAACATTCGAGCAGAATCTTACCCTCAAATTTCAATACATTAGGCAGGAGCTACAAGAGCGTGTGTAACCAATCGTACTGCAAATATAAAATAGCAGTTAATTCTCTGTTGAGTGCTCTGAGTGACATAGTCTGTAACATTTCCTTAAGTCAGTGAACATATCCTTGGGATGTATACCAGTTAAAAATAAGGTTTTACAAATGCTTCTAAATGCTAAATGTTTCTCATTACATGGTTCATTCAAAGCACTTAACAACTCTTCAAGTCTATGTTGAGAGTTATATGAGAACAAAAAATCCTCAAGGAGTCATCTGGGAAAACGTAGAAGAAAAAAGCACATCTGTCTTGTTTTAACTTCCAACCTGGGATCTGGATTTTCTAATTCTTCTTTTTCTGGGAAGGAAGGGGAAAAAAGAAAGAAAAGTTTCTGCAGAAGCATATGTCTCCTTCAGAACAGAAGTGTGTGCCCACTTGTGAATATGCCTATTTATCAGTGTCCAGGTATAAAAATGACAAGAGGTAAGAAAAAAAATCGGCAGCCATTTCTTTCTATCTTCTGTGATCTGCTGTCTGGCTTGGGCCACACTTTGCAGGGCTGGAAAAAGACAAAGGGAAAATATATTAAAATGCAAGGTATTTTTATAGACTGGAAGTAAACCCAGCATACCTTCCTAGCTTAACTCCAGCCAGATGTATGAACAGGTACAAAGTGCAAACTGTTTTGATCTCACTTCTTCCTTTTGTTTTCCATTCATAAGAAATACTGTGTTTAAATTAGACCACTAGAGCCTGAGATTACCGTTCAGGAAATTTTGCACACAATCTCAAAGCGTGTGCATGTTGGGGGATGATTCTTACTGACCATCCTAGGTAATGTGAAGAGGGTCCTATCACAACTTCTGTGGTGTGTTCGCCCGGGCTGAAGACCCTGGGATGTGGTAGGGGAGACACAGGAGAGGACTTTGCGTCCATGGAGGGATCCTCCTCAGCTGAGCAACAGGAAACACGATAAATTCGTAAAAAGGGACAATATCACTTTAAGCTCCTGATGCAGCACTAAGCATGACAGGGTTGGGGCAGCCCTGGGGCTCCCAGTGCTGTTTCTGTGCAGGGAGTTGCTGACGCTGCCAACACCTGGTAAGTCCTGTGTGCCCTGTTCAGTGCTGCCCCTTTACCAGCTGTACTGGTTTACCAAGGGTTATAGTTATGTATATACATATATATATATACATATAGCATGTATGTGACAAGAAAAATCATAATTTATCATGAGAGAGGTGTTTTTCTTCATTGGGGTTATCCAGTGTCCCCAGGGGCACTCCCTGCCGTGGGTCTTCACACCTACGGGTGCGGAGCAGAATATCCCCTCTGCCAGGAGCTGTCCTTGTCCCCTGTGCCGCTGGTGTCCGGCCCCTGCGCATCCCGAGGGGTGATGCCTGTCCCCTGCCGGCACTGAGCTCCAGGGCCAGGCGCCTTCACGTGCTGTGTTGGACCGACTGTTCCCACAGACCTTGCAGGTGGGGGAGCCCCGCGGCCCCAGGTATCCCGAACTCACAGCTGCTCCAAAGTAATTTATTCCAGCTGGAACCGGGACTAAGAGTTTTTGGGCTGAGATCTGCGTTCATGACACCCACCCAAGTCTCTGTCCAACGGGCTGGTCTGCTGGTGGAGCTGTCATAGAACCATAAAGGCTAAATCAAATGGAATATTATCAGTGCAGATAATAAGGGATTGCATTATTGCCATTTTTATCATTGCAGATAAATGAGGGATAATTTCATGTAAAAAATCAGGAATTTGTGGGTGGGCTTTGGTCATTGATTTTGGTCATTCAGTGGTCATACTTGACTCACTGAAACTAAAAATTTTCGTAAGAAAGAGTCGACTTTAATACACTTTCTACTTAAAAATAGTAATCAGAATTTGAGATTGCTGAAGTATCTTGCTCAGACATTTTAAAATGGAATACCTTTTTCCATTAAAAATGTTGTTATAGGTACCGTGAAGTGGATCTATAACAAAAATATATAAAGGTTAACATTAAAGTGAAATGTTCAGAATTAGCTTCCTTGTTTACGCTGGGGTAAGTCTACTTCACCATATTTTCAGCTTACAAGTATTTCTTCAAGTTTTAACATCTAATGGTGATTTTGGATGGGAATACTTTTGGACATGAAAAAATTGTTCTGGTCAGAAAAGCTCTTTTTTGTCCTACTTCCGTCATATTCATTCTATTTTTCCTGACTGGTCTTAGTAGTTTCAACCTTGTTCTTTGAAATAAGGATTACCTCACTGCACGTCTCAACCAATGTCATGACTAAGAAGATGGAGCTTCCATTTTGGTACAAAAAATTATTTTCCTAAGCTTTTCTATCATTTTTGTGCTTTGACAATAAATACTCCAAGCATAAACTTTTCTTCCAGTATGAGGAATGGAAAACTGCCCAAGGATTACTCCTCTTGTGTCATGTTAGCAATATCTGCCGGTAGCTGAGTTTATCTACTAGGTTCCTATGTATAAAAGACCGTGTTCAATGGCTTTGTACAGATGAATTCAGATGAACTTGTAATTACCAGTTTCCTCAGCAGTGAGATGCGAGGAAATCCTAACAGCATTGGAGTAAAGGAAGACATTATTGCAGACCGACACTCCTTTACCACGTATTTTCTCTCAGCGTCAGGTCAGTCATGCGACATGCAACTAAACTATCACCTAAGACACAGTGCTACAGGCACAAAAAAAACCCCAAACCCAACAACCTTACTAACTGCCAGTGATTCAAATTTGCCATACATTTATGACACATATATTCTGCCTCACATACTTGATTTTGTCACCCATTTTCAGGGGCTCTATGTGGTATGGTGGAAGAATGTTCTGTCATTAATAAATGGATCTCTTTTCTGTTTTCACAGTGGTTTCTCAAGGACGAGGGAAGGGCATGTTCATCACATCATGGGCCTCGTGCTTCCCTCTGCTGTGCAACCAAGAGAAAGGCACGGGCGTGCAGAAACCATTTCCTGAGAGCTTGATATTCTGAAATGTTACTGTGGGCCTATCTGGAGTGTACTGCCCTAGCATCAACACTGTTTATAAGACAAATCTTATAAAAAGATCCATTTTAGATGCATAAGACACTTTGTACTGAAAAAAAATTTAATTTTGACTTTGTAAAATTAAATAGTATTCACAGCTTAATATTCTTTGGAATATTTTGCTGTTGCCAGAACTTTTCTGCTTCTCCCACTCCCCTCTTACCCGGAATACAATGCTTGTGAAATGCATAATTTTGCATTTTATCCCGGAAAAGTCTTTGCTCACCATTTTTTCCAGCAAGCTTTGATGTTTATCTGGGAAATCAGAGCTGCGGGATGGAGCACAGTAATTCCAGTTCTCGTTTTTTCCACTGTGCAGCTGATGGTGACTGAGGCAGCGATGGTTTGGCAAAGGTCCCCGCCGTGAGCTGGAGGTGTCTTGGGAAGGAATTAAGAGTATGGAAAGAAATAGTGACGCCCTGCAGCTTGGAAATAGGGGGTGATTTATGCCACCGCCTGGTGATACCAGTGCTTTCTGAGTTTGTGCCCCTGTTGTGACTGCTGCTCTAGAGAGGAGACGCTGGTTGTGGCCAAGATTGGAGAAACTGAAGAAGTGTCCTCAGGAGCAGGGTGTTTCGAGGTTCCCTGTTTGGTCTGTAATTTTTGGGTGCAAAACAGTGACGTTGAAGCCAGAGCATCCATCCATTCCTCAGCCGGGAAAGCAGAACCAAGAGAGTTGTGGAAAAATCTCTGACCTTCAGGTCTTGCCTATGCTGAAACCAATCATTCCTGCATTCCCGAAAACACAGCAAGAAGTTGTTTCCCATGCAATTCAGGGCACTGAGGGAGGGTGAGTATGGGTTCGTGTGTAAATAGAGGACGATGTTAAGAAAGTCCTTCCCCTGTTAGAACCAATCCCTTTCTCTTGATTTCAGGTCACCCTTCTCCTAAACCAAAGTGTCTCACAGACACAGGCAGAAAGCTGACAAAGCATTTCCCAGGGGGTAGACACTGGTTCAGCTCGGGAACTGCTTCTCTGCACTGTGCTGGGATGAGATCTATTAACAGGCACATTCTGTATATGTGTCTATGTTCTCACAACTCCCATGAAAGTAGCTGTGCTCCTCTGAACGCCAAGACACAGCCAAAGGAGGAGGGAATCTGTGTTACAAAGCAGTGTTCAAAATGCTGTTTTCTGGGAGAGAAGAAATCAGACATCTACAAAGGAGCACGCTGACGCGATTCCTACTGCCTGTAACATGCCAGCTGCTGAAACCAGCAGCAGAAAGATCAGCTCTCTGCACCCTCTTGTGAAAGTTCTCCACAATTACACCGTCACA
The DNA here is from genome assembly GCA_035582835.1 of Phoebastria nigripes. Taxonomy (NCBI): domain Eukaryota; kingdom Metazoa; phylum Chordata; class Aves; order Procellariiformes; family Diomedeidae; genus Phoebastria; species Phoebastria nigripes. The sequence continues at coordinate 456,212 of JAYKAV010002441.1, forward strand.
AATACACAGGCCATCTGCAGCAGGGAAAATGGCTGTGACACTTGCTCCTCCAATACACTAGCACGCCAGATGCGAGTGCCGAAGAACTGGTGCTGTCAGCAGCTGCTGAACACGAGAAGCATTAGAAACAGGGGAACTCACTGGATTATTTAGCCCTTTCCTTGGCAGGTCACTCCCTTCCACACCTGGCTTCTTCACTGCTTCCAAGGACGCCTGAAACTGAGCTCTGCAGTCATGTACACGAACCCCCCGGCACAGGCACAGACACCTGCAGCAGGACAAACCTCTACCCACCTTGGAGAGGTTCCTGCTTTGTCACACTCTGTTGGGTGCAGAGACAAGTGCTGGAGGTGGCAAGGTTACCCAACTCCTTTTATTGACAATAACAGAACTCAAGCTCAGTAGATTTTTTTTTTTTAAATATCAGCCTAAATTTGTTTTTTCATTATTTTATCCATTTACTCTTTTTTATGCTACTTTCAACTTCTGTACATAGTCCTTTCCTTCCTTTGAAGTTTCTAGTCTTCCTTTCTTTGCACCTTCCCCTCCCTGATTGTCAGCTGAGCTATTTTCAGATCTTTTAGGGTCCTTTTTTTCAGCCACCTGGTACCAGATCTGCCAACACAACAATAATTCTCATTATTTTGCCCCTAACTGCCTTCTCTTCGGGCCACCTTCACAGCTGGCAAAGCTTTGGTCTTTCATCTGCAATTTTCTGACAGTAGGTGGGTAAGGACTGAAGCAAATGGTTTCCTAAGGACTGGATTGCAACAATGAACCACAAGCCAGACCTTTTCTCTCTCAAGCAAAGCTGCTTTGAAAGGACTGATGATTTCCCATTACGAAAATGAAGAGATGTTGACAAAGGATCAGACTGAATGGATTTGAAAGGGGATAGGAAGCTCAGCTTGCAAAATGAGACACAAGAATCTTTTTCCCCAAAAGTATTTTGGCATCACTTTAGCACTGCTTCACTCTGGTGAGCTGTCCCCAGGAAAAGAGCTTCATCAGTCCCCCCCACTAGTCCGCACAGTCTTCCTGCAAGTGGTGGGAGTGCTCCGGCCGTAGGCGTGTAGCCCACTGCACCCAGCTGGGAGAAGCCCCTGCCAGGCCCCTCAGGCACACCTGGGCTGGGGGGACCCTTACTCGCTGTACCCACACCGACACCCCACAGTGGGGTCCAGGGCTCCAAGGATGCTCCTTCCAGCCAGGCAGAGCTCGAGGTGGCCCTCACAGCACTGGGACCGGACAGGGGCACCGGGGTTTGCCAACAGAGACTGGGGGTGATGCCCAGTTGGGTCCCCATCGGACCTGTGACAAACCCAGCTTCCCCTCCTGCCCGCTCTGCCCTCGGCATGCGCTGCGCTGCGGGTGCGCGGCTGCAGCAGGATTTCCTGCGGGACGGAGCGCTGCCGATATGGCCCTGGGGCTCCAGGGACCCATGGCTGTGCCCCCCAGCAGGCTGGTGCCACCCACAGTGGGGCGCAGGGGACAGGGAAAGGCACCAGGAGGGGGAGAAAGCAGCAGCCAGAGGCTGTGTCAGGGAAATAGCAATTTATTTTCTTTTTCTTGAATAAAGAGTTGATGGAGCCCTGCTAGTGCCGCCAGCGGGGTGGCCTCTTGCAGGGCTGTGGAGAGTCCTGGGGGCCAGGAGCCCTCCTCTTTGGGGCACGCCGGGGCCCCCCAGGCAAGCGGTCCCTGCCCGGCTGGGGGCAGAGGGTCTGCGGCGGCAGCCCTGGGCAGAGGGACCTGCCGCCGTCACCTCGCCCGGCTCCTCCTGGGGCCGCTCCTGCTCTGCAGGGGCGGGCACTGATGGGGGGCGGCCGGGACCCCCGCAGAGGGCAGCCTCCGACGTGCTGGGTTGGTCCTCCCCATTGGAGCCTGCAGGGCTGCTGGAGGCGGCCAGGCTGGAGTCGGGAGTCCCCCCGCGGGAAGCGATGGGGCCGGGGCTGGCTGCAGGACTCTTGTCCTCCCACCCAGCAGCACGGGGGTCCTGCTGGCCCTGTTGCCGGTGGATCTCCCTGCCGCACAGGCGCACGGCGGCAGTGATGAGCTGGCAGATGAATGTCCGCGTGTGTTCTTGCAGGTAACCCTGCAGCTCCCACACCAACACTGCCTCGTCCAGCCCCCAGAGGCACAGGTGGGCCACAATGGTGCCCTCCCCTGCAGCCACCCCCCACCACTGGTCCTCAAAGAGCACCCTGAGCTCCTGTCGTAGCCACGGCAGCAGGGGCCTGATGTTACCTGGGTGGCTCTTGAAAAAGTCTGCCCAGACCTCAGGAGGAAAGCCACCCACCTGAGCCCTGGGCACCGGCCCCACAGCCCCCTGCTTGTTCTGGTGCTCTTTAGCCTGTGGCTCTGTGGGGCCTGGGACGTCGAATGTCAAATAATCATCATCCGACCACACGGAGAACAAGATGGCCGTTGTCCCTGACTTGCACAGGGGGCAGTTTGGCTTCTGCCGTGCCCAGCGCAGTGCACAGCCTAAGCAAAATTGGTGGAGGCAGGGTGACATGTAGACAACATCCTCTTGATCATTGCAGCAGATGGGGCACCTCCAGTCGCTCTCATCAGCCATGCTCTCTGCACGCTGTGGTGAGCTGGGGGGTGCTGAGGACAAGTAGCTGCTCCTTCTCACTGGCAATGCAGCGGTGAGTGTCGCATGCTGCAAAATGGAGAGAGGCCACGGTCAGTCGCTGTCCTGGGGAGGGGAGGGGAGGAAGAAATGCCCAGGTCCCTTGAGAAGGACACCCTCCTGGCTCCCCGAGCCCCATCGCCTGCCCCACGGCCGCCCCCGTGGGCTGTTTCCCCACACAGCTCACCTCCACTGCTGCAAGCATGCCCCGTGGTGCCCGGCTGCCTGAACCAGGCAGGGCTGGGGAAACACAGGGGATGGCTCCGGGACAGGCACCGAGAGCTGCCGATGGCAGCCCCCAAAGCACCACCCAGCACCAGCAGAAGCGTTGCTCAGCCCTCCAGACCTCGCAGGCACGCTCGGCAGGAGTCCAGGCACGAGCCAGGCTGGGCCAGGCTCTGCCGGCGCCCRAAGATAAGCAGCAAGGGACACGAGCTCACAGTCCATCGCTCGATGACGTCACAGTCCACTACTCAGTGATGTTACAGCAGGCCTTCTGCCCCCGCAGGCACACAGCATCAGGAGAAAAAAGGAAATACCATTTCTTGTTTTCATCTTCTACATTTGCCGCTCTAGCTTGGTCACCTGCAAACGCGTCCGTGACTGTGTGTCTTGTCCGCACTCCTGACGCCTTGCAGAGGTCTCCTGCGAGGGGGAGCATGGTGGGACCAGTCCGCGTGGACTGCCTGTGGCTGGATGACGCCTCCCCCAGCTGGCTGCCTTTCCCTGTGCAATGCCGAGATTTGCAGGGAGCACCTGGGTGGTCAGTGGCCAGACCTGGGTGAGAGTCTCCCACCCTGGTGGGTTGTGCCCCCCGCTGGCAGGGAGAAGCCTAAAGGGCATTTTGGTCCAGCCCCATCAACTCCCGCTGGCACTCGCCCACAGTGCCAGGTCCCTCTCTGCTTACCAAGTTTGCCATGCTTCTGGTAGCTGTTGCTCCTGGCCACCTGTTGCATTGGTAGTCCTCAAAAGCACTAGCAACGGAGCCTGATCCTATATACGCAGAAAGGAGTTGTAGTGGCTGTCCTTCCAGAGTAGAGTAGAAGGGCCGCAGACGCACTGCTCATGACTCCAGGGAGCAAAGGATTGATCACCATGTGGGCCGTGCTGTCCCATCATCCATTCTTGCCTCTGGCTTTTATAATCATTTATAGTCATTAGTCCAAGCACTTCTTTTTTTATTTTAGAAGAGCATTATCTGTTAGAGTTTGACTGAGTGAGAGTGAAGGGTGCTGTGAAAGTCGGCCATATGGGTCTGCCCATTAAAATCTCGTGAGGTGAAAGCCCATATTTTCTCTTCACAATGCTTCTCGTCTACATTAGTGGGAAAGGCAAACACATGCAGAAATTTCAGGCCAGTCTCTGCACAAATTTTTTGCCAATTTGATTTTAAAGTCTGAGTTTTTCCTCTCTACAGCCCCAATGACTTGGGGGTGACGGGCACAAGGACACTTTGGTTCTCTTTGTAGGGCTCCACAATTTTTCTGCATTGCTTGCCCAGTAAAATGGGTCCCCGTGTTGCTATCTAGCAGTAGGGGAATACTAAACCCAGGAATGAGTTCTTTTTGCAGCAGTTGTTTCATCTGCATGTTTACAAGGACAGGCCTCCATCCTGAGAACATACCTAAAATGGCAAGGACATACTCAAAATTGCAGCATCTAGGCATCTGAATAAAGTAAATCTGCAAATTTACAAATGGTCCCCATGGTTCCGGGGCTGCAGCTATACTTGTCTTCTTCTCTCTTACCTCATTTTGTTGAAAAGTTGTCCTAACCATATGAAGACTTAAGAATTTGAAGGGTACTGTGCTAGCAAGCTTCAGTCGTTTATACCGTCACTTCTGACCAAATGAAAGCCCCTTCCTGATTGTTCAAGCTACAGAACTATTTGAATAACTAAAAATGTGTGTGAATTATACAAATCCTAAATTTATGTGGACTGTTTAAAAAGAAAAAGAAATCATATTTAACGTTCTTTAACCTTCCTTTTCCAGTATTAGCTGTATCTTCAGATACACTAACATTTTAATGGTGTAGTCATCAGCTCATTCCCTTGCTCTCATCCCATTCCAAAATAATGTTGAGAATGGACAGATAACAAGCAAAATTTTGGGCAAACGAAATGTGGAGCAAACCTATCCTGTCATTGAGCTGCAGTTTTCCCCCCCGTGCTGGTGTGGGCCACTGACTGGGCCACCCGAGCAAGGGCAGGTCTATCTGTTCTTCTTTGTCTATCACAAAGCCACATTGCCTGCAGTTTGCAGGGAGCTGTAAATCACTCCAGCCAGGCTTATGGCAGAGTATTGTCTGCCTCCTTGGGTTGCTGTAGTACAATTAGTGTGTAGTGATCGAGTGAACTATAGTTTGAAACCGGGGTGGGAGAGAAGGGGGTTTTTTAAGCAATAGAAGAGTTTCCCTACCTCTCTTTCACCACCCTGTCAGGAATATCTCCTAGGGAGAAATCCCTGGGCACATCACAGGAGTTTGAACAACCCCACCTTCTTCAGCCTTAAATACCTAATCTCAGTCAGTGCTGGCCGAGTAGGTGGTTTAGTTCGTATTCAGTACAAACTGAAACTTCTAAAGCAAAGTTCCTGCTGCTTTGGTGAATGAGCCCAGTATCTCTGGTTCTCCAGTGCTGGGAGGGTCGGTCTGAATGTTATCTCAGCATTTTCCCTGCACTGACCCTCATAGTGCCGAGTGCTGAAGCTGCGACTGCCTTTAGCGCTGACATTCAAGGTGCGTGTGCGTTCTGCAGGGTGGCACTAAAACTGTCACCTGGCCTGTCCCTGTGCCCGGATTGTTGTCATTATAGAGGGCAGGATCTTTTAAGGATCCCTAGAAGGGTTCTGGTTCCTTAGTGGGGGAAAAGGTTAAAAAAACCCTCAATCATATATGTCTCCTTGGATCAGGGACTTATCTGAGCATCCTTGGAGACAAGGATCTCTTGTGCCACTGGCAATCGGACTGGCTGACCCTGGGTTGTCCTGTCCAGCCACCTCTTGTTTACAAGCAGGATGAAATGTGTTTATCTAAGGAGATTTGCATTTCCACTAGGTACATTATTTACAGAGCGCTGTAATACTTGGTTCTACTACTTGTCTCTGCCAGGTTTAAATCTCTGTAAGATGAGGCTACTCCTTTGCAACTGTGCATTTCCCTTTCCTACCTGATTCTTCACAAATTTGGAAATTCAATTTGTAGAGCTTAGAATCATAGAATCATTTAGGTTGGAAAAGACCTTTAAGGCTATCGAGTCCAACCATAAACCTAACACTGCGAAGTCCACCACTAAACCATGTCCCTAAGCGCCACGTCTACACACCTTTTAAATACCTCTAGGGATGGTGACTCAACCACTTCCCTGGGCAGCCTGTTCCAATTCTTGATAACCCTTTCAGTAAAGAAATTTTTCCTGCCTTTTGCTCTGGTGTTTAGAAAACACAATACCACTGGGTGTCAAGGAAGTGTCTCAATAGGGACAGAAAGAAGGGGGAAAGAGAGGCAGAAGAGAGAGGGGGAAGAGAAAGAGGAAAAGTGAGGGAGGAAGAAAGGGAAGGAAGGAAGGAATGAAGGAAGAAAGAGAAGACAGAGGAGACAGAACAGGGAGAGGAGACTGTGTGCCGGCTTTGGGAGGCTTGACCAGTGCCCAGATTGCTCCCTATGGACAAGAGGTGCTCCCTCTCCTAGGGTGCGGGTGGCCTTTGGTGGCTGCTGCCCCCAGCACGGGTCCACAGCACAATCTGCAAATAGCAGCTGTAATTCACACCAGAATCACTCTCTCCAGTGCATATTGGCACACCCATAATGAGGAATTCAATGAAAATTGCCCCAAGGGAAATTAGAAGTAACATTTGTCAAAGGGTGGGTGGAGGCTGGAAGAACAATAGGCTGTTATGGAAAGGGGAACGTGAAGAATAGAGTATGGTAACAGCCATATCTGGATGTGCCTTCTCCTCTTTGGGCCCTGGTCCCTCAAGGGGATCTACGCTCTTCATGGCACACAGAGCCATCCACTTCCATTGAATCCTAGGAACACAGCAAGACAAAAACAGGGATTAGCCAGATCACTAAATCTCATCTCCTGCAGACACAGCAACCATGAAAGGAGCATTTATTCCAGAAGGACGCAAAGAACATCCTCCAGCCACTACAGAGGGTGCCTTCAGCACTCAATAGCAAATGAATGGCCTGCCATAAAATACAAGCTCCTGAGTCCCAGTGAATATTCCCCGGGCAGCATCCAACAGGAAAAACAAAGGTCAGTGATGGAAGATAAAGTGGAAACAAGGGAATTCTGAAAGACTCAGAGCCATCACACCTCCAAAACTTGCACCCTCAGGTAACTCTCTGGCACTGTGCTGGAAATAGCAGACCGTACACAGCTCTGCACACAGATTTGCTCCTCTGTGCTTGCTTTGAGGGGAGTTTCGGGGCTGTCCTCACAATTGTTTTTGGGTGAAACCAAGGAAGCTCTATAGCAGATGCTGTTCCTTTTCTCAAACTCCCCCAATAGTAGGGGCAATGCAGAGACAAGCCCTGGCTCTCAAGATGCACCAAAAAGGTCCTATAGATGAAGGATGGTTTTCACATGATGTAGCAAGTCTGTAGGTTGACGCAATGATATTAAACACCCAGACTTGGACACCCAGATGGTGGTATCAGATGGGAAAAGGAAACAGGTGCATTTGAACAGGTGTTTAATTTCCGCATCGCAAACAGTAGCTCCTTTGATGTGGTTTTGAAGCAAGACAGTTCTTTTTCCCATTTTACAGACAAGGCAGTGGACCAGAGGAGAGCAAATCCTTCTGTCTCAAGTCCTTCCGTGAGCTTGGGGAAGGGACTCCAAGGCAAAACCTGAGTCGGGCTATGGAGCAAGGCAGTCTCAACTCCACCCACCTTAACTTCCAGATCCCAGGACGGCATGGCAACCCTTGTACCCTACTTGTGAAGCCTAATAGCCTTCAAACTTGTTCTTGTTGATGCTTTCAGCCCACACAGGCCTGCATGGCTGGTATTAAATCACTTTGAAGTGTGCTTTGACATCTCTGTCTTCCAGTTAGGCTGTAAGCACAGTTTGTATAGCTGAAGATACATTTAGACAGTACTGCAATGACACACACAGCTTCTGAAGTGATCGACTCCTTTTTGACTTTCATTTTACATTGCACTGGCCTTCTGCTGACCCCACAGCATCAACCCAGTTTAGCACGTTACCCCGCATTTCACATTTGCTGCTTTATTTTCATCAAGATGAGCTCACCAAACAGAGGGTGAATGCAGCCAGGAGCATCTAAAAGATTCACCTGCATGAAATGAGGCTCGAGGAGGCCAGGGGAGAGGGAGAGGGGAGATGCACCAGATTGCTTCCTAGCACTTCGCCTGGTGTGTGCAGGGACGTAGAGGATCGGGAACTCAGCGGTGGTGGTGACTGACGATGGTTCCAAACTATTGCACAGCATCTAGCGCAAGCCCTGAGCTGTAGTCATAGAAGATAAAACACCATCTAAAGGACAGCAGATGGCAGTGGAAAACCTGTCTGTGGACAGTGCTGCACCCCAGGGATGCCCTAGGACAGAGCACATGGCTGCTGATTAATTCCAGCTCCTCAAAAGCCATGGGGAGCGGAGGGAGGGGAATATGTCGGGAAATTGATTTGGAACGTTTATTTTCGGTATCTTTTTTATCTCCTGATTCGGCTGGTAAAGGCTGTTAGGATTTTCCTTCACCTAGTTTTCTCAGGAAACTGCTTTTTAGCTATGAAAGAAAACCCCACATCTTTGGTGTCTAATATTATTAATGCTGCACAGCCAGTGGATGCAAAGAGTGATCTACTGATTTTTCTACCAACATCGAGAGACTTGCAAGAACAAAAATTGTTACTAAATGGCTTATGCACCTAGATTTTTGAGATAATGCAGTGTAATAGTTAACTCCTGAGGCTGAGTAGCCAGGTACTTTGGGTACACCTTTACACATTCTAGACCAATAAATAATGCTTACTGTGCTCTACCGGGCACTCTGAGTAAAGGCAGGATCCCACAGTTTTTATGTACCTATGACTTCAAGCTCCACTTGTGCTCCCTTGCCCTTCCCCCTCAGAACTGGTGTATATGTTGAAGTTGGCTTGTATATGTTGAAACAGTGTTTCCAAACTACGGTGCCCTCACTTTTGCCTGTCCTGTGGCTGGGCTCTAAGACTTCTGTTGAGAGATTCTTGCTTTGCACTTTTCTATATATATACATAGAGAAAGAAAGAGAAATCCAGCCTTAAAGAACCTGCAGTCTAGCTGGGATAAAATAAAGGAGTTGGAGAAGGCACACTCGTACCCACTGTGCAGGCAGGAAGAAAAATGCAGCATTTAAAAACTGAACCCACACAATTATTCAGGGGCTTCATTTTCATTAACAGAAGTCAGCATCATCTTCCTTCGAAGTCTTGTGGTTATCAAAAGGCCAAGTGCAGGGAGGGAAACAGTGGCTGAACAGAGACTGACCCCAGACTCCTTCCCACAGTTGTCTTGTAGGGCAGCATCTTCTCCTTCAGAACGCATAGCAGAATGCATTCAGGCTTAATTACAGAGAGATCCTATTCTTTTCTTGCTCAGCCTGTTACAACCTGTGTTTGCCAGATGGCATGGCTATATAGCTCCTCAGTGTTTCTTTTTACAAGGCTGAGAACTTGTAGCATGCTGCTAGCTCACCTTATTTCCAGGGAAAGAGAATGATTTTGATCTGAGCCCTTCCACAAAGGCAAGGCATTAACAAGGAGACCAAATCCCTTGGTGCCCTGTAAATGATATGTCTTTCTCTTGAATGAGAAAGTAATGACTCTTTTAACAGATGCAACAAACAGACTCAGAAGTGTCTGATTGACTGGGTATTGGATATGGGTGTCTGTCTGAAGTCTAGTGAGGATGACTAGCAGACAGAGATAGCAGAAGGAAATGTGTGAGAGTTAAAACTTCCTGGGCCCTGGTAATGATACCCCCTTACACATCACCTTGTTCTCCTGGAGGAGGCAATCATTCCCAAAGGGTGGAGGAGAGACTCTGATAATGCCACAGGTGATGAGATAGCTGGAACCTGAAGCCAGTGGGAGGATATGAGAAACCTGGAGAAGCAACAGTATCAGTGATGCTGAGTCTTCAGTTCAGTGGAGCAAATCCTATTCAATCAATATATCTCAGATTCTGCTGTGAAAGAGCAGAAAGCTAAAAAAGGCCTATTTTCCCTTTTAAAAAAGAGCTTTTAAGAAAACGAGCAAAAAGGGAAACATCTGATTCCTGCCGAAGCTATGTTCTCTTCGTTCTGTCTCATCTATAGCCTCCTTATATGGCATTTTGCATATAGCCACATCAGACCATTGGCACGGAGGGGTACGGGGTCAACAGGAAAAGGTCAGGTAAGGGGGATATCTGGAACAGCAAGTAGTAAGGGAAAAACAGTCAACCTGGATGCAAACCTGAATGCCTCCAAAAAAGCACCAAACCTTTTTGAAAAGCAGGTGTCCTACAAACACTCACGATGAACTTCTTCCTATGCTCTATTGAGATGTGTTACCCTCTTAAAATCCAAACGGAAGATGATGTGTGTGTAGCCAAAGGAGATTGCCTTTAGTGTCATTCTACGAAGCAGAGATGAAGGGACAGTGAACAGGACGGTCTGTGTGGCAGTTTTGTTTAGAGTGGCTGGGAGGAAGAAGAGTGCAAGTAAGTATAGGCCGTGTCTAGCTTGTATGGCCAGATCTTTCCCAGGCCCAGGCAAAGGTAAAGAGCAGTAACTGAGCAACATGGGGAACAGCAAACAGGGAAACTGCTGTGGCCATTAGCACTGGGGAAGGCGCAGAGCTGAACTGACAGAACTACAGAAGTTCAGTTAACATAAGCTTCCCCCAAACAGCACATTAAGGCACACAAGGAGGTAGAGATCCCCCCCAAAGGTCAGTGTTACAGGAGTTATTGTGCAGGATGCAAAGTGCATGATTGCTTTATGAGGGGCATTTTTTTCCTGTCGGTGGCTGTGGCACAAGGATCTGCTGGTGCGGAGGGGACATGTTTGTTCTCTCAGTTGGAGAGTTCTCCAAATGGCAGCAGCTGAGAGAAATGGAGAGACCTCCAGGTGAGTTGCGGGGCAGGCCCACTTTTACTGCGGCGGTCCTCTGCAAATTATGCCCTCCTCAGACTGCCCGAATTTCCTAGATGAGACGCATCCTACAGCTGGGATCACAGTGCACCTTGGAGGCAGCAGAGAGTGTAAAGGACAGCAAGAAGCAGCTGGTGCTGGCAGGAAATTCTCTTACTAGACCTGGGTAACTGGGCTCATGAAATTAAATTACAACCTGCTACTGGGCACGAAGGCAGCAGGCATCACGCAACATCTAGATGTGAGGCTCCAGGGTCAGAGCTTGTTATTTTGGTCCATCTTCAGACCATTGATGGAGGTAAATGGAAGAGGCCAAGTTTTGGCTGTCAGCCAGGTGGCTGAGGATCAGGACCTTGCATTCTGTGAAACACTGTCAATTCCACATGTGAAGCCAGCGACACACAGAAATCCAGAGTCTTAGTGACCGAATCAGATGTAGAGAGGAAGGAGTTAGATCCATGAAGCACTAGGAATCCTTCTAGGACAAGAGGAGCCTCAACAAGAAGAGAAGGCTGCACTTTGATCATAAGGAAATGAGGCTTCTGGCACATAAAATTCAAAGGCTCCTGGAGGAATATTTAAAGTAGAAGCTGAGGGAAAGCACACAGGCACAGAACAGCACCCAGTTCAGACTGACGTGATCTAAAAAGTGGATACAGCTAGGCTTCAATGCCCCTCGGGAAGTACCAGAAGGGAAATGAAAAGAACAATTGCAATAAATAAGGAAAGCAAATTAGACTGCTAATGCCGGTTGACTGGCACATGCAAAATTAAGTGTTGGAGTAAGGGCAAAACTTACAGGTCCTGGCACACCCATACACGAAGCCTGAAAAAGAAGTTAGGGGGTTGAAATGCTTGCCTTCAAGGAGCACCCTGATACAATGGGCATCTCAGAGAACTGTGATATGCAAGATCAATGTGATTCAATGTTACCTGGCCGCCAGTTTCATAGGAATGATGCAATAAGGTGTTCAGGGGGCAGAACGGCACTCTGCGTGAAAGATTCTGAAAACAGCAACAGCATCAAATCATTACAGAAAAGAAAAGCATCACAGGACCTGTGGGTGGAAAGCACAGACCGACAACAAAAATGTCTTTTTCAGATTGTACCACTGACCTCCTTGATCAGGAAGGAAAGAGTGATCAAGAAGTGGTAAGTAGGATTTGCGAAGCTGTGAATTTTGGACAGGTAGTAATAGGGGGATTCCGACTACTGGATCAATGACTTCTCAAGAATGAAGTGCAGGGAGAACATCTTTGGGTGCAATAAATAACTGCTGCCTAAGAAACTAGTCTTAGAGCCTGCAGAAGAAGAGGCCGTACAGGATTTGTTCTGGAGTGGTGCATTACATGCATGTAAATTGAAGAGGTTTTATTAGAAGAGCTGTTCTCTAACAAAAACAAACATACAACTAATTTTAACTGTGGAGCAGGGAAGATAGGCCAAATAAATGGCACATTCAGTATTCTGGTATTCCTGCTCAAGAAAGTGGGGAAATGGTCATGGATCAGGTAAATGCCAAACTCCTCTTCACCACCCAGTGCAATCTAAGAAGTAAGGGCAGCCTGATGAAACCACCAGGAGATCAATTTGAAACAGATAAAGGGAAAATACTACTTTGCACAGCGGGTATCAATCTTCTGGAAGGTGTTATCCCAGGAGCCTGTGAAGGCAGGGAGTAGCAGCTGATCCAAAAAGGGACTAGGCAAATTCACAAGCAACAGGTCTATAAACAGGTACCTAAAGGCTTGGCAAACATGTATTTCTTCTTTCCGGATTCAACAGTTATGGGTCCTGGGGAATCAAAGGGTGATGTACCGCAGATAGTGGGCAGGGTCACATGCTGTGCCTAAATATCTTCCCATTCTGCTACTGTTAGAAACAGAGTACTAGGGCAGATGTAGCAGTGATCTAACCTGGTAGGGCTTACTAGTTTGTGGTCTGAAATTCTTATGGTTTTGTTGACAGAAAAGTAGGCATCTATGTTAGAAAGTTGTAATATACATTATAAAAATTAAAGCAAGGTCTTTCTTTACTATTGTGAAGTTGCAGATTTTAAATGCTTCCTCAATTCCAGAAGGATGAATGTTAACTACCCACGTGTTTTCTTCTGGACTGCTATAGTACTTCAGGTTATGCACTTGCTGAAGTCATTTGCTGTATCTAGGTTTAGGGAGTTAGTTCAGTGTCTTTTAAATTATCTATAATGTATATATTACTTTTCAACCGTGATGTTGACAAAGGAAATACTAGTATTTCCACTTCACTGAGGCACAGAAATAACTTACTATGGAGAATAGCTGCAAAACCAGTAATAGGATCTGGACTCCTGATAGAATCAGAGAGTGGTTATTGTTGGAAGGAGCCTCTGGAGGTCATCTGGTCCAATCCCCCTGCTCAAGCAGGGACACCTAGAACTGGTTGCCCAGGACCATGTCCAGATGGCTTTTGAATATCTCCAAGGATGGAGACTCCACCACCTCTCTGGGCAACCTGTTCCAGTGCTTGGTCACCCTCACAGTGAAAAAGTGTTTCCTAATGTTCAGAGGGAATTTCCTGTGGTTCAGTTGGTGCCCCTTGCCTCTTGTCCTGTCACTGGGCACCACTGAAAAGAACCGTGTTCCATCTTCTTTGCACTCCCCCCATCAGGTATTTATATACATTCATCAGTTCTCTGCCTCAGCCTGCTCTTCTCCAGGCTGAACAGTCCCAGCTCTCTCAGCCTTTCCTCATAGGAGAGATGCTCCAGTCCCTTAATCATCTCAGTGGCCCTTTGTTGGACTCTCTCCAGTATGTCCATGTCTCTCTTTCATGGGGGAGCCCAGCACTGGACACAGTATTCCAGGTGTGGTCTCACTAGTGCTGAGTAGAGGGGAAGTATCGCTTCCCTCAACCTGCTGGCAACACTCCTCCTAATGCAGCCCAGGATATTGTTGGCCTTCCTTGTGGCAAGGGCATATTACTGGCTCATGTTCAACTTAGTGTCCACCAAAACCCCAAGGCATTTTCTGCAGAGGTCCTTTCTAGTCAGGCTGCCCCAGCATGTCTTGGTGCCTGGAGTTGTTCCTCCTCAGGTGCAAGACTTTGCACTTTCCCATATTGAACTGCTTGAGGTTCTTGTTGGCCCATTTCTCCAGCCTGTTGAAGTCCCTCTGGATGGCAGCATGACTCTCTGGTGTATCAGCCTGTCCTGGTTTCAGCTGGGATAGAGTTAATTTTTTTTTTTTTTCCTAGTAGTTGGTATAGTGCTATGTTTTGGATTTAGTATGAGAAGAATGTTGATAACACACTGATGTTTTTAGTTGTTGCTAAGTAGTCTACTAGTCAAGGACTTTTCAGCTTCCCATGCTCTGCCAGGTGCACAAGAAGCTGGGAGGGAGCATAGCCAGGACAGCTGACCCAACTGGCCAACGGGGTATTCCATACCATGTGACGTCATGCTCAGTATATAAAGCTGGGGGAAGAAGAAGGAAGGGGGGGGACGTTTGGAGTGATGGCGTTTGTCTTCCCAAGTAACCGTTAYGCGTGATGGAGCCCTGCTTTCCTGGAGATGGCCGAACACCTGCCTGCCGATGGGAAGTAGTGAAGGAATTCCTTGTTTTGCTTTGCTTGCGTGCGCGGCTTTTGCTTTCCCTATTAAACTGTCTTTATCTCAACCCATGAGTTTTCTCACTTTTACCCTTCCGATTCTCTCCCCCATCCCAGTGGGGGGGGGAGTGAGCGAGCGGCTGCGTGGTGCTTAGTTGTTGGCTGGGGTTAAACCACGACACAGCCACTCCTCCCAGTTTTGTGTCATCTGTAAGCTTGCTGAGGGTACACTCTGCCCATCATCTAGATCATTAATGAAGATGTTAAACAGGACTGGACCCAGTATTGACCCCTGGGGTACACCACTAGTTACTGGCCTCCAACTAGACTGGTCACACCCTTCTGAGTTCAGCCATCCAGACAGTTTTCAATCCCTCTCACTGTCTGCTCATCCAGCCCATACATCAACAGCTTGTCTATGAGGATGTTTTGGGAGACGTTGTAGAAAGCTTTACTGAAGTCAAGGCAGACAATATCCACTGCTCTCCCCTCAGCTACCAAATCAGCCATGTCACTGTAGAAGGTTAGCAGGTTGGTTAAGCATGACTTCTCCTTGGTGAATCCATGCTGAATACTCCTGATGGCTTTCTTGTCCTTCACGCACCTGGAAATGGTTTCCAGAATTAGTTGGTCCATCACCTTCCCAGGGGTTGAGGTAGATAAGTACTGTGAGACAGCACAGGGCCTGTGGTAGACTGACAGGGTGCTCAAGCAGAGTCTTTCCAAAGCCACACAACACTGCAGTCTTGATTCAGTATTTCTGCTGCATATAAACACATCCAGTGGTTAAAGGAAGCATATTTTTCTGTCATTTTAGATATGTGCAGTATTTTATTTCTTGTTATTAGTTATTATTTCTCTCTCTCCTGAGTTCTGGGAAATCACTGTTATTAAAGTAGGCCTGTAGTCTTTTCTGACAGGTCTAGAATCTACCATGTGGTTTCATTTTATGGAGTATGTTTACTGAGTTGAATGCAGTAAGGTATCAAACAAAAAAACCCCATTGTGCTACCAGTGCATAAAAAGCATGAAAAAACCCCACTGAGTTGTACAGTCTGAAGGCATAAATAGCTAGATAGAGAGCATTTCACAGGATAGCCTTGAGATAACAAATCGAGTTACAAGATGGAT
Organism: Phoebastria nigripes; assembly: GCA_035582835.1. Taxonomy (NCBI): domain Eukaryota; kingdom Metazoa; phylum Chordata; class Aves; order Procellariiformes; family Diomedeidae; genus Phoebastria; species Phoebastria nigripes. The sequence continues at coordinate 471,712 of JAYKAV010002441.1, forward strand.
AAGTTTGGTCCATGAAGAAGGAAGAAGAGTGAAGACTTCATAGGGTTCATTAGTTTCAAAAACACTTCAAACATTTCTTTATAGGTAGCAACAGAACTGGAAAAGACATAGACCTCAAACTCAAATTGTTTGCATCACTTGTATTCTAGGGGTGATCAGAAACCGCGCTAGCAGGCACAGGCCCGAGAGTCACCTACTACTGATCTTTGCAACAGAGGAACTGTGAGAGTCTAGTTCCTTCTGGGCTTCCTAAAATATAGATGATGACTGGGAGGGGAAATAAAGGTGAGGTCCCTTTACCTGGGGCAGGGGGAACTGGGGCTAAAATCTCATTGTGCTGTGCTGGCTGGAGCATATCATCCTGTTACGACCTGACTGTAGGCACTGCCATGTATACGAGACCAAAAGTTCCCAGTCCAATGCTCAGTGCCTCTCTGACCTGAGCAGGTCTTTTCAACTTCCCTTTCTTCAATCTCCCTATGTGTAAAACTGATTTTCTATTATTTTACATAAGTCTGCAACCTGCTCCATCACTTCCAAAGTTACTATGGAGTTATTTCTGGCAGCCTCTGTGAAAAAGATGGGCCAGGAGTCCTTCATAGCAGTACCTTGCAGCCAGATCAGCGTGAACACACTCAAGTTGCTCACTGTATGTCAGCCACCTTTGAAGCAAAACTGTTAGTGCCACTGCTGCAGTGATGAGCATAAACTAGCAAACCTAAGAACATTCACTCTGGCTGCACTAATGCACTTATATGGGTTTTGAATCAGAACTAGCTTATGACTAATTAGAAGAGCAAATTAGCATCCACTTGCAAACTGATCATGTTTCAACTGGCCAAATTTCCTCTCTTTCATCTCCTTTCTTTCCTTAGCAGAAACAAGTTTGCATAAAGTTGTTTGCTAATATAAACAATATGGCACTGCTAAACACTCAGAAGTCAGTAAGTGCCAAAACAAATGCAGCAAAAGAAGTTTTGCATACGTATTACAGCCCAGGTTATGTAGAGTGTCATATAATGAGTACGTAGGGTCCTCAATGGAAAATTCTGCAATTTTTCTTCATACAACTTAAAGAAAACAAAATGAATACCGCACCATGTGGAGACCTCTCAGATATGCAGCTGATCACTGCATATGCCCTGTCACACATGGCTGGTAGGAGGTTGTGACATCCCTCCTGTGGGAGCACACCAGCAAAACACATTCAGCTACAAAACGTGTACCTGAACAGTGCAGACTGTTGAAGGGATGGCATCCTGCTGTATCGCATCTCATTTGCTGCACTCCGAGCTGGACAGTGTCTCACGGTGAGAAATACAGGCTATGAAAATGTTTAGGAAGTCCTGTTCAATGGCCTGTCTTGGTAACCAAACACTCAGTTAACAGCAGTGAAATTCAGGAATGTGGTGTTCCTATCAAGATTAGTTTCTGCACTCTGGTAAAACCACAACACAGATGACTCATCAGCAGAGGACTCTGCATCTTGGAAACAGGATGGCAGTAAGGCTACAGCATATACCTTATGTCACTCCTTTTCCTGTTAGTCCACCAACAAAACAGCCTGTAATGCTAAGACACTCAAACCACGGATGCATACGGCAGTCAAATTGCTTAAAACTGCTGTGTTGCACACCAATGATGCTGAACAGACCACTTACACATGTGTCCTGGTTCTTGACAGTAGGTGTGGGAGAAGGCATGAGTGGGTCAAATCAATCTGCTTAGAAGTACTGCAAAGTAAATCACCTTACTCCTATGTAAGATCTTGCCCTGAGGTTTGTAACATGGATTTTTTAATACAAATATAAACCTTTTGAGAGCTGCTACTGTCAGGTAACCGGAGTATCTCCTTCCTAAGATGAGATGAGTCGCCGCTTCCCCTCATGTCTCACAACACTTACTCGGTCAAGATCAGTGGCATACTCAGCATGCACACACCGTAACTTCATTTTTCTGGAACCTGATTTGACAACCATGGAAGTCAAGGGGAGGTATATGAGAGAAAGACTTTGCATCTGTCTCATTTAGGGCCTGTGTTAAACTCTTGGTTTCTATTTCACCCCTGGAGGACTGCTCCTCCACTGAGCTGTACAGAAAAAGAAGTTTAATCTGTTTTTAACAATGAGAAATCAGGTGATGTTGGAAGATTTCGATCGCTTCAAGGAACATGTCTATGGTCTTACTGACAAGCACAATTAGCACTCATTAGCCGTAAATGCGTAGAGACTAACTCAGTGGCTGAGAAAATAACTCAGTAATGATAATGAGGATTGCTAAGACTTAGTTTTAAATAATCATTGACATTAGATGATGCTCCCCTTATTGGTGGATTTCTCCATTAATATTAGTATGACTTCTTCCTGTGAAGAGCCCAATTAGGCAGAAAGCAAAGGCATGAAACATTTGCACATCAAGAATAATGATTAGGAGACACACTTTGATGGCACCCGGAGGTAAATCCACACAAAAGCCTCTGAAGTCAATAGCAATGACTCCAGAGTTGCATTAGACGTCTCTTACCACAGAAAGAAGTCAATCACAAAACAGTGTTAGAAGCACAGAGAAAGAGCAGACAAGAGCAGAATTATGTCCCCAGGTTTGTCATAGAGAAATATAACACATAAAGCAGAATTTAAAAAGCCCATCCTCTTCTCCCAGTGCTATAAATGTTACCAAACATAGAAAGGAACAAACTCTCCAAATATCTGACAGCTCAAAGAGACTTCTGGATGCCTCTTTGAACAGTCCTGATGTGGAACTCAGCGAGGAAATGTTGTGAGAACCAGGTTCTTCTGCACAAATTCCTTGTTTGCTACCCAAAAATACTTCAAGGGCATCCCCACAGCAGCAATAGCTTTTAAAACACCTCTTTTCCATGATGTCTCACTGTATGAAAGCAAAGAGGTCTTCAAAGAACATTCTGCTTGGCTGTGGCATAAGCACACTCAGACTCTCTCTGCTCGACAGGTACACATGCTGTGTGAGCACAGAGCTTTGAAGCTTGAACAAAGAAGACTATTCGTCCCTAGCAGTTAGCTACAGCATTAGCCAGTAATCTGTGTCCTTCCGCTATACTAGTGTGTACATTTGGTTTTGGTCTGTTTGGTTTGGTCATTCTGCACCTGCCATCTTCACTTTTTCCATTTGAAAGCCCCAAAGAGCTGCGCCAGCATTTATCTGACAGCATCTCTCACAAGAGTTCAGTCTCTCAGATGTTGTAGAACAGGCCTGCTAATAATGGGAGTATTTTAGCTCCAACAGGATAATTGGAAATTGGATTTTTCTTTCCGGCATGTCCTTTGGGATCTTCTACAATTGAGCTATTGGATGTTTTGACAGATAATTGTGATGGTAATGCTGGTGGTGTAATAATAATAATAATGAGGACGATTATAAGTATTTCTTTGTAGTTGAATAGCAGCCTGAGAAAGTTATTTGGGAAAATTTTTACAAAAAGCCCCAACATTTGCCCAGAACAAAACCATTAATCCACCTTCTATTGTACTGATAATGGGAAAAAATATGTTTTACTCACATCCATCAAAATTACTCACCTTAGGCAAGCAGAGAAGAGAATTTTTCTGGTCTGATTTATTTAATCCTTATTTCCAAAGACTTCACAAGAGTTTACAAAATAATCAGCCACCATGTTCCCCTGAGTTCTTTATACCATCAGCTTATCATTCATGCCAACAGAGATACTATGAGGAAAATCTCATGGTCACAAAAAGAAGTCAGTTGTGTCACTCATACCGGTGTTCAGGAATCGCTTCAGTCACATGTATTATAATAACACCTTGAAGGCCCATCCAAGCTCCTGCTGTACAAGGGGTATGACACATGCTGTAAAAAAGCATTCATGCTCCCACAGCCTGCAATGTAAAAGGGGAAGCAAAAGCACAGGGAGATGACATGAGAGCCAGGGAAGAGGGGACCAGGCAAACTCAGAGCCTTCTCCTCCAGAGCTTGTTGCCTCCCGCTCCCAGCTGCACCTTGCTTTACTGCCGATACACTGAAATGAATTTGTCATTGTCTGATTAACTTCTGCTTATCATCACAGCAGACAAGCCATGCTTGTTTTGCAGACTTATCATCTTCATAGTCAACCTGTCTTTCTCCAGGAGGAAGAAGGTGAGGTCAGATGAAACACAAACACTCATCTTTCTTTTGATTGCTACACTGAGATGCCTGGGGAAGACAAATGACATGAGCACCTCCACGCAAACAGTCTGGTGATGAATTAGAATAGAATAGAATAGAATAGAATATTTCAGTTGGAAGGAACCTACAACGATCACCTAGTCCAACTGTCTGACCACTTCAGGGCTGACCAAAAGTTAAAGCAGGTTATTAAGGGCATTGTCCAAATGCCCCTTGAACACTGACAGGCATGGGGCATCGACCACCTCTCTAGGAAGCCTGTTCCAGTGTTTGACCACCCTCTTGGTAAAGAAATGCTTCCTATGTGAAGCCTGAACCTCCCCTGATGCAGCTTTGAACCATTCCCATGTGTCCTGTCACTGGATACCAGGTAGAAGAGATCAGCACCTCTCTCCACTTCCCATGGACAATGGGCAGGTTGTGAAGTACCGCATGGACAATTTTTCCACCAAAAGGTTTTCTTTGCGCAGGGGTGGCAGGACCAGAGATACTTCCAACATTTTGTACAATATCTCTACTCCAGGACAAAGGTGGAGTGAGAGAAGAAATGCAGAAATATCACCAGAGGAGAAGAGATAAGGAGAATGAGCTTGGGAAGGTGCAGATGTGGACAAGAGGCATGTGCTCAAATGTTACCTCTTTGCATATAGCCTGTGCACTCACGTTATCCTAAAATCCCACAGTTACTGTTCCAGGAGGGCTTTAGTAGGGGAGCGTCATCTTCTAAGCTGAATCTTATCAGCACTAGGTCTGAGAGAAAGTACAATGGTGGTTGGGTTGGGTTGAGCTGGTTTTTGAGCCCAGGTCACACATCTGTAGAAACCACAATGCCATCAACCCATGTTGTCATCTTGTCTCTCCAGAGCCTTTCCAAGTGTGCGTGGGAGAGGTGCATTTTTGGGGAGAGATCTGCTGTTCATGGCCTTCCAAAAAAAACAAGCATGGCAAAAAAAAAAGAGAGAGAGAAAGAAAACCAAAGACAGTTACCCCCACAAAGGAGTTGGCCCCTCCTCACCAGGCAAGGGCTCCAGTCCTGCCATCCAGCTGGCCTCCCCTCAGCTGCTCCAGTTTGTCGACCTCTCTCCTGTCCAGGGCCCCAGATGGGACGCGGTGCCCACGGGGTCTGCCTTGCAGTGACGCCGGTCCTGTGCAGCATGGTGCTCCTCCTCAGAGTGCCACGGGGCTGGTCCTCAGGCCAGGCAGGCTTCCTGCTGGGACAGGACCTGTAGGTCTGGCCCGTCAGTTCAGGGAAAGCGATCTGACCGGGGAACAGTTTTCCTGAGGATGGCTGGTGACATCTGTTATCTTGCACGAGAGCCCAAAGCTGACTGCATGGGCCCCAATGTCTCCTGCCAGTTGTGGCCCTGCTCTCAGCAGGTGGTGGCAGAAGGTGACCTCTAAAGACCCTTGTATGCGTTTTCCAACCATTCCTTTGAAAACTCAGAGTACTGAAAGGGGGGAAAGGAGGACAAGAGGCAGATGAGGTGAGAAAAACAAACTGCAAATACCTCTGATCGCCAGAGAACCAGGGACTTGTGGACCTCAGGGTACGTTACATCCTTGGGTGTCCTCAGCTTTTTGCAGTGGTTTAGCAGACACCACAGCAAAGCTCTACCTCTTCTCTGGAGCCCATCCTTCCCTTCCATGCAGTGGGTGCAGGGTAGCTCAAGCAAGGCAGGCATTGCTCAGGAAGGCTCCTGAACATCACTAGCATGCCATTTTTTATCCACTTTCAGCCTTTTCTGCCTCTCTCAGTCCATTTTAATCCCCTCTGTAAAGAAGAGAGAGGAGCATGACAAATCGAGTAAACAAGTTCACTGAAACACTGAATTTTTGCTTGCAGAGTTTACAAACCGCAATGGTACGTCTTGGTAATTTAGTATGTTCTTTCTAATCAATGTGACAATGTCCCAAATGCATACATACACTTCAAAAACAAAACCCTAAAAATCAAAAGGATCCTCCAGAAACTGATGAAAACCAGTCATCCAAGAATGAACTGATTGGAGCTAGGTCTGAGTGCTGTCTCTCTTTGATGGAAATCACTAGACCTTGCATGTCAAGGGATTTGTCAATTGCTGCTTCAGTACTGTCGTAACTCAAGGAGGATGCTGAAAATCTGACAGCTCCTGGTTTTCCAAGGGAGCTGAAGGATTTTGTGTCCCTGCCTCCAGTAAAAAGAAGCACACTAAGAGAAATCTGAAAGCTTAACACTGAAAAACCTTAATCTTGACATTTCAAACATAAATACTGAAAAGAGAGGTGCAGTGTTATGAATGATTGAATATTAAAGTGGAGGTCCTTTTAAGCACTTGCATGCACTAAAGGACTTTTTTGATGTGCTTTGAATGCCTGGGAAGTCCAGTGTTCATTCATTCCATTAAAACGTAAAACGTATGCAAGCAATCACCGCTCAGTGTGCAGTCACCCACGTCTTTCCAAAACAAATGTTATAATTGGACTCAAAAACTCTTTCTGAACATATTCCTAGCTTCATTCTCAAACAGGCACATAAGCAAATACAAAAGAGCATTCTGCATCGCAGAAGAGTGAGGTAAAAACAATAAGGCACACAATTTCCTCCATGTCATAGTACGAATTCATCTCAAGAGTAACAAATATACTTATACAAATAACTTAAATAACAATTTATTCAGCTACAGTTTTCATACAGTCTGCTTTTGCATTCCTTAGGCTGACATGATATTAYTGACACAGCTAGAATTTAAGAGTTACAAGTTCATTGTCATGGTTGGGAATAAGGAAGGATATTCATGTACTTCTTTTTCACATGTATGCCCCGTTTTCTGTTAGCCCAGATAATCAAGAAGCCTCTATAATTTTGCTATCTTGGCACCTGAATTTCTGCAGTGTGGAGGACCCTGAATACTGTCAACATCTGAAAGAGCTGTGTGTTAAGCACTGCAGAAATCACATAATGGGTGGTTTGAAATGAGAAGTTTGATAATAACTGTAAAAAAAGTCAATCAAACCCTGTGATATCCTTGGGGAACTTGCATTTTGGGGCTGTTGCTGCATTCCTTGGTTACTTCAAATGCCTACTGCCCTTCGGGAAGATAGAGAAGAAAAGCATGCTAAGGATCTGGTTCCTAACAGAATTTGGCCGGACTAATAAATGCAGAGAAGTCCTCTCTGAGTAGTGTGAAGCTCACTAAGAAATGCTCACACGCATACAAGCACACACTGCAGCTGATGCTCAGGAGCGTAACACATGGGAGATGTTCTGTACACTTCTATCTCATTGCCTCCTCTAAAAGGAAAATGCTATATACATTTAGGACTGTGCTTTAGGTTAACTGACCTTCCCTGCCACTCATGTTTCTATTTTGGTAATGTAAATATTAACTGGTTTTATCTTAAATGATAATGATTTTGTAAGTGGGGAAAACTTGAATAAAAGAGTGAATGGCACTGGGAAAATGAGAGGCAATCATATCAGGAGTTAGAAAAACGTACCACTTGACACAAAAGGCCAGTAGGGAAAGAGGTGAACTGATTTCCAGCTGTGTTTCTTTAGCACATACTCCCATTGGGACACAGATATGGAAATGAATCCGTTTAGATAAAGAATATGCTATCATTACACTAAGCAGGAAGGAGAGTCAATAAAGCAGGAAACCAAATGGGGTGTAATGAGGAAACTAGAAAAAGGGAAACTGAGCCAGGGCCACACAGATGTGCTCTGATCAGACCTCCCCAAATAAAAAATTGTTCTATTTTTCCGTTATTAATTTTCATAAAATCATTCTATTTCCATGAACCTATAGCCTTCCATTACTACATCATTACACTGTGAGTCTTTGACAAAGGTACCACCGTCCTAAATAAGTCATTTTTCAAGACCTGCAACTCATGGTGGTGAAATTCCTAGGATGCTGATTGAATTTTTAAAGCTGGAGTCATAAATATAATTATCAGCATAAGGACTCTGTAGCTTGCAGCTCTGTTTGGGTTCATGGTAGAATTGGATGCTAGCCTGCACGACTTCAATCAGTTTCAGGGCCAATCAGCTGGCAGTTACTGTCTGTTCAACTTTTAGAAAATAAAGTAACAGTAAACAAATAAAACAAAATGATGATCAAGGTGTAGTCCAAGATGCCTAGACTCTCATTTCTCTGACTAAAACCCATGCATCTACTACAGATATTCCCACTGGCAAACACTGAAATGAGATGCTGTCTCAATAATATGATAATGTGAAGCAGGAAAAAAGAGCAGCGCTTCATTCAAGAGCTCTGCTCTCTGTACATTTATCAGATTTGTATTTGCCAACTTTACCAACAACAGCAAACCAGAAACTGGGTTTTATTCCATCTTTTGCTTCTTTGGGACTCAGTAAACAATTCTGCCAGAGAGATTCTACTGACAGCAAATGGCCTGAAAACACGTGATACACCTGCACATGAAAAGAACCCCAGCCTGTGCTGGAGGTGCATCCTCCAGTGATGTCACTTATCGCTACCACAGTAATGTAACTATGTCAGCAAAATGAAGCTGAGTTTGACATCAATGGACATCAAGCTGAGTTTGGGAGGGCAAATGATCCAAGAGAATGTAATTTCTGACCAATACGCTTGGGATATTTAATATGCAGTGTATTCTTCAGGTGTTACCATGAAACACTGCAATGCTTTTCAGGAAACTACACAGCCCTCCAACCCCAAGTCTCTTCCCAGAAGAGTCACTTTCCCCACTGTAAAATGTCCATTTCAACTTAAGGCACACAAAAATTTGATGTCTGTTTTATAACAAACCTCAGAACTAGACCTATGTTCAAAAGGAAGCCTTGTACAAAAAGAAATACCCCAACCTATTCATCTGCACAGCTGGAATGAGAAGCATGTGCTATGTGATACGCAAATGTGTGATTGGGTTTTAATTATTTTAATTAAAAAACCAGACACATCTGGTTTTGGAAGGAGTCCATGCTAATTCCCGTTTCACTAAATGCAGTGACAGAACTGAGATATTCACTAATTCAAAGCAAAGGGCTAATTTAAAGCATTTCACAAGCTTAGTTTTACTGATTCCTGTGTAATCAGGTTCATAAACAGAGTTGTTTAAACGAGGCAAAGAGTTATTAAGCATTTCTATTAGCAGTTCTACAGGTATTTAAAATAGCACTGGCTGAGCATTCTTTCCTCCCTGATCTAAAATCAAGCATACCAAAAAGACCCATCATCGCAGTAATTCTGTTTCCACTATATTTTTATTCTTGGGGCAGAAAGATGAAGATTCTAAAAACCCCAAGCCTCTCAAAATTCATTGAAATACACATTTCTTTCCAAATCTAAGTTTTGATTATGGTGGTTCACCAAATATCGATTATCCAATGATAAAAACTCCCTCTTTCAACCCAGCTTCAACTCTTTTTCCTATCGTACTTAGTGGGGATCCATGGTGTCAGATTTTAGCAGCCTAGAATTCAAACTTGATACTAAGGAAGAAATTCACTTGTCAAGTGCTTCCACAGCTTTGCAGTTCAAATTACTCCTGTTTCTGCTTACTTTCAAATTCATCTCCCTGATCCCACTCAGCTAACATCAGCTCTTGTAAAGTCATCCCCTTGTAATAACAAGAATTTACCGCACTTTCACGTCGCCTTTCATCCATCAGTCTGCATTATGAGAGACATTGTATTTACATCTGTTTTAGCAATGAGGAAACTGAAGCAAGGAAAAATGAAATTATTTACTCTCAGAAAAGCAGCAATAGCTCAGTGAGAAAGAGGACTCCTAGCCCTCATCCAATGTACTGATCCTTGATTCCTAGAGGAATGAGGAATTACATTAAAGACTTTATGGACAAAGTTTACAGAAGTTCAAAAGGCAAGTGTACAACTACGTGGACAAAAAATTCCACTGACCTTGTATTCTTTCAATACAAAGAAATATTTTTTTGCTTAAGAAACCTTTCAACTACAAAGTATTGCAGACTTGGAAGGGTATCCCACTCTAAATATCAGTTTGTTCTTCCATGCTTCCTCGGAAGTTTTACTGGTTGCTGCCAGAGATCAGGCCTTTTGTTTGAGAATAGTGTTGCCATTCGTATGCTACTTTATGGTCTCTTTGGGGGAAGTATGTTAATCTATTGTCTACATTAAAGCAAGTTTGCACACCCTATCTTTCCCCCCTGTCCCCTGCACAGACATGACCATGCACAGACACATACATCCAGTTGTGAAATCATTTGAGAAATGACTGTGTATGCCTTCCTATCAAAAAATATGAAACTTAACTGCTGATAAAAGTATAAATGGATTTTGGAGACACAACGTTAGGACATCCTTTCAAATGCTGCCATTTGATGTAGATTAAGAGTGTGAATCCATGAACACAGCACAAACATTTTCCTCAGCATGCAAGTTGACTGGAGCAACTGTACACCTGCTCCAGGGCAGTGTTTCTTTGCAGTACTAGGATCCACTTGGATGCATTTGACTCAAACATGAGCGCCGAGGATGGTAAGGAAACTCCCCTGCAGTACAACTATCCCATTACCCACAGGTCCTCTTTGAACCGCTGTGGTCTCTGTGGTGTTCAGAGTGCCACCTTGGTTCTGTATTCTTTGCCATGTTCACCCAGCAAGTTATGAATATGTACTGACAGGATAACAGAGGTGACAGCCATCCCATAGGCCCGCAGAATAGCTCAGGCTGGAAGGGACCTTGGGAGGTCTCTGGTCCAACCTCCTGCCCAAAGCAGGGTCAGCCCTGGGGTCAGACCAGGTGCTCAGGGCTTTGTCCAGCTGGGGCTTGAAACCCTCCAGACATGGCAATGGCACAACCGCTCTGGGCAACCTGTCCCACTGCCAGACTGTCCTCATGGGGGACAGGTTGCTCCTGATCTCCAGCCTGAACTCCCTAGTTTCAGTTGATGCCATGTGCCTGAGACTCCCACCAGACACTTCTGTGAAAAGCCTGGCCCTGGCCACTCGATCCCTTCCCCATAGACACTGGGGTGCTGTTAGGCGCCCCAAAGCCATCTCTGCTCCAGGCTGAGCCAGCCCCAGCCCCACATCCCCTCCTGCAACATCCTAGTGCAGGAATATTCTTGGAGACAGCCTTGCCTCTGTGCTAGGACATTGCTCTGTTGCTTAACCGGGGGGACAATAAACTGCATGTGCAAATTTTAAGTCATTCATAAGGTAGGTATGCTCTGCGTTTGCCATGGCCTACAGAGGATTACTGAGGTTTTGGAAAGGGTTTTTTTGTTGTTGGTATTTTTTTTTGAGGGATGACTCATCTAGTCTAATTTTCTGAGAGCAGCTATTGAAATGCAAATCATTTTTTGGAACTTTAGGGATAAAGCTATTTCCAGAAATTCTCACAAGGAAAACTTCAGGAAAACAAGGGAGGGAGTTGTGATGCGGGCTGGGTTTTGTTTCTCTCTCTCCCTCTCCCCCTCCCATTTTTTCTTTCTTTGCCTCTTTCTTTCTCTCCCTTCTTTTCCTCTCCCTCCCTCTTCCCTTTCTCTCTTTCTCCCCTTTCTTTCTTCTCGGTTTTTAATTTCCAAGCTTAGTTCTCAGTGCTAGCAGGAGTTTTCTTCAAAAGGCAATTATAAATCATTGTATTTTGTATTCACCCAGCATTCTCTGACACTGAGTTTGGCAAGTAGGATGCTGAGTTGGCCCATCAGAGTGACCAGAGCAGTGATGGCACTGCAAGTGCAGCCACTTGCAGTTAACCTGGAAGGTGTTTGACCCAGCTGTGTTCCTTCTTAGATGCGAGTCCATGACAAAAAGTTAGTGGCATTTGGTCAGGTTTTCCCTGTCAATACTGAGAACAGACTTTCACATTTCTCTATTCTATTCTATTCTATTCTGTTCTATTCTATTCTGTTCTGCTCTACTCTACTCTACTCTATTCTATTCTATTCTTCTAACATAGAGCAGTCACCAAAAAGAGGGAGATTTTTCTGAAGGATACAATATATTAAATTAATTCGGTGGTTTTTATTTTGTCTTTGTTTCTCATTATCCAAATCTATTTTGATTGGAAATAAATTAATTTTCCCCAAGTTCGTTTTGCCTGTGACGGTAGTTAGTAAGTGGTTTCCCTGTCTTTATGTCAGCCTATGAGCTATTTCATCTTATTTTCTCCCCTTGTCCTGTTGAGGATGGGGAATGAGAGAGTGACTGGATGGGCATCTGGCAGCTGGCCAAGGTTAACCCACCACAGAGCACTTCTACTAGGAGCCCTGCTTTTATTTTTAGATATAAGATTATTGGCCGATTGAACATCACACCATGTTGAGCATGGACATATGAGTTGTTATCCTGGTGTAAACAGATTGTTTGCTACCAGTGAGAATCAATTATATCATGCTGTGCTCTGGGGCTTGTTTTGTTTTATGGCTTCAAAGTTTCAGCAGAAGCTTCACTGACTTTCTAAAACTGATGTATAGCTGAAAAACATCCTCCTTTGGGAGAAATATACGGTTAGACATCTAGCGTATTATTTGTGCTCTGATTGCAAGCTGAGTTTAGGACTGTGCCCTGCTTTGCCTCTCACATCAAGAGACAGCCCACAGCTCAAGGAGTACGCAAGGCTGCTGAGGGCACAGCTAATGAGTTATATTAATATAGCACCAGAGCCTGAAGTCATGCTCTGCACTGCCTCCTGCCCTCTGGTTTCTGAGTTTGGAAAGCATACTTTTGGCAAGGGCAGATGGTGGATAGTAGACTTCGATTCCTGCAGGAGTTTGCTGCCTGCATGTATTTGAGGACTGGGGCTTGATCTGCAATGTGGGTTAAATCTCTTCCTTGAGAAAACATTTTCCAACATCAAAGTTACATCTTTTACTCTGAAAGCAGCTCTGCTGCGGTTCCGGAAACCGTTTTCTCCTTAACTTGGGAAACTTTTGGAATCCAATATCACCTACAGGTTGTGCAGCCTGGCTTTTAAAGCCTGAATAAAAATAAAGGCCATGGTGCTCTGAAGGTATTTAAAGCTGGCACCTTCCTTCACTGCTTGAGTGTTCATATAGTAAAATGTGTGCTTGTTTTATTTACATCAGCTGGATTTCTTCAGAATCTGGCTTTGTGATTGCTTGTTACAGATAATTTTAGTATGTTGTATAACAAAAGTTAAGGAAAATCTAAACAAAATACTCATTCTTTTTAAAATTTTCTTAGCCTGGTTCTGGTCAGCTATGGAGATATACTTTCAGGTTCTCTTTTATACAGTATTTAGACCTTGGAGTGAATATTTTTAATGTAATGTTAGCACTGACTCGATACATCCCCTAGTTCTGAACAAAAAACCCTAATGTCAGACAGCATGTGAGCACAAAATCAAACAGTATATCATCTTAGTAAGTGGAAGGTTGTACATTTACTCAGGTAGTTTCTGATTCCAAGCTCTTATTGTGCCTGTAGGATAATTAAATATTACCCAGTATGCATAATGCCAAAAGAGTATAAATAATTATAAATACTTTCTCTCTTGCTAGATACGTACACTGTAAAACTCAGCTCTCAGTTCTGTTCTGCCTGTCTATATACAGTTCTTTTGATCTACATATAGTTTCCCTCCCCATTCCGACCATGTTACAGATAGGTGGAGACAATGTTATATATGTTCTGAGGTTAAGACAACAAAAAGAAACTACTGTTCATTTATGCAAAAACTATATTATTTCTTTTAAAGTGACCAGAAGGTGTCTGTCTGCAACTATTGACAGAAGACAAGTAAATATGATCAGGACAGATGCTATAAAGATTAGTAATGCTTGAATTTGCTTAAACTCTTCTCTAGGGCATGGTAACTTCTCCTATATCAATATATGGAACAGATAGATAGAGATAGATTTTGCATTCAAAAAATGGAGGAAAAAAAAAGATGAGGAATATCCTGCAAAACTTCTAGTGAATTCAAGCTTTTGCTAAAAGTGGTAAATAGTTTGATCAAGGAGGTCCATCTGTGATTTCTTTTTTAAGGGAAGGATCCGCTTCCTCTTGAGTGATCCAGAAAACCTGAAGTACCACCAATTTTTGTTGTGCATTATCACAGAAAATTCACAGTTTACAAGACTGTAGAAGTATAATGAATTCTTAATTGCTGCTCTTTTTTACATACCTATTCTCCAGTCATCTTAGCTGCTCCTGCAGCCAGAGTCAGTGTCACTAAACATAAATTTGCAATACACTCTAGTGGCAACCTCTGGAGAAATTTCTGCTGAACAAAACTGGAAGAGAACTAGAGGAATAGAAGTAATTAGCAGATACAAATTCTGACCTATTGTTTAACAATTTCCTCCCCAGGAACCATCACTCTTGAATCCCTTTTGGAGAGAAAATGATGCCTTTTGGCAGTATTCTCAGGGGCTTAGTCGCACAGAATGGTTTTAATTGGGTTGGGTGTCTTTAGCAAACTGAGATGCCAACATATTAAATGACAAAAAAAGAGTTTCTTCTGAACAAACTTCTCCCCTTTGTTAGACGCACCACAGAAGACAGTGCAATGTAAGTTATTTTATAAACAATATTAATTTCTGATTTTTTATTATTTTATAGGAAAAACAATGAAAATCTGGGTAAAATCTGTAAGTAAATAAGAGACCTAACTGATGCAGCTGATAAAATAAGACTATAGCCATATTAATCACCAAAAGAATTCAGGAAGTCTGAATCCTAGAAAAATGAAACAGAAATCAAAGATGTGTTTTATTGCCAGTAGAAACTTTCAGGCTTTGAAAGATTCAGCATCTGAAAGTCTACATGCACTCAGGTATTGATGCATGAGACACATGGACACGGGCTAGTGGCTTTTCTGTCCTCAGAGAACAGAATAAGATACACCTTTTCTTGTGAATATAAACCTGTTAATAGAAAAATCTAGAAAACCAGACAACAGACAAGAGAAAGATGGACAGTAAAAGCACAAAGGGATGAAAAGCTTACCACATCTGACAAAAGAGCATTATCTAATTCCAGAGGTAAATAAGTCAGTCATTGAAGGACTACCTTTGGAGTCCACAGGTGACAGTAAATGTTGAACAGATGCTGTGACAGTGTCACAGAGACCGTCGAGGCTTTGGAGGCATAAAGACAAGACATTGACACGCTTGACTGACATGAGAGCAGAGGATAGAATCCACATGGTGGTTCTGCCAAAAAACCCAAATGGGATGCTCCATTACTGCACTCAGACAATGCCCTTGTCAGAGGATGACAAGATCACAGGGGGAGCTCAGGAAGGGGAAGTGTCTGAGGCCCAATCCTTCCTGCTGCACCAGTGTCTGGGTCAAAGTACTCCCAGAGACTGTCCATGAGCCATGGACTTGCTGTTGCTAATGGCCAGCCCTAAGCCCGCCATTTCCTAGCTTTCAAAGGCCTCATCGTTCAGCTTCTGTAGTGACCTCAGTGCAGCTTTGCTGCATGCAAAACACTTGCACATTGATATCAAAATTATGTGCTAATGCACTTATAAAATGACTGATGTCAACAATACAGATATGTGAGTACCCAATCTGTATGGATTGTAAGACTGAAGAGCTGGAAACTCTTTACCAAGTGTCACCCCAGTGTGGCTCCCTACCCTAACAGAGGAAGGAAGAAGGGCAGACTTCGTTTTTTAGTTCTCTCTACTTTCTTGAGAGCACTGTACATGGCTATCGCAGTGTGCCTGAGCTTTTGTAATTATGGCAATAATCTGAAAATTGAAAATAGATAAGCGCTGCACTCCCCTAACTGTGCACTAATACCTGTTATTAGCAAAGAACGTAATCTTCTGAGTCTCTCAGATACAGATTTAAAAAGCCTTGCAGCTTGCTAGAGAGCTTATCAGAGGTAATTAAAGCCTGGCTGAGCACACTTGCTTTTAAGATACCCAGAAGGACTTGCTCCATTTTTATGAAATAGAGATGCTGCCTCAGCACAAATCCCCACCTGATCAATGGCTTCTGCAAGAAATCTATTAAACAGCCCTTCTCGAAATGGTGGAGGCGGTCTCTCTCGAAATGTCTGACTACTGCAATTTCCTATTAAGTTTAAAAAAGATAATTTGTGAATGAGCAGGGAAGAGATAAAACACAGGACATATAGCTGTTCCTCACTAAAAGGAAAATTGACCCACAGGAATTGCCGGGCAGGAACTGACCAGCATCCTTGGCTTTTTAAAGATAGTTTTGCAATGTTTTGGTCACAGAGATAATTTTGCACTGTGAAAAAAGGAGGATATTAATGCGTCTTATAACCCATTCGTGTCTGCAGTATTGTTTTCTTTTCTACCGTCTGTGGGTGTCAGCTTTCTCTGAAAACAAAGCAAACTGCTGCTTACGTCTGAGTTTTTGATGCCTTCTGCTGTCTTCTCTAACACGTTACAGATAACACTGCCAAAAGCACCTGAAAAACTTGGCAGCTTCAGCCCTGGTTTTATTCATACCAGAATCTCCTTGCACAATGGTGTTGTGCATCCACCACAGTCAAGTCTCTTTTCTTTTGGTGGTGCCACACTCATGTAGTTCCTGCAATATTTCTCGTAATGTCAATGAGTAACATAGTGTCACAGTTTAACCCCAGCCAGAGAGTTAGTGCCAGAAGTCATTGCAGTGCTAGAGTAATCTCAGATTGCTTTATAAACACTGATGCTACGAAAGTAGTTATAGCACTGAGTATAAGGAAGACAGAATTTTTCCTCACTGTTAGCCTGAAGTGTGTAATCCAGGTAGACAGAGGAAAACTTAGCGATGGTTAGTGGTGAATACCACAACAGTCTCATCCATCCAAGATTTTCAGATGCTTCATTTGTGTGCCAGTAGGATTTTTTAGTGTGACTGCACTAAGGTAACAAAGTCATAAACCATCTGTATTTAATTAATTTAGCAATAAATAAACATAGAGAACTCAGAAGATCTAAGTGGTATAATTGCTCAGCTCCTGTGAAGGGCAAGTAATTAATTTTGCTATAATTATTATCAAACCACAGTGAGCAGAGAGATTGTTTTTCCTCCTCTGAATTGCCTTCTCCCCTCCAAGTCTGTATTTCAATGAAGGTTTTTTATTGTTTAATGTATCTGTCATCATCTGCTGTCAAGATAACATCAGGCAGATGCAAGCATTCTCATTTTATTATTGTATTATTTTCCTTTTGTTTGCCTTGGGAAAGATGTTTTAATTGCTAAGGATAAGGAAAAATCCACAGATCTAGGAGCTGAAGGGGAAAGAAAACAATGCCAATATTTGCAGGACTAAGAAGAAAAACCTGTCTGTTCATATAGTTCTATAGTTCCTTACATTATCATTTACGATTGGAAAAAGCTGACAACAATGAGAGGAGAAGGTACCAGGGGACAGGGGGAGGGTTGTGAATGACTACACAACCTCTGGTATTATGGGGATTCACAAGAACTAACAGCAGGGAAGGTGGAAAGCAAGTGCGAAACATTAATCTTAATGCTTCTAGCTCCACCTCTGATTTCTGAGGGTGGGATAGGTTTGGGTCATACTACTGAATGCCATGAACAGTTTGATGAAGTCTGATCCCTCCTCCACCTGCTTTGGAGAGCAAGGGCCAGACTGAAAATTGGATTAAAAAGAAAACAGTTTTTAACAAGGGATGAATGAATCAGCATTCACTATGTAGGTCCCAGTTCATCAGCCAACCTTAAGTCTTGCTTGGATGACAAAACTACATCCACTCTGGCGTGGCTGAGGCTTGCTAGGCACTTGGTGAGCACTATACCAAGCACGATTGCGAAAGAGGTGGTAAAACCATACCCTTCACTGGCAGGGAGTTCCCTGTCAGAAGATCAGGATCAAGACAGGGCTCCCGAAGGGTGGTTTGAATTGATCACATAATCACACAGAATTGCTGGGGTTGGAAGGCACCTCTGGAGATCACCTAGTCCAAAGCCCCGTGCAGAGACTGGCCAGCTAGAGCAGGTTGCCCAGGACCACATCCAGTTTGAATATCTCCAAGGATGGAGACTCCACAACCTCTCTAGGCAATCTGTTCTAGTGTTTAACCACCCTCACAGTAAAACAGTTTTTTCTTCTGTTTAAATGCATTTTTTTTGTACTTTAATTTGTGCTTGTTAGCTCTCATCCTGTCACTGGACACCACAGAGAAGAGTCTGGCTCCAACTTCTTTACTCCCTCCCATCAGGTGTTTATATACACATGGATAAGATCTCCCCTTAGTCTTCTCTTCTCCAGGCTGAAAGGTCCAGCTCTCTCAGGCTCTTCTCATGTGAAAGATGCTCCAGTTTCTTAATCATCTTCATGGCAATCACTGGGCATGCGCCAGTTAGTCCATGTCTGTTTTGTACTGGGGATCCCAGAACAGGACACAGCACACCAGATGTGGCCTCACCAGAGATGAGTAAAGAGGAAAGATCACCTCCCTGGACCTGCTGGCCATGCTCTGCCTAACACAGCCCAGGAGGCCGTTGGCCTTCCTGTCTGCAAGGGTGCATTGCTGACTTATGGTCACTTTGGTATCGACCAGGATGCCCAGGTCCTTTTCTGCAAAGCTGCTTTCCAGCTGGGTGGCCCCCAGCATATACTGGTGCCTGGGGTTGTTCCTCCCCAGGTGCGGGAATTGGCATTTGTGGAACTTAATGAGGTTCCTGCTGGCCCATCTCTCCAGCCTGTCGAGGTCCTCTGAAGAGCAGTACAAAGGTGGCAACTACTCCTCCCAGTTATGTGTCATCTGCAAACTTGCTGAAGGTGCACTCTGCCCCATCACCAGGTCATTAATGAAGACGATTATTACCTGCCCCCCTGGGTGCTCTCCTGCCAGATTCACTCCTCCTACATGCTCCTGTAATGGTAAAATATTTTCACCTGGAATCAACAAGGAGAGACCAGACACCATCAGCAATGCTCAGGAGACCCCTCAGAGCAGTTCAGAAAGTTGCATTGGCACCTCAGCTTTACAAGGGAGCTGAAACTGTATCAACATGTTTAGATTTCCTTATTCTTTAAGTTCTTTATATGAATGATGTGTATTATCTACATCCTGGAAAAGTACTGTGCATAATTTCAGTGTCATAAAAAGGATTTATATAAATACTTTTATATTTTCTTCCCACCTTATCTGCCTTTCTTCACTGTGCAATGACAAAGTAAGAGACAAAGCACACACTGAGCACAGGTCATGAGGTCTGGTGGATTTCAGCTTTGTTTAAAGATACAACCGTTAAAATGCAGTGCAACATAATTAATCTATGTAGGTTCATCCTCAGCATTTCTTTAGAAAACGTGCAAATTTGACTCATTATCATCATTTGGCTTCTAAATACAAAATAGCAAAGGAAATGCATTTGGACAAATATAGAAAAAAATAGTTAATATGGAAATCAGCTTGTCCCAAGTGGAAAAATGTCTCATTTGCATTCAGATTCTGTTTCTGCTGCCTCTTCTTTTGTTTCCAAAGTGACAAATGGTCCTTCCCTCCTCCCCAGCCCTTTCAGAATCTCATTAAAAGGTGCAGAAATGAGGCTTGAACAGCCCCATGACCTTCTTTCCTTTGGGGGTTACATGCAGAACACAATTCAATCTGGCATGCTGGCATATTTTATCTAGGTTTTTTTCATCAGAAGCGGGTAGAACAGTACAGAGTGACCCAAAACACTGATGGTACAATATACATAGCGATACACATGCCATTACTCCCAGCAATAGATTCCGATGGCACACAGATTGCCGTATAATGCGATTTTCCCTCAATGAAAGGGAGTTTGAACAATAAATGGCTCTATCACAGGCATGAGTTCCACATATTGCATTTTGAGAAATGAGGTTTCTCACTGATTTAACATTCTCATTTGCCACACAGTCTTTTACCCTCTAATAACAAGAGACCAGCTTGTTTATTTCTAGTTTACTTTACTCCTATTTTAATATAAAAAGCATGGGGAAGAACAGCATGGCATTTAAGTGATTATATGCTAAGTAAGTCTAAGAAACACTCATAGCTTATAGCAGTCATGGAAATTACAGCTGAGATGCAGAGAATTTCATGGCTAGAAAGAAATGGACAAGAGCCAGTATTACTATTAGACATAAGGGTCCCTACAATACCTGTCACTGGAGCAGAAAGTTAAACAAAAATGGAGCTGTTTCAAAAATTGCTTTCCCAAGCCTGACAAATCTTCATCCCACTTTTCGTTTGGGAAACATCTTGGAATTTTTGGTGACAGACACACATCAATATTAAGGCCTGAAATAGCATTTTGTGCAATTATGCCTTAAATATTTCAGCAATTCCATTATGGTCTCCTTCAGAGAAATAAACCAACAGCTGGTCCCTTTTACGTAAATGAAAAGCTAACGTGACAAACTGTCATAGTAAGTTATTGCTGCACAGAGTGAAAAAAACCCCACTAGATTACATGATATTGACTTGACTGTCAGCACCTTCCTTCTAGAACCTTGTGCCTTTTCTTCTCCTACAAGCTGTGTCCTTCCCTTGTGTGGTTGCTGTGGAGGAACAATGGACGTTAACTAGTATCTGCAGAGCTACGACAGTATATACCGGCTAAGAAAATCACTTTAATGTTTCTGTGGCAAGCCACTTCTAATAATAAAAGTATTTTACAAGGCTTGGAATCATTTTTCATCCATTTAGAAACCAGCAATAAATGTTGAAAAGCAAATACTAATGTTACGTCAACAATTTGCTGATACACGCTGTCCAAGTTTAACTTGGCATGAAATATCAATTTGTCTGTCTGAGTTACACCTGAGCCTTCACTGCACTGGTCCAAATGTGACTTTGCCTCGTTCAGATGACTTCTGGAAATGAGACCCTCGGGTGGGGGAAAACAGATATTTCATCAGTTCCAGCTAGGAAGCTATCTGCATGTTCCATATAGGACACATTTCTTCCCATCACTGGTTATTTTTTGCACTTACTACATCCTGGAGTCAGAGATGACACCGTGTTTGGCACAGGAGATCCTAGGAGCTCTTCCAGACTGAGGGACAGCCACAGGGACAAAACGAGTTGAAAGTACCTCAAGAGTGTGTGTGTTTGTGTGTATGTGTGTACATGCACGTGAGTGTGGGTGTTGGGAGGTTTGGCATGTCTGTTCCACTGATTACACATAACTGCAAAGTTCAGATTACTTCAGGCCACCTACAAGCATGTCAGCTTCTGGCAGTTATCTTTGAATGCAAAAGTCAGACTGTAGAAACCAGTAAGGGGCATGCATACAGTCACTTCTGCACTAGCTCTTTATAGATCACTTGAAAACAAATTCATCTAATTCTTTTTACAGAACTTCTATTTCCACAGACAGTGGAAGAAAAATTGCTGCAATTGTTGCAAGTCACCCAGCTCTAAAAAGGCCAGACTTCAAAAGTTAGGTTTGCTAAAGTAATGAGAGAAACAAGGCACCTCTGGTTTTAAGCCAAGTTAACACGCTAAATTAATCTGGAGGCCTCCCTTTTAACTCTGACGCAAGCTGCTTGCCTAGATTATCTTCAAAGCTTTTTTCTCACAATGCACTAGCAGAAGTAAAGAATATATTTTCTTTTTTGCTAGAAAGGCATATCTTGCATTTCTGCACTGGAAAAGACGTTTATGTGGAAAACGCTTAAACGGTGAAATTTTTGGTGTGCACACAAAACCATGTGTTCACCTTGATTAATGAAGTGATTTTGTAAGATATCTGCCTCCAAGGAGGTGTATAAATTGCAGACAGTACCTAACACGAGAAAGCGTAACAGAATGGACTCTCTTCTTAGAACAGTTTCTTGACAATATGGTACAGAGATTCTCTCTCTTATATTCTGCTTTCATAAAACTCACATTTCCAAGTAGGGAGTTTCTGCACATTTTGCAAGTCAAGATGTTTGCGTTTGGGCAGACATAGAGTTGTTTTAGCTTAACTAGTTACCATCTGTTTATCTCGCAGCCAAGGTGGGCTGCTGTGTCCCTCATTAAAGAATGTGATCAGTTACTACAGTTTAGAAAACATCTGTATAAACTGCTGCTTTCAGACTGTTGTAATCAGAGCAAGCGCAGTCTATACAGGCACTGAAACACTATGGTAAAGGAGATCTAGAGAGACAGCACATTAACATAGCTTGGGATTTTCCTTCCTCTCAGTTCCGCTGCATCTGTATAACCAGTAATGTTGGTTATTGTATGGACTAAAAACTGACTTTAAGCTCATGGTACAGAATTAAAACAATCTTAATGTACATTCAGTTTATGACTCAGACATACAGAAAGCTTATAGGGTAAGTGCTAGCACAGAGATGTCTTTGGGTTAAGAGCCTGCAGGATCTACTGTTTTTGGTTCACAGAAAAAATAACATGTTCCAGGACTTCTTTCAGAGTTATTCTCTCCCTTCACATAACAATGAGATGAAAAATCCATATGGTCTCATAACTTCCTAATTTGTTTAAAACTTCTCTGCTGAATGAAAAATACATAATTTTCAACCTTGTGGCACACAGTATCCTGAAACAAGGTCCCAGACCTTATAGACCCACAGAGCCGTCTTCACATATGGAATAGGTATGGCGCAAGTAAGGCTGTTCCTGGAAGACCTGTTATTAATCAAGTCAATGTAGACACTCAGCTACAGTAACACACAATCTTCCAAAATAATTGACATCACACTCATGCTTTGAGACAAAATGACCTGAGGCATTGACCATTCGTAAACATATTGCAACGCACTCACTGCAGATTGAAGCATGTACCCTTCTACCAATACATATACTGCAGCAAGACCCCTTTCCTGGCATCCATATACCAACTATTCTTAATGTAAGCAAAAAAAAAAAAAAGCACCACAAAACCCCCAAACCTGCTAAAAATAAGTGCAACAGTATTTCTGAACCTGTGAGACACTGCGGCTTTCATTTCAGTTAATGTATTTCACACAACAAATCAAAACAATCTCGCTGACTGAATTCTTAATAAAATGTCATCACATTTTATCAGCTGCTGCCATTGCAAAAGCAAATGTTTGTTGTTACCTACAATTACTTTAGTTTCAAACATCAATAAAGTAAACACAAGGGAATGTGACTGCTGTGAATTACTGTGAATCACAGGGACCACAAATGCTCATATACACCTGGTGCCTTGCCTACTGCATCACTTCCCAGCTTTAGCTCATAAGCTTCTTATGTTTCCTTTGTAAGGTCTTTTGTCTAAGGCAGACCAAAGCCAATGGAAATCCTGCTGTCAGCTTCAATGGTCTTTGAATGAAGTCTGAATTCGGCCAAGTGCAGGTAATTTGACAGCAGATACCACACTGCAAAAGAATAAAATACCCATGCATTGGCTTCAGCTTAACCTTGGAGCTTCTGAGAAGAAGGCTTTGTTTGGTATTGAACAATAGAAGATTGATTTTCATTTGCTAGCCTCTGAATACCAAATACAAACTCCTTTTGCAGGACATACAGAACCCTGTCCCACGACAGGAACACAGCTTCTTAGCAATTATGCATTTTCCTGACCAGTGGAACAACATGGCTAGCATCTGCTGTGCAACACTAGGACCAGAAGGGAGTGGAACATTATTTTTGCCAGGCAGATGGTTTTCAAATTTATCCATGACCTCTGCGGTTCTTTGGGACAGCACTAACACTCGGTCGACTGATTCACTGTTCCTCTGGGGTTTTTCAGAGGCATGCATCCAGAGGATATTTCAGGCACAACCTGCATCTTGTACCACCACACTGGGGCAAGAATCGGCATCCCGGTCAATAGTATGCACGGAGCTGCACTTACTGCAGAGGCAGAGCTGAATGAAGGAGCAGCTGTGGCTGACTGCTGCCACGTTGCCGATCACTTACAGTGCACCGCCATCCGCAGGTACACAGACTTAAAACTGTGTGGGAGAGAAGCCATCTTTTAAAAGCTTCGAACACAGGAAAAGCTTCAAGTGGAGCTTGAACTTTCCTCATCTCCTAACCACAACTAACATCAACTAACCACAAGGTACAAACCCATTATAAATCAGGTTTAACTTACCCTAGTGCTCCCAAATACACAAGATATGCTTAAATGACTTCTCGTAGTGGAGAAAAAGGTTCCGTTTGCTACTTGCGAGAGAACTTATTTTTGTTGGTGAAAGTTCCAGATTTAGCAAAATGTAAGCAGGTAACTGGTTTTCCACCACACAACACAGCTAAGGTTAACTAAAATCAAACTGTGGTTCTGTCGAATAAATTTTTCCTAAACACTTAGAGATGAAAACTTCAGAAGAGAAATAGCAAAGCTATTTTGGATATCTCTGTGAGGATGAGGAATAAATTATTCTATTTCTAGCAAGTCATTCTGCATTTATGCAAGCATGGACATTTACTCAGGAGAGGCAGACCAGCCACATTTAGAAAGTTAGGCAGCTGAGAAGTTATTTGATCACTCCTGTTTTTTGGAAAATATTATATTTCTCTTCTCCATTTCTCCCTCTTTCCCTTCTTCCATAAAAAAACTTTAAAAAATCATCCTATCCAAGATCAAGGCATTTGCTGAAACCAGTTTGGAGCAGCTGCCAGCACAGCGAGCAAAATAAGGTAGAGGTGATGCCTGCATTTCTGCCCAGCATTGGTCACCAGCTTAGCAGGCTCCTGTCTGCAGCCGCTGGACCCACAAGCTCCGCTGAGGCCTAGGAGCAGTCTGCAGGAGCGAGCACCCGACTCTGAGCAAGGCTGTGCCTGTACAGCTGCCGCCAAACGTGCTTCCTGGAGGCAGCATGATTGTGCCCTCAGCACAGGGGCTGGCGTGGTGTTTGCACAGTCTCTGCCAGCTCTGCAGGCTGCTGAGCGCTGTGCTGCCAGGGCTCTACCAATAACACCTATACCAAGCCCTGTGATTGCTGTTTTTACACAACCTGTCCTCAGGCTGCTGTGCAAGCTCTGGTACGGACAAGCTCTCTCTGGCAGGCTGCCCTGGTCACTTGATGTCTTGCTGGGAGGCAGAGGCACATGGGAGATGATCTGAAGTCTTCTTTGACTGAGTTTATTCCCACAGGCAAGGTTTGCCACCTGCCTTGATGAAAGACAAAGTTGCTCGTTCACTTCTTTTATTTGGCTTTTGAGATGAACTGGGAAGATACCCCCAACTGTTGGGGTCTCTGCATGCTCCAAGACGAAGCAATTTCTTGCAGGAGGCATATGACTGACAGAGCTGTGCACATATAAACTGTAAATAATGGGTACAACCCCGAGAACTGCCTTTTGCTGCTAAAATGGAAATAAATAACAAAGAGTGTTCTTCTTTGGTTTGTGCACACAAAACCACGAAAAAGGAAATCAATACAGCCATATGATATCTGTCAGTGGCAGATTTTGTTGTTATTCAAGTTAGTTGAACGTTGCATATATCATCCAGATGGAGTTCAGAGGCTGCCACTGAGCCTTAATCCAGGTTCATGAACTGTACCACTGTGGCCTCTGAGCATCCAAACTTTATGCCCTTAAGATTGGACTTGATTTCTCATTCTTTTCTCTTCTAGTGTAAATCAGAACAGTTCTTCACATCTACTTTTCACCTGGCTAAACAGCTGTTCAAGGTGTAGCGCACAACAGAGTTTAGCCTCCTTGCAGCATTTCGCTGAGTGAAAGACAGTGTTCGCTCCATGCCTTTGCTATCGTGTAGTTATGCAATCTTTACAGCGCTGTCTCCTTTACTGCAGGCCTTAATCCTTCCACACGTGCATTACCACACCCTGAAGGAACATCTGCCGTCCCCCTGATGTTTTAAGAGTGTGCTTTGCCGTTTAAGAAATAGTTGGAAAGGAATCACCAGGAGCAGGCTTTTCTTTCAAAGATGCACAATGTAATGAAGATGCTAATGATTTCGACCTGTTGTCATTGCTTACTTCACCTTCCTTGTCTGTGCACGTTCTGCTCTGCTATCAGAAATGCCTGCTGAGATGTCAGGCTTTCCCAGCAGTGCAGAACAGCCTTGATGATGACTTCTAGTTCAGAACGAGAAAGAAAGACTTGCACCAGCTGACAGGAGATTCAGTGCTGTGGTGGGTTGACCTTGGCTGGCTGCCAGGTGCCCACCGAGCTGCTCTATCACTCACCCTCCTCAGCTGGACAGGGGGGAGAAAACAAGATTAAAAACTCGTGGGTCTCTGAGATAAAGGCAGTTTAATAAAGAAAAGCAAAGGCCACACATGGAAGCAAAGGAAAACAGAAAGATTTACTCTCTACTTCCCATCATCAGACGATGTCCAGCCACTTTCTGGGAAGCAGGGCCTCAGTACGTGTAGCGGTTGCTTCAGAAGACAAACGCCTTAATAATGAATGTGTGTCATTGTGCCCCTCCCGCTTTCTCTTGGCTTTTATTACTGAGCACGAAGTCATATGGTATGTAATATCTCTTTGGTCAGCTTGGTCAGCTGTCCTCGCTATGTCCCCTCCCAATCTCTTGCCCACCCCCAGCCTACTGGCCTTGGTGGGGTTGGGTTGGAGACACAGCCTTGATGCTGTGCCAGCACTGCTTAGCAGTAGCCAAAACACTAGTGTGTTATCAACACCATTCTACTAGCAATATGCAGCACAGCACCATGAGGGCTGCTACGGGGAAAGTTAACTTCATCTCAGCCAGACCCAATAGAATTGCATGTAGGTACAGGACCTTTTTAGATTAAAGTATTCTCATTACACCAGTCTCACTCATTTATTTCTTTAGGATACTTTTTTTTTTGAGACTTGACCTACACAGAGATGGACCAACATAATTATCTTGTTGTGGGATAAGATCTTTTTCTGAAGAAAAGCGATTAGCAATACACTGACTAGGATGGGGTCCCGATGATCTGGTTTGGTTTTGTCCATTTCCCAGTCAGTAAATTACATTGATGTAAGTATCTATATACCATCAGAGCTATCACAGAGCAGGACACTCAGTACTGATATTACTAAAGCTGTATAACTAGCTCAGGACAACGTGCACACAAGCAAGTTACCTTACTGGTTGCCCACAATCACCCAGCAGTGTCAGGTGTACCTGGGGAGGGAGGCTGTGATATAGGGGAACAGAAGGTGCTGAAGAGGGTGGTGAATCACGTGGCTAAAAATTCAGTGAAAGAACTTACCATTCTGGAGCACGGCAACACATGTGGTGCCACTCTGCATCCTACACAAGGAGTTTTAGAAGTTTTTGTCTGCCCCAAAGTCTGTGAAGGGTTTTCATACACATCCGCTTCTTTGCAGGTGAGAAACAGGAGCTGCTAAAGGGGTATAAACACACTTAGTGGGAAGAGGAAATTGAACTCTGGTCAACTACAGCTGAAAGAATTAGGCAAGATTTCACTAACAGAGGGTTTGTTAGAGAAGGAAAGAGTTGTGAGATTGATTTCTGACCTCCTTTAGAATAGGAGCAGATAAAGCACTAGGCACCGCAGCAGGAGAGCGGTACTGGCAGGACAGATAAACGGGGTGATGCAGGGCCGGGAAGGGCTGCCAGACCAGCATCACACTGCAGCCGCATCTCCTTCTCCCTGCACAGAGCCACAAAACGCTCTGTCGGAAAACACACAGCTTTCACAAGTTCCTGCTTCATCATGGAGAACACAGAAATAGCAGGCCATCCATGTTTTAATGATAGGGAAGTAATTGCATGGGGGTTTCTCTGGAGTCTTGTTTTGGCTTTTGTATGATCCGTTTGTGAAAATATGGCATATGTGCCCAGTGGGACAAAGAAATGGGAAGGGAAAAAATCTAGTTTCAGTCTGTGGTTTGAGACTGTGTCGTGGTTTAACCCTGGCAGCACCTGAACACCACGCAGACACTCGCTCACCCCCCCTGCTCCGGTGGGATGGGGGAGAGAATCGGGAGGGCACGAGTAGAAAAACTCGCGGGTTGAGATAAAAACAGTTTAATAATTGAAATAAAACAAAGTAGAACAGTAATAGTAACAGTGATAACAACAACAACAACAATATACAAAGCAGGCGATGCACGATGCAACTGCTCACCACCTGCCGAACCGCACCGCACGAGAAGCTGGGATCCAGCCCTGCCCCCCCCCCCCTTAGTTTTTATACTGAGCATGACGTCGCATGGTATGGAATACCCCACTGGCCAGCTGGGTCAACCACCCCGGCTATGCTCCCCCCGCCAGCTTCCCATGCACCTGGCAGGGCATGGGAGGTCGAAAAGTGCCCGGTGCAAGCACCACTCAGCAACACCCAAAACATCAATGGGACATCAACGCTCCTATTATACCAAACCCAAAACACAGCACACCCTCCCCAGCTACTGGGAAGAAAGTTAACTCTGTCCCAGCCGGAACCAGGACAGACTGTCCTCTACTTTTTGCTGTTTCCATACCCTGCACCCCCACAGAGACACTCTGCTGTGAGCGACGGCAATACCGAAGGGCAGGCAGGGGAGGCAGACATGAGTGGAGCTACAATATTTTCAGTGCTGGCAACTGTGGCTGTACAGAGATGCAGTAGAGAAGCATCCATGATGCAATACGAATAATCTCTTTGGACCATCCTTCACTTCCACTTCTTTACCATCCCTGTTTTGTCTCTCTCTTATGTTGTTATGAGTTACACCGAAGGCCATCCCTCACCCAACATAGCCCTCTCTAAAGACTACATGGCTAACATGGCTCAGCTTCCTCACTCCACCTTCCTACCTCCCCTGAAATCTGAGTACCCCAATCTGCCTCCTCAAGATTTTCTTTATAGAAAGGCGACATACAGTGACTGTACTGAGTGGCAGATGGGACATGGCGACTATTGGTATAACTTTACTGTTAACCCCAATTGCTAAGACAGAGCTTTAAGACTGTGCTGCATCTAAGAGTTAATTTATGGAAGTGGCATGGAAAGCATGAGCATGAACCTTTTCAGGTTTAAAACTGTCAGCCGGAGCCCCTCAATGAAAGTTCACCTCATATGGACAGAAGGTTTTGCTTTTACAAAAGATCCTTCTAGAATTGTCTCCTTTTCCCCAAATTATCAAGAAAGTTAATTTTTCTTTGAGTATTTGTTGTGCTAGGTTTAAAAACTAAATTGAATAGCCCAACATAAGAAAGACAACTCATGCCTTGTCCAAACAAAGAACCTCAGCTCAACACTGCCTGTGGAGCAAACAACAAAACCTCCACAGCATGCTGTACACGTACAGAAGGAGCCTGGGGTTTGTTTTCATGCACACTGTCCTTTAGCCTGGTGAAAAGCAGATGTGGCAAACCACCATTCCCATACAGTAGGTTTTTACACCCCATATGAGCGACTGCCAAAGCAATTGTGTGAATAGCTCTGTCTTCCCTTAATGGATGATTGACTAAAAGGGCGCCTGAAAATGCTCTTAGTAGACTCTCATAAATCCTTACCAGCGAACCTAAAATTCTGCTGACGGCATGAATCAGTACACTCCACTTCCAAGCAATATTCAAAACAAAAGTAAATGACATAGTAGTACGCCTGGGGAAGGACTTAATACTAGTGGTGTGCTTTATCTCAATTGTTCATTTCTATTTTCTTTTTTCCCATCTAGCTACAGGGAAAACTATACTAGCATAGAATCATCTACATGTTTTCTGTCCACCCAGAAAGCAAATTTTCAAAACAAGCATTTCTGGTGAATTTAAATAATTATTATGTTTCGTTCCAAAATTGATTTTGTATATAATAATAAAAATTTGAAGATTTTTATGAATAAAAATGTCAAAATATTCCATTTCATCAAGGCACATATTTCTAGTGCATGTCAACTGAAATCCACATATCCCTGCAGAAAGTTTCAGTTTCAAGTAGAAGAGGAAAGTATTTTTTGAAGGAAAAATGTTGAAAAATGTAAAAAATTTTAGATCTCCTTTTCAACTCCTCAAAGCATTTCAGGATTTCTTACTATTAACCTCAGAGATTTCAAAATAATTTGGGCTAATACTGTCTCTGCAGCCCTGGTGTTCCTCAACTAGGGATTTTGAGGACAATAAGAATATTTCACCTTGGTTTGACAGCCTTTCCCCCCTTTTCACTCATACTTTCTTTCCTTTAATTCCTGAACTTTCTGTTTACCACAGTCTGAGAAACACTACACAGTAAATATCCTTCTGTCCAGTTCTTCCACAGT
This sequence comes from Phoebastria nigripes, assembly GCA_035582835.1. NCBI lineage: Eukaryota > Metazoa > Chordata > Aves > Procellariiformes > Diomedeidae > Phoebastria > Phoebastria nigripes. The sequence continues at coordinate 501,917 of JAYKAV010002441.1, forward strand.
AGATGATTGTGCCTGAACCCCTAGAGACTTTCTTGTGAAGCTTTCCATTGCTGTTTCTCAGGGACCTGGAGACTGTCGGTGATATAAATCACCTGCATTTTACAGATTCCCAGACATCAGGGATGCAATTTCCAGGAGACAGGAGCAGGGAGGTCTTCCTTCATTTTTCAAAATCTTGCAGTAGAATATAGTTATTAATGGGTTTCCATTCCCTTTCATATTGGAGAAAGCCTTTAAAGAAGCATGTGTTGCATTCAGATTAGCACAAGATCTGTCATTAACTTGTATAGGGAAAGACTGTTTTTTCAATACAGCTGCTATGGCTATTATTTTTAATTACACTCCTGCTGCTGTAAATTGGTTGTGGTTTGTAACCACAATAATTTAAAATAGAAGGTGAGACACAGAATACAGAGGGATGCAAGAAAACACGAAGGCATTGGTATCAACAGGAAATAAAATCTTCTGTTCTAAACAAGAGATTTGGTATTATAAAGGTGAAACAAACAGCACGTGAAAGCACCACTAAATCCAGACTAAATTAGAAATTAAATTATGCATGATGCATGAGCAGGCAAAATATGGTACCTGCTGGATTTCACTTCCCTAAGAATCTAAACTTAGTGCCTGGTGACTGGAGACCATGCTAACACATCACTACCTAAGCCTTTTTTTCTGCACACTTTTGGATCACATCTGAAACTGGATCAGTTCAACATCTTTACCACTGGACATATTTTGGAAATGCTTCTATAAAGAACATATTGCGTGATTTTCAGGATGAGCTTTCTGGACGGTCTTTCTGGATTTTATGAAATCTGAATACCTGATTCATGCAAGAGAGCATTCAGGACCACAAAACAACAACAGAAAGTGCAGCCTTAACAGAGAAAGATTTTAAAACTTACGTTCAGCCACACCTGTAAGCAACGATTTCTGATATACCATACCTGCTGACACTCTTATTTTCAGAAACACTGTTTAGAAGTGGGGAAAGTTCAATATTCCAGGAATTTTATTAATTTTTTTTTCATTAAACTTCACATTATTCTTTCTGCTTGGAAATATTTTACGATTGTACCATGGCCAGACATGACAGATTTTTTTTTTTTTTTTGACAAAAAGGCATTTTGACAGCAGACCTCACAGCCATTTTGCATGGGAACCTCCCCATCAACCTACTGGTCCTCAAAAGGCAGTGATGCTTCACCCCTCTTACTTAAGAATGGGACAGATGGACTTTCCAAGTCCAGACTGGGCAAAATGAAACACAGATCGGAACTTTGCAACACACTTCTATAACTCTAACTTACAGAAGGTTAGGGCTTTTTTGTTTCTTTGTTTCATCATTTGTCCCTCACATAGTTTAGTACACACATTTTAAAAAAATCTTCAGGGAAAATGACAAGTTCATACGCTGACTTAAATGTTTTGTGTCACAAGCCCTTCCACTGCATGTTAGCCAGCCACCAACAGAAACACTGATCCAGTCGGAAATCAGAAATTAGCATAAATACCTTCCAAAGTAGCTAGACTACAAGTACACGCTATCGTAGGCCCATTGACTCCAGCCACAGGGTTGTCCTGCTGGTCCCACAAGGAAGCTACAGCATCAGCTGCCGTAACAAAAACCATCTGTGCACAGTGCTCCCACGCATGTACTGCATTCCTGTAACAGAAAGTGGACTATGAGAGCATGAAGAACAAAGCAGCCAGGTCATGCTGTTAAACCCCACACTAACCAGGAATGCATTGCACTGCTCTTGACCATGCTGTGCAAACTCTATTGGTGATAAACATCCCTAGCCAATTTTTTCCATTTCTTTTTGCTTCAGTCAATGGTAACTGAATCTGATCAGTAACTGTCAGTCATTTTACCACCAGGCATTTATTATAATTTACTTTGTAAATACAGGTGAGCGATGAACTGCAACACTGGATCCAATCACACTGTAACACAGGAAAAGTCTAAATTTGATTCAGATTCTGCCACATGAGTCTACATGTACCACAATAGACATATGTGATCTTTCATGTCTGGCAAAGGAATTAAACAATGTTGCTACACACAAAGTTTTAAGTCTCTAAGCTGAAGCCTACAGAGTTTTCACTGGAATCTTTATTTTCTTAAGAAAAAAAACCATACAAAATAAATCTTCCTAATACTTTCTAATTATTAATAAACCAATAGTTTTTCCGGGAAGAAGAGCAGGTGGTGTAAAATTAAAGTAGCACTTTAGGAAATTGTCCTGGTTCCAGCTGGGACAGAGTTAACTTTCTTCCCAGTAGCTGGGGGGGGTGTGCTGTGTTTTGSGTTTGGTATAAYAGGAGYGTTGWTGGCCCATTGATGTTTTGKGTGYTGCTGGGTGGTGCTTGCACCGGGCACTTTTCGGCCTCCCATGCCCTGCCAGGTGCATGGGAAGCTGGCAGGGGGAGCATAGCCGGGGTGGTTGACCCAGCTGGCCAGTGGGGTATTCCATACCATGTGACGTCATGCTCAGTATAAAAACTAAGGTGGGGGGCTCTGGGGCCGGGGCCGGGCTCTTGTATTGGGCACGCGTCGGTTCAGTGGGTGGTGAGCAATTGCATCGTGCATCGCCTGCTTTGTATATTGTTGTTGTTGTTGTTATCTCTGTTATTATTACTGTTCTACTTTGTTTTATTTCAATTATTAAACTGTTTTTATCTCAACCCGCGAGATTTCCTACTCGTGCCCTCCCGATTCTCTCCCCCATCCCACCGGAGCGGGGGGGTGAGCGAGCAGCTGCGTGGTGTTTAGGTGCTGCCAGGGTTAAACCACGACAGAAATTAGGGGAGTCACGTGGAGAGAAACCATTTACCAGGAGTTATGAGCACACACTGCAAAGGCTAAGAGAGGTGGCAGCAGTTCATTACTTGCATTGCAAGGAACAAAAGGCCCCATATCACTTGCTCTGACACATGATGCTAGACAGCATGCATGTCAGGCTTATAATGTTTTTAGTTCAGGGACTAGCTTTGGTTGTCATGCCAGCCACATCTGTCCTATACTTCGGTGTCCTTTGAGGCTGTGTCTACCCTGGTGCACTGACAGTGTTGAGGGGTGATACCATGCTGATGAATGTTTAGGATCTTTCCTGGCACAGCTCTGCCCTGCTCCAAGGAGCATCCCTGCTGAAATGCTGCCAGCCCAGGCCAGGAGGGGTCCAGAGACTTATCCCACAAGAGAAATGGCATACAACTTAGTTTGGAGGTGAAGACCAATTTCTGGCCCAGGAGGCTGTGATCGCAAGCAGCCAGCCTCCGGACCCAGCCGCTTTCAAATTGCCAGTGAGGTGCAGCCTCAATGACGGTGCATTGCAATGGTGATTCCTTGGGAAGCAACCAAGGGGCCCCAGTGAAGCATATGGAAACAGGATTAAAACAAGGACCAGTGGGAGTCAGGCTGGGGCTGTACGGAGTACTGAGCTGGCTATTTTTACCTGTCTTTCCTCTGCTGCATCTAGACTGCCTCTTTGGTCCAGCCCTGTTTGTTTAAATTTACTGTACCCTGTAGAGCAGATACATTTTTTCATAGGGCAGCTTCATTTGCTGTTAATACAATTCTCCAATCTGTTTGATTTTGAGACACTGCCTCTTGTTTTTTTAAATAACCGATTGGCTGGGCACTGCAGCATTCAGCAATCAGAGCTCTTGCAGACTAAAGACTGCATTTGCTTTTATCTGGGAACTGAGGAGAAGGAAGGGAAGGGGAGCAGAGCTACTGCAGCAGCAGTTGTGGCCTGTGGGACCACATAGCACCTTCCATCTACTCCTAGGCACTAAGTGACATTATCAATTCGCAGTCCTGATTACTAAAAAGCATAAAGTAACAACACCTTCAATGTGTTGTAACTTCAATGAATACTGTTACAGAGTGGGTAAAAATAAAAAGGTGAGTTTTATTAGGATGATTCTCCATTCTTTTCAGAATTTAAAGCGTGAGATACTCATGAGCTCAATGGTACAAGAAAAGGCTTTGGGAAGAAGTAGTATTACATGCAGGTTTCTCAACCAGAGCTGGGGTACATGTGCATTCCTCCTTAAGATACATTCTCAAGATTTAGCGCTGATGATTCACAGCTATATTAGGAGGAMAAAAGAAAAAAAAAAAACCTCAAACAGCAAAAACTACTTTTTTTTTTAAATCTGAAGAAGTGATATAAAGAATTTTAATCTGTGATTCAATTGCTTGTCTGTTTAGCATAGGAATGAAAAAGAGAATGTGATATTTTTGCACAAAAGCATGCATTTTAATTTAGTTCTAAGTAGTGTCCCACTGTATACTTTGCAGTCCAGCAGACATTCTAAAATAATCCAAGCCAAACTTGAAATTTATAATCGATGTAATAAATCTGTACAGAAAAAAAAAAAAAAAAGAGGGGGAAAGAAAGCTTTCCAGGCTGCTTTGGATTCTGCTTTAAAACAAACAATACTCCGTTTTCCTGTGAAATTTCAGTTGAACACCAAGAGACTATCATACTGAAGATCAAATGGCAGAGACTAATTTAGAATTTGTAATTTTCTTAGTAACCATCTCATGGAATCTTGTAAAAGCTTTATTTTTCATGTATTTAATCTGACCGATAGTCTTTGCTAAAATAAAATCATAGAATTGAGGATTTCAAAATGTTGTATTTCTCTTTTCAGTAGAACTCTTCTTAAAAACTTCTTTTTACAGGGCAGTGTGGTGGGGAAGTGCTTCCAGTACTTCCAGTGGCCAGCATGGGATGTTATTCAGAGATTCTTGTATTTTAGCATTTAAAAATCGCATTTCCCTCCATGATCATAGCCTTGGAGGGTATTTTACAATGTGGGGCTGTGAATAAGCGATACCATGCACTGTCTGTGATGGGAAACCTCGGGACTGGGAGGCTAAACTTCTGGGTTTGGGCTTAATCACTCAGACTGGTGCCAGTGGGCTGCACTCCTGCCAGGGGCCTCCAGAATGCGTCTCCTTGCTCATTTCCAATGAAAACTGCAGGAAGTGTGGGAGCGGAGCCGGCAGACAACCGGTGCAAAGGCTGAGGCCTGTAACCAGCATCCACAGGCACTTCAGTCCAGAGCAGCATGGGCGGCAGAGACTGAGCTTCCCCAGTGACCTCCCCGGAGGAAGCTGCGGAAGGCAGCAACGCAGCCAGCGCTAGCCAGGGGCACCATGAAGACATTTGTCTCAGAGACAAATAATACAGAGGGCACAAGGCATCTAAATATAGTGACACCGCAGCTATTAATTGCTGTGTTAGGAGAGGAGCAGCTGAGACACATGTGAGCAAGGCTGGGCCCCAGAGATGCTAATGGCAATGGAAACAGTTGCCATGGAGACCACAAAGAAAGGCCGACTGAAGGAATTACCAATACGCACAAGTCTAAGGGTGCCTGACGCTGAATAATGGAGGGCAATGCCACCACAGTCCCAGCACTATTTCTGAGCCCAGAGAGCACAGCAACACTGAGCACGTACCGTTTGGTTTGCCTTGCTGAACGAGGAAAGAAAACCATTCGTTACAAAAAATAAAAAAAAAAAAAAAAAAAAAAAAAAAAAGCAGCAGCAGCAATAAAGGGAGTAAAACTCTTAAAAAAATGAATGGTTCTCCTTGCCTGTATTGGAAGAAGGATTTCTGCTGATGCTATGGCTTAGCATTAAGCTCACTGCGAGTCAGAGAAAACAGTGTCAACATGAGGGAAGGAGAGAACGAAAATCAATAATGCTTGATCATGGGAAAGCTAAAACCATTAGGAGCACAAGGAAGATTGCAGTTCTTATTAAGGCATGTATTGCTCCTCCCTGCACATCTGCTTCTCTGAACCACTGTTTTGCAGTTTCAAGGTCACATGCGATATAAAGCAACACAGCGTCATTGGGCCAGTCCTGGGTTTTAACTTGCACCGGAATCAGTCATTAATATAAAACACAAAGAAAATTCCTATGTGACAAAAAAAAGAAAAAAGCACCACAGAAGCCTCTTGTATGCAACAAGGAAAACAGTGGCTTGGAACCAATGAAAATAAGTTTATATTAATTCCAAAGTAAATTGTTGTCATTCTCACTAAGAAAAAAAAAGGTGTTTTTAAATTTCACACTATAACTTTTCTGTACAGCATTATTACCAGTTTAGCATGCCTGCAGTACAGTTATATCCCTGTTTTTAATAGAGATGTTCTCATTGATGGGAGCACTTTGAGGACATCTGTTGGCTTTACTTGGAGTAAAGAAGGTGAAGAAAGAGAAGCACAACCATTGTTGCTGCTGTTTTCACAGGGAAAATGGAAATGTTGAGATTCTTCTGGTGAATGACAAATACTAATTTTGTTTAATTTGTGTTGTATTATCCACAGCACAGCTTGAAAATGGGTGCCCATATGGCTTTTCATGGTAACGTGCAAGTACCTACAAGGCTACGAAATACCTGTCAGCTAAACACATCACACACTATATATTTTCTATTTAAGAAATAGACACACACACACATAGAAGTAATTTATATATAACTTAAGCCAGAAACTTAAAACAGCAGGATGTGAGTGCTTGACTTAGCTACACTCCTTTGAGAACCAGACACCCCGGTGCTGCTGAGTGGCAGAGGGGTGGGTGACTGACAGCTGAGGAGCAGTGGGAGGGAGAGGGCATCAGCCTGTGACCCTGCCACCAACCAGGCTGGTCTGTCTGCTATGCCTCTTTCCTAGAACACACTTTTGTACACCCTRAGAAGACACTTGTGCACTCCATGAGAAGACACAAGTAGAATAGGGAACCCTGCTACAGGGCAACTGAAGGTGGGTTAAGTGAGCTAATGTGCTTTGTCTGCTCCCACAGAATCCTAGGGAACATTTTATGGCCTATTGCATGCATGAAAATACACACAATACTCCACTGATGTGCAAAGTAGTCAACAGAGTACTCCTACTTTTATTTCCATACTGCTCCACAGTAATACATTTTAAAATATTTCTTGAACTAGATAACTCTCTTCCCTTTTTACAGTCCATGGTAGCTCAACAAGAATTATTTTTAGGGTATGTACTATCATGGTAAAACATTTGTGCTTGAAACTTTTGAAGTAGGAACTTTCAGGGAGTCCTTTTTTGTATTAAGTCACTGGTTGATTGTGAAAGATACCAAATTGAAGTCTTTGGTTGAACTTACATGGGCATACTCTCTGGCTTGAAAAATGCATGCTAGACACTTGGAAATGGTTCACAGCCCTCTGCTTTGCTGAGATCATCCCTTCCCTGGGAAGATACAGAAAATTAAATTAATACTTTCGAAGAGTTTTTGAGACCTTGTAAAGATAAGTTATAATACAGTAAGMGTACAATATAATTAATGTAAATACAATATGATTTTTTTCACCTAAAGGCTAAAATTATACAGCAGTAATGAAAGAAATAGATCATTGTTCAGAGAAAATAAGTTGGTAGCCATTCATAATTCATGTACTCTCTAAAGTGTCCCTGAATAGGGTTTAGGTGGTTCTAGAAAACATACAGTAAAATTTTTTGATTGGCTATTTTTCTGGAATTGAAGTTTTAATTATCCTTTGTGGCTTTCAAGTTTAGGAGGAAACAAAAAAAAAACAGGTCACTCATCTGCAAGCTCTGTGGTTGCTGTGGGTTGACCCAGGCCAGCAGCTAAGCACCCATGTAGCTGCTTGCTCACGGCGGGTGAAAACTTATGGGCGGAGATAAAGACCATTTAATCAGAATGATTAAGGTTGGAAAAGACCTCTAAGATCATCGAGTCCAAAATAATAATATAAGTAATAAGTAAAAAAAAGTAATAAGAAAGAGATTTTTAAAAAAAAGCGATGCAAACACAATCATTCACCACCTCCCACCAGCAGACTGTTGCCCAGCCAGACTACGAGCAACGGCTACTTTGGCAAGAGCAGCCCTCCAGTCTTTATCGCTCGCTGACCATGATGTTGTATAATATGGAACATCCCTTGGCCAGTTCAGGTCATCCGTCCCAGCTGTGTCTCCTGCCAGCCTCTTCCCACCACTAGATTGCTCACTGGCAGAGGCAGCGTGAGAAGCAGAGAAAGCCTTGATGCTGTGCAAGCACTGCCAAGCAATAGCCAAAACACTGGTGTGTTACCAGCACCATTTTAGTCACAAATGCAGAGCAAGAGTACACTGTGGGCTGCTGGGAAGAACATTAACCCCATCCCAGCCAGACCCAGTAGAGTGGTTCAATTTGTTTTCTCACAACTTCCTCTCAGCTCAATAGAAATGCACATTACAGATGGTGTTTAAAGAGTACTTTTTACCGTTAATGATCAAACCACTGCACATTGCTAGTTCCATCTCCCTTTCCTTCGGAAAGTGTGCTTGGGAGCTAAACTGAGCAGAAACTGAAGGAAGGTTTCTGGCAGAAATCTATTCCAAACCCAACATTGTCTTTTTCTGGCTTATCCAGATCAGCAAGATGCTTAAGCATCTTGCTGCTTAAAAAATAGTGTTTTCCCAACCACTGTTTTAAATAATATTTGAGCCTATAATGGTGTCTTCTTTCTATTCTAAAGACTGATAACAAAGGCTCAGTTTGGAAATCAAAATGTATCTACTTAGATCTAAGATACTGAAGGTTAGAAATACTTCTGGATTAGCATTTAATTCCCAATATTAAAATCTGAATTCTCACTATTAAAATCTTGAATTTTGAATATGAAACAGTATAGTGGAGGCTAAAATGACAAATGGATACATAGCTACTGAAGGCAGTTTATGCCTGAAATTATTCTGAAAACAGGCATCAAAGAAAAGCATGGGGATGATATTGTCACGTAGCATCAGAAGGCTGCTTAAACAGCTACTTCTAATGCAATTAATCAAACTCACTGCAGATGAATGAAGTTGGAATCTGCAGACACTGTCATCCAACACAGTGCAACCTTTTTGAAGTTTGCACTAAGATGCCTCCTAAATTCTGTTTCAGGCTTTCCTGGTATTTTCTGGTTCTCAGCTGGAAACAAGCGTTTATTACAATTTTCAGAATGCTCCCACTTTCACAATTGCCTCCTTAATCTTGCAACCTTGCGATATTCACCTGGCTTCACTCAATTCAGTGGAAGGTTTTCAGTCAGCTTCAGGTGTTTTCCTGAACTTCAGTCAGTGATTCCATAATTCAATTAACAGTACAGAGGGGTTTTTATCTTTTATACTCATCTGAACTTCATTTACAGCTCATCCATCTTTTCTTTTTTTAATCTTCCACAATCTTGTTTCAATGTCAGTAAGTACCTGTCAACAGTAAGACAGAAACAGTTCAACGTTGCTTGCTAAAATGTTGGGGTTTTTTTATTTACATAAGAAATTCTTAAAAACAAGTGGTTTAGTAGGTTAGAAAGACTTTTGGACAAAAGCTCCTCCAGTGCTTCTGAAAATTTTAATCTACTATTTCAAATACTACAAGTTTTTCTTTTTCTTTTAAACTATTTAGGCCATAATTTCAAAAATACTTGTAACACAAGCCAATCATTTTACAATTTTGCTTAATTTAGATTGATGAATTTCCACTGTGTATAAATTTATGCTTAGCAAATTTTCCAACTTCCATTCCACTTTCAGGACAACTCATCCTGATATGTGAAAAAAACATAGCTACAGTTCTTGTTACGTTAGTCTTTGCCCTGGCTCCATATGATATTTCTGTGGAGAAACTGTTGAAACAGATTTTCCACCCAAATCCAAATAATCCATCAGTTTCTTAATATTGTTCTCATCTCTTTCCCAAAGAAACATGATATCCTCTGGCAGAAAAAGCTTGAGAGACATGGCTCATGCTCTTCCAACAGACACGCAGATGATGTTAGGGCTTAAATAAAAACAAACAAAAGTTATGTATTTTGATCCTCTCTTGAACAAAAATATCAAGTATTCAACACACTTTTCTTCCCACTATTTAAAAAAAAAACAAAGAAATTCAAGGCAAAGGAGAGATGAGAACTGAGAAATTCAGCTGTGATGACATTGTCAATTTGACATGATTGACTCTAATGAATCACATAACAATAGTGACATATTTGGGTTATATTTTCACATAGTGACTCTTTGTCATGCAAAGTAGTGTCAGCTAGTGGTGTCACTCCACTCGCCACATTGGACAATTAGTACACGCTCACAAATACCAACTATTATAATTTCTGAGAGACTGATATTGAAATGCTATGAAGGTCTAGGCAGCCTTTAAAATTTAAGTGAGAGAGATTTGGACACCTGATCTGCAACAGTTTGGAGGAGTCAGGCTGTCAGGTCTCCTCATTTTTAAAACCTCCACCTTCATTCCCCTGGTGCCCAGGAATGGTCCTTTCAGATGTACTGGGGTTTTCTCATCCTTGTACTGTGCCAAGCACAAAAGTGTCTAGGATCACCATTGCTCCAAACAAGCAAAGATCTGGGGAGACTGATATTGCTATTTGTCTTACGGAAGGGAAGATATAACATCAACTTCCAAGGTTAGCAAATCTGACATGAAATATTAGTTATACTTACAATTTCAGAAGAAAGGAAGGAATGAAATTTTACTGTTCTCAAAAAAAACTTCAGTTAGATCTGCCTGTGACAGCTCTGCCCATAAAGTGTGGGAGTATCTGTCAGAAAATCAGCTTCCAAGATTCAAGTGATATGTCCTTATCAACAGTTTCACCAAGAAAGAGGTAACCCTTTATGTTTATTTCTCCACTGTACCCATTAGCCTTTGTCACTTTTTGCAGTATTGGCAGCTAGGGAAGTTTAAGGCACCCCAATGAGTTCATTTGGCAACACAGATCTTGTACTTGTACTGGGCATCTGCAAGTGCTCAGACTGCCTGAAGCAATGTGAAAGAACAGGATAAAAAAAGTCTGCTGATAGAAATACTGGCAAAGGCAACATGCAACTTCACTAGTTCAGTCTTAAAATAGATCCTTAGAGCAGAAAGCAATTATCAACATAAGTTGATAAATTTTTGAAAGTAAAACCATGTATGAAAAATTTAATGCAGTTTTATTTCATGACATTTATCAATCAGCCACAAAGGTGTCCAAACATTCTTTATGATGAAATATTTATTTTGAGATTTCTTATTTGGTGGTATCATGCACTAGACTCCATGCGTGCTCATAGCAAGACAATTTCAGGCTTCTAGGAGCTATTTTGCTCTTGAAGCTATTAAGCTTCTTCCTCAAATTTGGGAAGAAGGGTTTGAGTGAGAGGATGTGAAAAATGTTCTTTGAACAGAGTCAAAAACAAAATAGATCTGTGGAAATAGCTCAGGTTTGAGTATACGGGAATTGTCACGCAGTCCAGAAGTGGAAGTGCTGCCTTTCAGCAGCCAGAGGCAGCAAAATGAGAGGAACTGTGCCTGAGCTTTAAAGTGGCTCCAGCAAAAATGGACTAAAGTGTTGGAGAGTCCCTCCCAACTGAGCCTCTTCTGACTGGGAAGGGAAAAAAGGAAACATCCTTCCTCTGGGAGAAATCAGGTGGTCAAACGGTTTCCTTCAATGTCTCTTGACAGAGCTGTAGGCTTTTTGCATCTCATGCTTGGGTTACACAACAAGGATGGATATAAATGCTCACACCCATACACCTATGTGGAGTCCAGGCTGGAGAAGCTCTCTGCAGGTCAGGGTTCAGGTACAAAAACAAATCATAGCATCTCATAAAGAAGAGAGGCAAGACTTGTCCTTTGGTGTCTGAACCCCTGGAGTGCAATTAAGTCATGCTCACAAGTTCTAATGTTTTGATCCAGCTACCCAAGGGTGGGCATCAGTGATATGTCAGTTTCCCTGTATTACCCCAGATCCCTATCTCCGGTTGGCAGACGCAAGATCCACATCATTTTGGAGCAGCTGCTGGAGGCCAGCAGTCGCCGGTTGAGGTGCCTCAGTGGCATGGCACAGGACACCTAAATCAAGCCCCCAGCAATGCCATTTTCACCCTACTACTGAAAGCTGAGATTCCTTTCAAATCCCAGTGCTTCATGATCTTGAACAAAACAACTTTGTCTCACTGAGAGACAGACAAGAGTGTGTCAGAGCTGACTGCAGTGAGGAAGAGATGAACATGTCACTGTGAGGCAGACAATCTAACTCAGCCAAGATCCGGGAAAGCAGGAATGATGGCTGAAGGGGGGAGGAATCCAGAGAGAGTGATTGATTTTGAGGAAGGGTACAATATTCAGTTATATACTTGTGAACTCAATGGCTTTGGTGGAAGGGCAGGGGGAAGCAGTGCTGGGAATTCAGTGCTTTACGTGAGGACATCACAAACTACTGCAGCACAAAGAAAAGGCACTGTTAAGGCACTGCCACATCACAGGAGAAGGAATAATTGAGGAGAGCAAGGGACAACAACTAGTAACTTTGGAGTGAGTTAATTGCCTGGTAATTTGATGGACCATGTATTTGGGCAGGTTTGTTCTGTGCTGTCATGCAGAGATGCAGTGAAATATCAGAAACATGAAAATATTTCATGCATCTGGAAGTGTCATATCACATCAAGCTATACATAGCAGAGCAATTCAGCTGGCAAAGGCATGATAAATGTGTCCTCATACTAATTCACATAAAAGAAGGGGAACAGCATACTAGTTTAAAGAGCTGGTCAGTGAGTTAGTAGACTGTATCTACCACTGGGGTTGGAAATGAAATATTTGAGGAAAGAGATTCCCTTCCAAATTACATCAATATAACAGACCTGACGCAAAGACAAGAACATTTTGACCTGTCATTTTTATGCCTCCAGATATTATTCTTTATTCACACAGCCGTAAAAGCAAACCAACCAATATTTTTCCAAAAGAAAAGTGTATCCTCTTGAAAGCAGAGCAAACTGGAAGAGCAGAGGAGCTGCTTTGTTTGAAAGCCATGTAGGACTTCAGTCATGCAAGATCCTGAACACAAAGTTTGTTTGCTGCTCCCAATGGAAATGGATAAAATACAAGGTCTTTCAGATTTCAAAGCAGAGGGTAGGGAGCTTTGGGGTTTGATTGATAGGCCAGGATCAAGTAAGTGAGGAGAGAAGCAAGGATGGTTACCTTTGGGCAATGGACATTTTCCCACTGACACATTTCGGAAGACTTAAAAATATTCAACCTTCCCCCTGTCTTTTGGGTACTAACGAAAAATGCACACTAGAAAGGCAGCTTTAACGCAAAGGCTGCTATCCTGGAAAGATCAATTTAGGCACCAGCAGCTGAGAATGAAGCTATCACAACATCAGGAGAGAATCCAAGTTTTGATTAAACAATTTTAAAGTTAAATCCCCCCAGAGAAATGGCACACAGAAAAAGCAAGAAAAAGCTGAGAACAATTTAAACCATCGAGTGGGATGGTTGTCACCAATGACAGCATTATTACAGAGCAGCAGAGTGCAAGCAAGGACAGAGAACAACTGAAGGTTATTGGAAGGGTTTTCCTCCTCTCCCTCTTCCACTTTGCCCCATACTTCTGTGTGTGGAATGAAAATACAACATTTTAAATCTCTTTTCAGGTAGTACCTGTTCCAGCTATGACAGAGTGTTGCTCCTACCATAAACAAGCAAACAGACAACTAATGCTGCCACTTCTGCTGAGCAAACAGCTAAGCTGTATGCATCATTTATTTCATACAACATCCCTCAAAATGTGTAACAATTTTTTGTTCTGACATGACACAAAGTTAATAAGAACTTGGGAGCAGGAAAAAACAGAAATCAATGAGCAGAATAATCTGGATACAAACCCAACTTTTTAATGAAGGTTGAAAGCATTTAAAAATAAACTTCTTCCAAAGAAAGAAAAGTCATTTATGAGGGCATAGAAAAGTTAAAAAGAAAATCAGTGAGATAGTACAGTCTAAAGAGAAATAAAAACTGAAAGTAAAAGGTATCAACATGCACGGAAACCTTAGCAATAACTCCTTTTTGACTGTCTGTGGAGCTACAACACGCGCAAATTTTGAAATATGTGTCCAGAAGGGACAATTTTTCCTCTGAATGATCTGTTATTCACATGCTAAAAACGCTAGGCTATTTGTTTCAAACACAGAAAAAGATTATCTGAACAGAATCCTTTTCTTGCTGTTCATCAGAATAGATTCAGTAGCTACCACTGTAAAAGCAAAGAAAGGCAATTCAGCAGAGATTGAGCAAATGCCCATCAAAGTCAGTGGGAGCACACACGGCAATTTGGTGGGCACTGAACCAGGCTGTAGTGGCTGAGGCCAAAAGCATTTGTCTGTGCAGAAGTTACAGTCAGACACTATCATCAGAGGCATTTTTGTAGTGCACATGGGAGTAAATCTATTTCCACAGTATAAAGAATGAAAACTGCATGTGTTTTACCAATGCCATTATTGCTTGGGGAGGGAGGCGAAGAGGAGAGAATGGGAAGAACTCACCCAGACCAACACCTCTTCAAGTGTCTGCCCTCAAGCACATCATGCAAATGTCTAAAATCACATCACTGCATGATGGGGTTGTGGGGAGAAAAAGGTCTGCACCTCCGTAGAGTACTACCATGTGCGTAAACATACAACTCTCTGGTCCCCAGCATGTTCCTGAAAGGAAGCAGAGGAGAATCACATCCCAACCTAGCCCACAGGACAGCTTCAAATTCAGACTGAATATCCTACCACTGAACATCTGACCATTTTGCAGTGAGCTAACCAAGCTGGCAGCAAATTTATTGTGGGAACTACACCATAACTCACGTGCTTCACACAGCCGTCACATCCTGAGGTGGAGATCGACTGGCTTGTGCTTTGGGCTGAGGCTGACTCACCTGCAGAAGCCGTAGCAGGCTACGAGCTTGGGTTTGAAGCAAAATATCCTGCTTTTCTGTGTGCAGAAGCTGCATGGTCTCAACTCCACCATGGCCTGCTAGACACAGGGTTGGACGTTAAGGACAATCTGACACAAAGGGAGCACGGCAAGAGTCAGAGGAGGTCCTGCTTTGCTGGAGAGGAGAACTGGGACGCTGACCTGCCTCCAAAAGCAGCGGCTCTTTTTCAGACAGCAGCGAGCAGAGAAATGCTCTGCCCTGTACATCATGATTGCTCTGGAGAGGGGTCACATGCACCTCACTGCACCGTAACCCGTGTTACTGGCCGCTCAATGATATGCCTCCCTCATCAGACAGACACCATCATTAGAAAAATGCTACCATGTTCAGTAGCAGAAACTGATAGGAAACTTGTGAGAATAGGCCCATCCAGAGCTGGCATTCAAAAGCAAAATGCCTTGATAGGAAAAAGGAAAAACAAGTTTGTGGTTGCCCAGAGTTGACTACTTTCCTTGGCCTGAGAGTTTCACACTCTCCAGAGTAAGGGCATACTCAGGCTCAAACAAAAGACATTTTTAAATGCTTCTGCACTATATTTGGGAACGCTTCTGAGACAGCACAAGTCAAGAAGGCAGTATCGGCAATGGGAAGGGGAGGATGCACACCACACTCTATCTGTTCCAGGTTTCTCTCACAGCTAGCACACTGGCTGGGAGACAGGTGAATCAGGACAGATGCAAATAGTGAGAAAGGAAGGAGTCACCCAGCGTGTTTGCTTTCTTCCTCTACCCCTTTGGTCTTCTGTAAGGTACAGTCTGAGCATTTATCATTGTAGTCGTGGCAGTCTTTGCTCTGGCTAACCACCCACATTTCTGTGTTTGGGTTTTTTTTTTTAATTCAAAGAGCAGCAAATGAATTTTGTGAAGCCTTTGATGTTCCCTCACTGTACTTTAAATAGCTATCATTTAATCTGTTATACATACACATTGCAGGATGGTTGGTTTGTTATGCATATTGAATTGTGCACTCTGTATCTCAGAGGGGAGCTGACTGAGCGGTGGCCACTAAAAACCAAATCCAATCTGAAAATTATAAGATTTTTTTCTACAAAACACACCAGCAGAGTTCTATCTTTTCTCAGTCATCATGTTACTTTCCTAATTCCACAAAAATCTTGCCTGAAGTCCTTTAAAATATAAATGCTTGAGAGTATTTGCTTACAATAGGAAATAAGATAATTTTCAGATAATTTTGTCAGCTTAGCACACTACCTATTTTATTTTCCATGGCGTGCTAGTGAACTTGTTCAGTAGCAAAAGTTTCCAAATAAACAGGATCTTTTTAAAAAAATCACAAAACCAAATTCCGAATGTGCAAGTGCAGGAATTTATACAATCAAAGGACAAAAGCATACAGCAGGACACAGGACACAGACATTCAATTAGAATGATCCAATCTCGGTATGAATATTAAAGACTGAGAATAAGCTGTCCATAAATCCTATGAAATAATTCATTGTATAGTTTTGAATAATTAAATATCAGATAACCAGGACCTTTTTGAAGCTATTTGCGAATAACAACACACAGAATTTCTAAATGCATTACTTTTAAAAACCCATCATGCAACCTAATTGAGCACAAATGCAAGCATTTTTAAAATATCTCAGTATTTCAGCTTTTTTTCTGGTAAACAACATGCTCACCTAGAGACTAGGAATTCTTCCTGAGTCAAAATTTAGCTGAATATATTTCTATTTACCTAGATATTTACCACTGTGAACTTGTGGTAGCCTGTAATCCTTTCCCAGGAGCTTGCCCATGCCCTCCAGCCAGCATCCTGGCCCACGTCTGGAGGTGGCCAGCTCCTGAGGTGCCCGGCACAGGCAGGCTGTGGGAGAGAGGCACATGCTCTGCACAAGCCCATGTGGCTCTTTCAGCCCGCTCCAGGCCTGCGGGTCTCACGGTGTCTGCAGCTGCACCACAAACCACATAGCAGCTGAAGACCCTGAACATTTTGTGCCATGGGGTCCTGAATGTCACCTAATTTAACTGTTTAAGCAATGACTTTAAGACCTGATTGTTACTGGTTGCACTCAGCCTCCCTGTCACATGGTGCCCAAGCAACCCCAGAAGTTTTCTGATTATTTCTACTTTTATGCCAGTATAGGTGGCTGTTGATATGCTGTGCTGAAACACTTGAACTGCTAGTCACTGCCCACAAAGTGATGAGTGGCTCACTATTATTTATTCAGAATTGCCAGGGGTGACCCGCTTTATCAGACTAACACGTGAGCCAGGAAAGAAATATCACACACCCACAGAACTGAGAGTTTACTGGGAGTGGGAAAGACAGTGGGTTTTCTGGAGGATGACTGTGTATCAGGCAGAAGTACTCAGTCCTGATCTCTTAGTTTCCCATGCAGAATAAGGCTGGGGGGAAGGTAGATGTTTCCAGTCTTTTTATTAAATCCAGATTTCCCTCTTTCCATCCAGCGAAGGAAAAAAGTGGTAACTAACTAATCAAGGATCGGCTGACATGACAGAAATGTGCATTGGACAGCCACAGAAATGGAAATAGGCTTTGTAGATACTTAACATTGAAGATAAGACTTTGCAAAAGGCATTACAGTTAAACTGGACAGTGCTGTTATGCAATTGCCCTCCAGTTTTACTGACCAGGACATAAAACAACTGAGAAGCTGGGGACAATTTTCTGGTGGTGTTTTACTACATTATTCCAGCGGAGTCAATGAAAAATCCCAATTTGCACTGACCAGAAACCCAGCCTGTAGACAACAAACTAGAGAATGATAGCTTCTCCAGGGCAATCACTGCTCACTGGCACTTCCCATGACAGCAAGAAGATGCCTGCAATTGACAACCACGTGATAGCTTTAACCTCACATCTCCGGCCATCTTCAGCAGAATGGTCCCTTTCCTGAAAATCTGTGGGCCTGTTTCACTCCAAGGAAGACCACTCCTGAACTCAGAAAAAAATAAGAAAAACAGGGCTCTATCCATTGCTTCCCTTTCCTTCAGATTCACAGATTCCCCTGAACCCCCCTTCCCCCCTGAACCTCCATGGAGGTGAATGGGAGTTCTCCCAGGCAAAAGTCGGGTGGCGCTGGTCTTGGCTGCCAGTGGTGCCGTAGGTGGCACAATCCCTCCATGCTCGTGGATACCAGGCAGCAAATCTGCATTAGGCATTGGGATACTGATTGTGCCAGTCCTCCATGCACAAAAAACCTGTATGGTTCACACAGGAAAGTCTGCTCTTTGAGGGGGAGGCGACCACCTACAACCGCACAAGTAGACATGCATCTTCTCCATTGACTGGCCATGGTACCAGCTTTTTGCACACAGATTATACTTCCTCCAGAGTATAACATTTACACCTTGGTACAGTAGTTGAGTACACCACTCTCTGAGTACAGTTAGCAAAGTCCACAGCTGCAGCAAACTCATAGAATCATGCTGGCCTTGGCAAACCAGTGTTCACCAGCAGAGGACCTTGTTTCCAATGAACAAGCTTCTGAGTAGCTGAGAATCCATTAAAAAGCTCTTAGCAAATTCTGCAAGAGCTTGGGCCTTAGTCCTGGTGCCCACGGCTCTGACACCCTAAAATTTTGTTCCCTGTCATTCCACTATGTTACTCATAGCCTCTGCTAAACTGGACATAATAACACAAACACTAGTTTTGCCCCATCCTACCAACATAGGATTCCTGGTGCTTCTGGAGTGTGCAGTGTATTTCAAAATTCAAGATTGCAGCCAAATCTTCAGCTGCCATGTATTACACAGAACCTCTGGTACTAAAAGAAAAACATACCCAAAATATGACAGTTTATATTTATTACATGTGGTTTTTTAACTTTTGTTTATAATCACATGGGTGGTGTGCTGTTTTCATAAAGTTATTCATTTTATTTTAGTCACTATTTTTAGGGCACGCTTTGACTTCCCATGTAAAGAGTTTTAAAAGCAGAAGTTTAATATAAAAAACATTGCAATACAGAGGGGATTTGATTCTATTTTCCTTTTCACTTGACTTTGGTGGACACAGAAGAATTTAAGGATCTGAAAAATGGAAATGTGATTATAAATCCTTAACTAGTTCTAAATCAAGAATTCAGCAGGATGACCAGTATTCTTTACAACAATGGTGTGCTCTTATGCAAATTAAACTTAAGTGCAAATTACAATATTTTTTTGCCAAATACAAAGCCAACTCCTTAAAAAAATACTAGAAGTAGTTTTCATGAAGCCACACAATATACTTTTTTTTCCCCAGCCCCAATTATTGTTCAGCTTAGATACAGAGCATGATTTTTACACTCTTTTGGTATTCTATACTCAATGGCTCTGTAAATACAATGTTCTTTTATGTATGCTAATATTACTGCCTTCAAATGACAACAAAATCCACAGGTCATCATGAATTGCACAGAAAAAACAGTATGTGCTTTTATATATATCCTTTCTATTTTCACTGGACATGGGTATCCACATCCAATTATTGTAACAGGACGCGGGTCCATTTTCCCACAAGCTGGCCTCCGTCAGAGACGTGTTCTTGCATGGGCCGTGATGCTTGTACAATGGTATGTTGAGCCAGTAGGGACAAACAAGAGCTAAGCTCACCCAAAAAAGAAAGAATAAAATCAGCTGGATCAACTTTCTGAACTGGGTCACTGCATAATTCTTAAGGAAGCAAAAGATTCAGTGCAATTAGAGTTGGGGGAGCCACTAGAGGCGCTGGAGAAGGAAGGACCCGGCAAATTGTTGGTGAGGAGACCCATCACCTGGCCATTGTGTCAGGACTGCTGCTGACCAAAGGGAGTGGGAGCCACCTACGTGCCACTGCTCTCTTTCACGCAGTCCCAAATGCTTGTGAGGTCGAGCGATGGATCAGATCAGGAAAGTGGTCTGGCTGACAACTAACGTTATTTTGGAGGGGGCGTGAGGGGTGAAGGTAACTTCACACAGTGAAGCCAGGGTGAGAGGAAGATAGCACAAGTTAAACGGGCCACACAGAAGGTCCAGAGTCACCTCTGTCCTCGGGGATTGCTCCTAGTTGGTAGCACCGTATTCCATCCCTAAAATCTCTGCTGATTTTAGGGACAGGATACAGTCTTTAACCATCTGCAGTTCTGTAGTAGTGTCTTAAAAAACCTATGTACACCAGGCAACGTAAAGTAAATAGCTTTTAACTGGAACAGACATGAATACTGTAATAAAAATAAAGCCAAAACTTCCAGGGAATGTATGTAGGCAATGGCCTACCATCCACAGAAATGCAACACGAGAAGCAGGTGGAAATCATTGTCAGGGTTGTCTTTGACCCATAACTAATGCTGATCAAAACATTATATCCACTTTCCTACATATACCCAGGTGAAATCAGATCACTGGCTGAAATATTCATGAATACACTGCTCATGCACAAAGTGAACAACGTGGATTCCTCAAGTCACAACGGTCTTCCATTTCTGAAAGTACCATCATGTTTGTTTTGCTAAAAATAAGCACATATTACTAAAAGGGAATAAAATGGAAAACGTCCTTTCACTAGATTATAAAGGATGACATTTTTGTGTAGTGGGATATCAGTTTGGCATAAATAACAAAGAGAAAGTGATGCTATTGTGAATAAGTGGACACAAGGTGTAGATAAACTTACCTCGGATAAATCAATTACCTATGAGAAACCCTATGTAAAACATGCTGTAGTTAAAAACTCCACAGCTTTGTCTCCTTGAAGAATCCTTACTAGGATCATGAATTTGCAGGAGTTACCTCTTATTTTTTCTGGCAATAGAACTGACCTAAAAAATATGCCCAAAGCCATGGAGGACATCTGCAGCTGAGCAATCACATGCTTTCCACGTGCCCATAAAGCACTCTAAACTTGAGTTAACATTTCTGTGATGAAAGTAGTAGTAAAACAACCCACTTCAGCCATATCTAGTTACTGAGTGCATTTAACTGCTTCCACACCACCTTTCAGTGGAAATCCTTACTTCAAATTTAGTAAACTTCAAAGTTTATTTGGGTATGAAAAAATAGCATTTAGCCATATTTTACTGAAATATTTTTATCCTTTTATTAGCTTAAAGAGTTTGACAAAATACTTTGCAAATTCCTTTCTTTATAGGAACTTTTAGTAGAGTAGTGTGCAATTTAATTTGAGGAGAATTACATACTATTTTTAACCATTGTATAGGGTAAAAAACTCACTGTCAAGCTCATGATGATTTAGTTGGTGTTTAAATTAGTTTAGTACCATAACATCCAGCCCAAATGTAGCAATGTACAATAGCATTCACAATTGGGCCAGGTCATTTGAATGAAACGAAAGGACCATTAAGCCCAATGAAGGATATGCATGTGCATACAGTACAGTAAACATTTGCAAACTGCTTGTTTGAAGTCACCAATACACTTTTGTGCTCTACCAATTTAGCAGGCATTCTTAGTGTTACTGTTACCCACAGAACCCTTAGTATGTCCTGCTCTCTGTGCTTTGCTTATAAATGGGTATAGGTAACTAAAATATAGGGATGAAACAGGGTTGTCCTTAATATGATTGTACCTCTTTATTTCACTATGTCCTCCGACTTTGCATTTTCAAATTCTTCATATATCTTAGCAATGTGCTTTCTTTCACCTGCAACAAAAATTCCAGAGAGACAAATTCTAGAGATGTTCATTTTTAAATGCACCTTACATCCTGCAAAAATTGAAAACTGTCTCTAGTTTGTTTTCCTATCTTCAGAATGGTATTAATAGTAATGCTATCAGTTGGCCATCTGGGCCCTAACCAGATGGATCACGACATGTAGTTGGCATGGTTTGATGATGTATTTTACTCAAAAGCACTATGTTCTGCCACTTCCAGGGGTTTGGTGTATGAATATTGCCACAACGTGGTATCCATGTGAATCTTTCACATAAATTTAGGAGAACCATATTATAAATTAAGAGTGAATTAATATCAATTTCTGGTAACCGCTAAGGTAAGTTTAGCAGACTGGCTATCTGATGTTGAAGAAGAAAAAATAAATAAATATTAGTACATGTAGTTTGGAAATAAGAAAATCTCACAACCTTGTGTTCTGCTATGCCAAAGGCTACACTGGCCAGAGACTCATCTGTACCATGAAAAACAGATCTCCCTTTGTTCAATGAGAGCATTTAACTACGCAGCAGAAGAGCCTGGAGAGAACCCCTGGAAAAACAGGATCTGGAGTCATGCCCTCAGTACCATTTCGTGCAGCGTAACTTGAAATCATACAGAAGACTCAACTGTTTCAACTAACCTTCCTGTGAAAATAATATTCACTCCTTTCCCACAGAGCAGAAGGAGACCTTTATATTCCAGCCTGCCAGTAGTCTTGTTGGCACACTGCGTGCACCATAGGTACTGACGCCCACCAGTTCTTTTTCCACCATCACTAATACAACTTTACAATAACTTCTTGAGCTGCTTATCCCACAGTTGTTTAGCCTCCGTACGACCAACTCGACCCCTGGTTAGATGTCATACTCCAAGCTCCTTGGTGCAGCTGAGCCTGCCTTTGTACAGCCAGTAGTTCAAAATCCCCTCTTAACTCCTTCAGAAACAGTCAATTCCAATATGGAGAGAACGAAACATTTAAGAAGAACAGTTGCATAGATTGCTTTCTTCTCAGCCATGGGTCCAGTCATTCTGTCCACAGAGGGGGTGATGTAATTTTCTGACTTCAGTGATAATTGAAATGAGTTTGTCAGAATTTCTGGCCTTGATGCAGTGAGTGGTAAAACTTCCATGAAAATAAAGGAACAATTATGCCCTGGGTTTTTTAGAACATGTTTATCTTCTGCTTGTAAAAAGCCTGTATAATTCCTGTAAGAGGAATTTTAGTCCACGTGGGGACTGACTTCCATAGGCTACAGCTGTTCATGACTTTTTCTCCAGAATTTCAGTCTCCTCCTTGTGTTCTGCCGACACTGTGGTTTAGTGCACTGGAGATGAACAGAGAATGGACAATAAATAACCAAAAGTAAGTGAGGGTCATTGACAATTCACTTTTTCTTCTCAGAAGTCAGATTCCATTCTTCAAGTAAACAGAACTGGAAAACACCTGGTGGCTTAGAAACTCATTCTCTGTCTGACTGAAAATCCCTCCTTTTTCAAGACATAGCAAGCCTGCAACCTTTTTTTTTCAGCTGGCAAAAGCAAGAAATGTCTCAGATACTATCAAACTGTCAATAGCACACTCACAATCATGACACTGAATGATGTGAATGGGTGTTCATTGAGCTATTTGATTTATAAATTTGATTCATGCCATGATTCTGTTGCCCAAGCCACCAGGTATATGTTCATTAATATTCCAGTTAACAAAAACACACATACAGTTGCAAAAGGTGAGTGTCTTCAGTAACACTTCTTGGATTTACTGCATTTACAAAACATTACAAAAAGAATAAAATCAGGAAAAAAGTGATACACAGTACACAACAGACTTTATGAAAAATTATGAACATTTTGTACATTTCATTAAAAGTCTGCCTGATGCATTTCCCACCAGTATTTATACAAAAATGAAATGAAGAAAAAGATTCTGTCAAATGAGGGAGGCAGCTCTCACAACGTCTTTTTGCAAAATAGCCTGTAATATCTAAAAGGCGTATTTCAGCACAGGTTTAGTTCATCAAGCCTCAGATGGGTTCATTGCCTGAAACGACCTGTGAACCTCAAGCTTCAATATGTTAATGTGCATAATACATGTATTTGACAGGTGTTTACAACTTGGGGAGGAAACCAACACAGCAGCTATCACCAGGCTCAAACCTGCTTCCACTCCTTCTGTATAACTTAGGAAAAACTCCAGAAAAGGCTTATATGCTTTTATCTTATAAAATTGATCTGAGTGGAGACCTGAAGGCTGAGGCACAATACCGCCTGCCAAAAAGCAAAAAGGTATTGCCCATGCCAAACACGCTGAGCAAGAGGAGGGAATTCCCTTGCCCTAAGGAACGTTGGCCCCTTCTGTCTATCAAATGGTGTAAATTTCAAACAAATGTCAGAATGCACCGGCTGAAGGCGGCCCAACAATAACTATTTTTAAGGAGTTTGGCAGCATATTCTGAAAACAAAAGGCATTTAAAAAAAATGCTGGAAACTTGTTCTCGTAAAATCTCTTCATTCCCTTCCTAAAAAGTAGGAGTTTTATTCCCATCTTCTCCTCTTACTCTTCCCTTTCTGTTCTTGGGGAAAAGTATGAATAATGTTTAGGATTTAGGTTCTCACAGAGCACTACTGTTTTCTTGTTCTCTATTCCTTTTCCTTTTTCTTTTCCTATTCCTTTATGGGGGGAGAGGGGACTCTGTTATTTCTAGGGCAGAAGCAAAAATTTTGAAACCATACATTTTCTGAAAAGTGTGAAAAAGCTCAAGGAAGTGGAAAACAAGAGGTATAAATCTTTATATCCTTCAGTTGCATTCACTGGGAAAGAAGAGGAGGAAGGAAAGTAATACCTTCAAAAAAAAAGTTCACATTTTTTAATTTTCAAAAACCAGAATGAAAAATATTTCAGGTAACAATGAAACTAGATGTAAAGGTCAGGTTGAGAAGAAGTGGTGAGAAGGGTTCACTTACAAAATTCACTCAAATAAACAAGTCTCTGTGGAGGGTTACTGTACATCCCTTACAAGATGTACTTGAGGGTTTTCATGAATCTTTCTTTCTGCAGGTGACAGGAGAGAAGATATTTAGCTCCACACTAGAAAACAGGATTGTTTTGTCATGAGATTCCCAGCCTAATCTTCAGTTCTTTAATGGGGACCTATAAACAAATCTTCAGAATTCCCCTGAAAATTTTATTTGTCACATCAGGAGCTGAACACTTGAGACAAAGACAGAGCATGTTGTTTGTGCAAGTTAGAAGTAAATCTGATACTGACCACAAAACCTCCAAGTAAGTCCCACCTAAACTGAAATTAAAGGGATTTTTCCTTTTGTCTTCTTTCTGATCTAGGATTCTTGTTTCTTCCTGAGTGATTTTGATTAAAAATTGTAGCCCGGCAGAAGAGAACCCAGGGTCACTGGGTGGTAGAAAAGCACCTTGATTTACAGTAGAGGCGGAATGGAGACCTCGGCTCTGATCTGAAACATGCAAATACCAAGTAAACCTGGAGAGAATGTATCTGCCATTTGGCTTCCCAGACATCTTCAGGATGTATATCAGATCTGAGGACTTTGACATCTTGTGAAGCCCCCTAGCTATTTGGAAGATTTGCAGAGCCTGCAAAATGCCCTTCTGCCTTTCCCAAAATTCACTGCAACACCTCTAAAAACCTCCTAGTGTGTGATCTCCTCCTGCTTCCATTTCCTCCAGTTATGGCACACCTCCCAAAGGAGGGAGGGTCCAGCTGAGGACATGAATTCTCCCTGATCAAACTCACTTGCCTATATAGCTCATTAACCAATTTAGTCTGGCCCCTTTGCAGTCACCCTGGTGAGCACCGTACTTTGCAGTACACAGCTGTTTGCAGGGACCCTCCTTGAACTCTTCAGCAGTAACAATGACGGACACTTTTCCTCCTGAAGTGGACTGGTCTTTCAGTGTTTCCTGCTACCTGCAGACATGACCTTGGCTGTGAGATTGTGATGTTCTCTGTTTTCAGTGAACATCTTTAATGTGTATACTTGCAGTTTCTCCTCAGCCACCCAGTGCTGCATAGCAGAGCTACAGATTCTCTTGAACAAACACAGCCTGCCCTCAGTTTTAAAGATATCAAGATGGCTCTGCTCAGAGATCACTCCATGCTGTGGTTTAATCTAGCATAAATCTCTGCAGCTACTGACACTACTTCTTTTCCACCAGCCGTCATGTGCTAGCAGTGGGATTCCTACAGACCATATCAGGGAACTAATCTTGTTGCAAGCTCTTCCTGCCTACGCTTTTGGGGTTAGTTTGAAAATAGATCATTTCCCTGGTATAAATTTAGATGTGGCGTCTCGAAAGTCTGTGCTAGCTCCACAGAGTCAATGGGAGGTGGAGAGTAGCAGGCAAGACAACTTGCTGCGGCAGCCCAGATTTACCTAATTACAGTGACTGTGTAGCCAACATCTTAATTACCCTAGTTTAATATGGCAGAACCAACACTAAAGCTAACAAACGATTGGACGTGTGCACTTTTGTATTCTCAAAGAGTGCCTGCACCTGTCCATCTTGCAAGCTGCAGCCCTGATCCTGTTTCTCATGTGTTTATGCATGGATTTTTTAAAGTGTGGGCAGCTCAACAGAATAAATCAAGTCTGAGAAAGATTACCGATGGTAGCCCAGAAAGTAGGGAGATGTCTGAGCAATGCATTCAGTGGAAACCAGCCACGAAGTCTCATCATGGCAGATGGGTATTGACATGCACTGGCTTGTTGTGGGGGCAAAGGGAGCAGTGGAAGGTTTCTGGGACACACTGAGGGCCAGGCATATGAAGTTAGTAATTAGGGACCAAAAGGCGAAAAAAATCAGCAACTCCACTGCTCCAGGGAGAAAAGTTTGAGGTCGTGATCAAGGACCTCAAACTCGGGTAAGAAACATCAGTCTTCAGCCAAGCAAAACCTGATATTCCCATTGCAGGAATGCAATACACAAAGCTGCTGATGAGATGTTGGAACTTGGGTCTCCAGAGGAGGACTCTCATGCCTTTAGAGAAACAGCAGTAACCTCCAAGGGCTTCTGGTTGACCCAGCTTCAGTCAAAGACTCAACATGAATGTAATGTCACATATTCTTGTTTATTTATTTATCTGCTTCAGTTTGATGGTATTGACAACTCTTTGAGATCACAGGATGATTCAGGTCTGCCTAGTTCATTCGTACGTCCTATTCTCTCAGTACTGAATTTTCATTCATCAAGCCTTCTGGGAAATAGTATTTTTAGATCCAAAGTCTGATTCTTTGACAAAAAGACTACTAGAACCATAATCAGGGTCAGACTCATAAGAAATGGTACTTTTTGCAAGTGTTTCCTTCCCTAAGAGTGTTGATTTCAACCAAGACTTTTCAGAACTCATTCATGGTTTGGCTCCTAGATAATGTACTTTTTCAGGAGGTATGCTAAGCCACCTCCGCCAGGAATCCTGAACCACAGTCTGCATGAGAGCAGCCATACAGGTATTCATCATTATATTTATTTCATCCTGTATATCGTAAATTAAATGCAGTTGGGTTGAACATCTGAGCATGCTGGTGAGGCAGCAATTTTACAATTCATTTACTGATGCCTTCAGCAACAATGTTAGAGTAAGAAGTTCTTGCATGCATCAGCATCTGCTCACTGGTAGTTGGTGTTTCACACTAGGTGTTGCCCTGTACCACCAGTTGTGTCAAGAGAACTGACTGTCAGGCCGTAGTCTAACCAAGGTCACTCAAATGGTTTGCCCTGAAAAGAGCACCAATTCTTTTTTCACAGTCACAGAATGGTTGAGGTTGGAAGGGACCTCTGGAGGTCACCAGCTCCAACCTCCCTGCTCAAGCAGGGACACCTAGAGCCAGTTGCCCAGGACTATGTCTGGATGGCTTTTCAATATCTCCAAGGACGGAGACTCCATAACCTCTCTGGGCAACCTGTTCCAGCGTTAGCTTTTTAAACAGTTAGTAGCCAGTCCGGTAGCATTTGAATAATTCTATCAGTATATCTTTAGGGGAAGAAAATGGCAGTATGGAGGCAAAATGGGTCACTACAAACACTTGAGGTTCGCTTTGAACCAAGCTGTCACAGTGTGGAGCCATAATAAGTTTTACTAGCAGTCTATTTTTCACTGAGTTCTTGTGTGTGGATGGAGGAGGAGGAAAAACACATTGCAAGCAATATCCACTTAAACAGAATATCTGACCAGCTACATTTCATGGCCCTTCAAAGTAATTTGCTTATGTACCTTAGTTCAGATAGATTCTGCAAGGTATTAATCACAAAGGTCTCATATTTTCAGTAGGTATACTTTACCAATTCATTTTCAAAAGAGAGATAATTCACACTCTGGCTTCCTACTGTTCCTGATTTGAGTTTTCGTTGCACTGAGGGCAAAAAAAATGAAGACAATGCTATTAACTATTCAGTAATATAGAAAACCATGGGGCAAAACTGTGATTAAGTCATTTATATGCAGAGAAACAGCCAATATACAAAATGGTACTTCTGTCTCTGCATGAGTGAAGGGCATCTCTCACAGCAGAGCTTCAGTTCTATGTAGGCACTGAAATAAGAGACCAGCTTTTGAAAAAGCTCAAGATAGTTGACATCTGGTGAGTGGGAACTTCTCTGACAGAAGGGTACCTATTCAGGTTTTGAAACAGATGAGAAATACTTTGATATCTCTGAGGACCTGGGCTAGTCTGGACATAAATTCTTCTGCCTAAAATATGTGAACTTCAAAAAATCCGGCTCTTTTTAAACTCTGAAACAGGAACTAATCTTTTGGGAAAACCTGGCTTGCATCTGAGTCAATTAGAAAATAGTTTCACACTCCAAATAGAAGCTAAAAATTGTAGGATGAACTTCTAGCACATTCCATTTAATGCAAGAATACTTTCTTTGCAGGCTATGCCATTCCCATGGCTGCTCAGACATGAAGGAGTTTATTTACAAAACGCCCTTTACAAAATTATCCCCTTTTCCTTTTTCCTCCCAAAAAGGGAGATGTCACAGAAGATGCACATACATAAAGTCTCTTACAGTCTAACATGCATACACATATACATAGACGTTATATACATCTACTTACATACACATACAGGATTCTTAGATAACAACTGCAGCCACCTGAACATATGGCAAAGCCACGGGCAACTTTGCATTCAAAAGAAATGGAGGTCAGTAGAAAACAGAGCAATGCTCAGGGGAATTTTACAGCCTAGACAGCTTGTCAGAGCCAAAGACAGCCTGCACCTATAGGAAAATCAAAGGTGTCTACTACCAGTCACGACAATGAAATTATAGATAGCTGGCTAACCTGGGAGTCAGTAGCTGGTGCAAGGGCAGTGTGCAGCCCCATACTTAAGCATGTGTCAGTTGTAGGAAATCTTGAAGGCAGTCAGGCCACTCATTAAGTCAGATGTGTTTAAGCGCCTGGCTCACGCAAAGCCTGGAGAGTATCAGCTGGTATGAAATGCTACTGTGCTCTTTCAAACCAGATGGGCAGAGCGCCAACACAGTTGTTTGATCAAAGGTACAGAGAAAGCTGAGTGCCTTACAATTTACCCTCCACCCTCCCATCAGATAAGGAAGCACCAGAGGACCTCACCCCTCATGCTGCCCCTTCTCACTCCATCAGTGATGGGGGCAGATGGCAGAGTACAGCCAAATGAAGCAAGAAGTTACCACAGAAAAGTTTTTAGTGTTAAAATACTTGGAGAATTAAGAAATGCCTGGGAAACAACAATCCCACTGCTCATGCTTTTCCTGCAGAGCTAAAATTTTTATTTTAGCATTTTAAAACAAAAATGTTAATTCTCTCCAGGAGTTTATGTCAGCCACTCCAGCAGCGGGAGTAGAAAGCTGCTTTAGAGCCTGGATACATACTAAGGAACCCATATAAACCCATCAGCAGCTAAGTTTTGCTTAGAAATGACAGTTCAGCGGAGCAGATGTGATAGGAGTCACAGAAGTACGAGCTTGGTCCTCCCCCCAGGGTGCTATGCCTGAGATTATGGACCCAGGGAAAAAAAATCTTTTGTCATTGCCTTACTTATTTTCTTGGAAGGTGCGTGTCCAATAAATAGAAAACAGATGCTGCTAAATATTTGATTACTTTTCTCACCCCTCAGCATCCACAAATGTTTTATAATTAATGGGCCCAGAAAAAAAATCATTCTATCCCTGTGCTTTTGAAACAGCAAGAGATGGGTCTGTTTAATGCCCTGTGACAGAGGACTTTTCTATGTACAGTTCCTTTTCTTGAAAGCAAAAAAAAAAAGATCTGACTGAAAGTTCACTGAAGAAAAGGATAGATAGTGAAGAATTTGAGCTCGACGTTAATCATAACATTATGATTTTACAGGCTTGGAACTTAAAAAATAGGGTTAAAATGATGAAATTAAAATAATACTAGAAAAAACTCTATAAGAAAATACTGCTAATAAGGTTTCTTGACTCTTCCTTTATTTTCATTTTATTCGCTTACTTCAGTCCTTCTCCTGAGCCTCCCTCTGACATTGTCATGGATCAAATACACTGTCTTCCACAAACAGCACCCAATGCTACACTGTCCAAGCCCAGAAAAAAATTAAGACTTCCTAGTTTTGTTGAGAAAATGCACAGCCAGACTGTCATGAGACTGCAATGTGCAGCAGAAACGCTCCCAGGAGTCCAGCCCTCACTGCCTGTGGAGAGGTTGATCTCTCTCAGAAAGTAAATTATTAAGGAGATACTTTCTTTCCAAAAGCTTCTTCTGAACAGCATTCTTTCTATACTACTGAGTGGAGCACAACATAAACACAGACAAATACAATTAAGCATTTTGCAATAAAAATACGAAGTTTCTTTGAACTGTTCTTACCAACACGGTTAAATGGGCAGAATTCACTGCCCAGACTATTAGAAAGCCTTGGGTCTAGACAATTAGTCTTCAGCAAACATCCCTCACAACTGTATTTAATCCATTGATCCAGAGGGATGTAATTTTGACAATCTGAGTTTTAGCTTATCTGTTCTGCTCCACTGCCAGGAGTGTGGCATTGTACTGCAGAACAAGGCTGTATGAATAGAAAACATTACACTTCGCAAAGCAAGCAGATGCTAAACTGATGAGTGCCACGGAAATACAGAACATGAAAACAAAAAATGGTATTTTCTTTTTTCTCCTGTAAAGTTGTTGATATGGACTCTGAGGATGACCATCTTAAACTTGGTTCTTCTCACAGTATTAGGGTAAGATCACAGAGTGGATGTGGGTGGAGGGTACCTTGGGAGGTCTCTGGTCCAACCCCCTGCCCAAAGCAGGGTCAGCCCTGGGGTCAGACCAGGTGCTCAGGGCTTTGTCCAGCTGGGGCTTGAAATCCCCAAGCACAGAGCTGTCAAAAACCTCTCTGGGAAACCTGCCCCACTGCCAGACTGTCCTCATGGGGAAATGTGGCCCCTGGTTCCAGCCTGAACTCCTCAGTTTCAGCTGATGCTGGGCACCTGGCAGATGGCCCGCTGTGACATCACCAAGCAGTGGACTGTGATGTCAGCGAGCGATGGACTGTGACCTCGCGTCCCTTGCTGCTTATCTTTGGGCGCTGGCAGAGCCTGGCCCAGCCTGGCTCATGCCTGGACTCCTGCCGAGCGTGCCTGCGAGGTCTGGAGGGTCAAGCGAGGCTTCTGCTGGTGCTGGGTGGTGCTTTGGGGGCTGCCGTTGGCGGCTCTCAGTGCCCGTCCCGGAGCCATCCCCTGTGTTTCCCTGGCCCTGCCTGGTTCAGGCAGCCGGGCACCGTGGGGCATGCTTGCAGCAGTGGAGGTGAGCTGTGCAGGGAAACATCCCCCGGGGTGGCTGTGGGGCAGGCGATGGGGCTCGAGGAGCCAGGAGGATGTCCTTCTCGAGGGACCTGGGCATTTCTTCCTCCCCTCCGCAGGACAGCGAGTGACTATGGCCTCTCTCCATTCTGCAGCATGCGACACTGTTTGGCAGCGCCGGTGCCAGCGAGGGGGAGCAGCTCCTCATCCTCAGCGTTCCCCAACCCGCTGCAGAGCGCAAACATGGCCACAGAGGCAGAGTGGAGCTGCCCCATCTGCCGTGACGCTCGAGATGACGTCGCTTATGTGATACCCTGTTGCCACCCATTCTGCCTGGGCTGCATCCTGCGGTGGGCAAAAATGACATCAAATTGCCCACTCTGCAGAGGACGGATGGAGAAGGTCAAGTTTTCTGTGCGGGGAGAAGATGACTACCTAGAGGATGTCATCACGCCCCCTGCAGAGCCATCAGTCACCAGCAGCGAGGCAGGCAGAGCTCCCAGCCGCCTGGCCAACAGCAGCCCCCATCACCCCACAGCGTCCCCTCCGTCTTCTCTGCAGGGGATGCCCTTCCTGGAAGAGCAGCAGCCTGCGGGGACAGAAGCCAGGCCACCATGGGTGGCCTCCCGCCTGAGGTCTGGGCAGCACTTTTCCAGCAAAACCAGCATCTCCTCTACCCTGTGCTGCCCTGGCTGCGCCGCGAGCTGGAGGCAATATATGAGGAAGAGTGGTGGCTGGCAACGGCAGCAGAAAAGCTGATTGTGCATGCCCTGTGCTGCTATGGGCCGGATGGGGAGGCTGTGGTCCAGCGGATGCAGTCTGGCCTCGAGGAACATACAGCACCGCTGGTCCATGGCCTCATCAATGTCATCCTGCAACGGTGCAGCGAGGAGGCCTGGAGGCTGCTGTGCTCCTACGCTGCCAGGGAGGAGGACGACAGTCCTGCTGTCAGCCCCAGCCCCATCGCCTCCCGCGGGGGGACTCCCGACTCCAGCCTGGCTGCCTCCAGCAGCCCTGCAGGCTCTGACGGGGAGGACCAATCTGGCACTTTGGAGGCCGTCCTTGGCGGGGGTCCCGGCTGCCCCCCATCTGTGCCCATCCCTGCAGAGCAGGAGCAGCCCCAGGAGGAGCTGGGGGAGGTGGTGGCAGCAGGTCCCTCTGCCCAGGGCTGCCACTGCAGACCCTCCGCCACTGGCCAGGGCAGGGACCACTTGCCTGGGGGGCCCCGGCGCGCCTCAAAGAGGAGGCCCACTGTCCTCCAGGACTCTTCCCAGCCCTGCAAGAGGCTGCCCCGCCGGCGGCACTAGTAGGGCTCCATCAACTCTTTATTCAAGAAAAAGAAAATAGCCATTTCCCTGACACAGTCTCTGGGTGCTGCTTTCTCCCCCTCCTCCTGGTGCCTTTCCCTGTCCCCTGTGCCCCACCATGGGTGGCACCAGCCTGCTGGGGGGCACAGCCATGGGCCCTCGGAGCCCCAGGGCCATGTCAGCAGCGCCTCCTCCCGCAGGAAATCCTGCTGCAGCCGCGCACCTGCAGCGCAGCGGATGCCGAGAGCAGAGCAGGCAGGAGGGGAAGCTGGGTTTGTCGCAGGTCCAATGCCCTCAGCCTGCGTCCAGTCCCTCTCTCTGCCTACCTACTGACACTTCTGCTCTGCTCTGGTTTCTCTCTGCTGTCTGATGTTGGCCAGGGCAACCTCGCTGTGGGGAGGGCTGTCAAGGAGGCACTGACAACGGGCAGGGCATCTGAGCCAGAGGCAAGCCTTGGGGTAACAGTATTTGGCAGGTACAGAGTGATTTCTACCAGCCCAAGCCTTTGCCAAGAAAAACAAGTCCTTCAGCTTTTACCTCACGCAGGCTGGCATTTCACTTCTCATTTGGCCAACAGAGAAAGTGATGAAGGAARGTGGGGTCATCCCAGATCACAAAACAACTCCTTGCTGGAGCCAACACTCAGCTTCTGGAAGCTCCTGACTCCTAGTCCTGGGTAAAGTGATTCATATGGCTGATAAGAGGTCCCAAATAGGGAAGAAAAAGGTTGTCTTTGTGTAGGGGGAGGCAGGACTGGAGATATTTCCAACATTTTGTACAACATCTCTACTCCAGAACAATGGGGGAGTGAGAGAAGAAATGTAGAAATATCACCAGAGGAGAAGAGATAAGGAGAATGAGCTTGGGAAGGTGCAGATGTGGACAAGAGGCATGTGCTCAAATGTTACCTCTTTGCATATACCCTGTGCACTCACATTCTCCTAAAATCCCATGGTTGCGGTACCAGGAGGGCTTTGGTAGGGAAGCGTCATCTTCTAAGCTGAATCCTATCAGCACTAGCTCTGAGAGAAAGTACAATGATGGTTCGGTTTGGTTTGGTTGGGTTGCGTTGGGTTGGGTTTAGCTGGTTTTTGACCCCAGGGTGCACAGCTGTAGAAACCACAATACCATCAACCCAGCTGTCGTCTTGTCTTTCCAGGGCCTTTCCAAGCTCATTTGTGGGGGTACTTTTGGGGAGAGGTCTGCTGGGTTTTTGTCTCTCTGGTTTGCTTTTCAAAACCAACGCCTGCAGCCAGAAAGTACTTTCTCTTTATAATGCCATAGGATTTGTCATCTTCCAGGGACTAAACACAACCATTTTCACTCCCGTTGCTTTCCCACCAGCCTTTCTGTATGTAGTGATTCTATTGTGAGGTCTGCAGCAGCAGGGAACAACCTCTACCCTGCTCCCCACTCCCATCTAACAGCCGGTTGCCACTGTACAGCCGTGCTGAGCCACTTCTCTCGCACAGCATTTTCCAGCAGGAACTCAGTCCCTGTCACACTTTCCAGGAACATGAGGACCACCAGGCTTTTACCTCCCTTCCTACCTTCGAAGGAGCAGGAAGATCTGTTGCAAGTGCCGGATCCAAGAGCAGCCTGACTCCAAGCTGGATCAGACACAAATGCAACCTGCACTGTGACTAACCCTGCCAAGCACGTTCACCTCAAAATCTCTGCTGGTCTAAAGAGACTGGTTATCATCACTTCTGGCCTCAAAGAAGACTGCGCTATTTCCATTCCTTTTTCCTTGTGGGTTTCAGACTATATGGTCATACAAAGCACAAATACTGCACACAACCATATTTGTCAACTCAAAGGGAGTGCTTACCACAACATAGTTTAATCATTAATCTATAGTTCAGTTAAGTAGCGGGACCACTAACTAGTCTGCTTACCTCTGGACAGAAAAAGGCTCTACCCAGCTGTGCTCAGGGGAGAGCAGTGTCTCTAGGCTGGACAGAGTAATTCAATAATCCCTTAAAAGAAACATTTAAACTGTCCACTTAATGAAGTGATGAGTCACAGGAATAACTGAGAGGAAGGAAGCTTTTTAATCTTGGGTAAGAGCTGGACATTTAAGGGTGCAATTGTCTTTAAGTCAAGATCTTCTTCACTAAATGCTGAACTCAGGGTAAGACATTTTCTACTCAGAGGCTGGACGCCAGCCACAGAATGCTGTAAGAACGGGCTGTTAGGTGGGCGACAGAGTGAGAGACCTCTCCGATGTCTCAGGAGCTGGTGGGAAGCATGCACAGACAGAAGCAGGGCTTTTATTTCTATGTGGCTATTTCTGATCTAGCTTCCTTGGTGTCTGGGTTAATTCTTACAAGTAAAATCTGTGTTTCTACCTTTAGCTACGCATGGTGTCATGAGAAGTGTCACAGTAACTAGCAACCAGCACGAATGTCTCTCAGGTATGTGAGAAGTGGAGGAGTGCCCCTCTCCACTTACAGAGGCGGGTTTTGCATGGGGCTGGTGTGTACAGCACTCGGGGGCTTTGCAGTGTGATCGTGTGCATGGCAAATTTGGCTGTGAACAGCTCCAGGCAGACTCCTCAGCATGCAGCAGGACACAGGGAACGAGGGACACCATCACGCTCACAGGCCTATCTGCAAACACACAACACCTGCAGCTCCGTCTCTGCAAGGGGCAGTGCTAGGTGCTTCAGAGGAAGGCGCTGGACCTCACCCCACCCTCTCTGGTCGGTAAATGTAGCAGCAGCCTGATTTCTGCATAAGAGCAGATTAAATCTAATGGCCAGACATGAGCTTAACAGCTGAAGGTCAGGGAGTTAACAAACCATGCAAAATTACTTAGGAAAATGACTCTGAAAGCAGTCCAAAAGTATTATATAAGAAATAGGAGAATATGGGAATAGGAATATGAGAAACAGGGTTTCTGCCTGAACTTAATACCTACCACCAGATACTACATGACAGTAAACTTTAATGAACATATCTAGTGAAGATGCCTTAACTAACTCTCGCCTACTCTTTTTTCTAAAGCATTAAAAATCAGTGCTACAAATACGGAGCTGGGGAGATGAAAGGTAGTCTTCAAAGGCATTGGCGTCATCTAGGAATCACACTGTTATGGATTTCCATAAATGCTGAGTACCTATTCCATTCTTGGCTTTCAAGAAAATCTTACCCATTAGTGAATAATGATCGTCCCTGAAAACAGACACACACAGAAATAAAGGCCTATACTTGGCCCAGTTTTCTCCCAAGATATTTTTGAGCCTCAAGCAATAGCTCCATTTCATCAAATGCTCTGTTCCTCTCCTCTAATTTAATTTCCAATGCAGCTGTCCATCTAGTTCACATGCTGTTCATTATAGCTTTTAAATTTTAACAATGCTCTTGGGTTGGATGCATGAAAAAGAGAATGGGTAGGCATTTGTCGTTCTAGTGGTAATGAAAAGACTGTCCTGGGTATCCATTTTTAATTCATGTTTAAACATTAATGCTTTTGAAAAGAACAATTTGGCTATGGTTTATCTTCCCAGGTGCCAGGCTGGACGTGTCTTGAAAAAGACTTACTTTGCTTCTACAGCATGCACACAACTTCAAGACTTGCAAGCATATGCTAGCAAAAATGGCCTGGGAAAATGCATTTGTGCATAAGTACAGAGTTATCCACTGTTTCACCTCTCAGAATTAAATGTTTTGAGGGAACGAATTACTAACCAGCACCTATATCCTCTGAAGATAATTAGGAACCTGGTGCTCACTGACTTCAATGGGAGCTAGTCACCCAAGAATCTTTTAAGAATAAGCAATGATATGGCATTGCAAGATAATGCCAGAAATGACGTGCATTTAATGCAGTTTGGCTTTGATCTATGTTTTCTGTGGAGAACCTTAGGCATGCCACAGTCCACCTATGGGAATAATCACCTAGTCCTGTTGTGGTTCAGCTGGTTGAATCTGCAGGCTGAGAGGCAAGAGACGACACCTGAGATAATAAGATGCAGGTGAGTAATTCACTAAATTGCTGGAGGAGATGCAGGAAATGGGCCAGGTGGGTGAAAAATGAAAGAGAGAAGGATCAGCTCATGTGAAAAATCACAGTAATTTCAACGAAAGTCAAGAAAATAGCTGACACTGACTCATACTCATCAAATTCCATGAACTTTCCAAAAGCAGGTTTGTTATCGGAGAAACAACAAAGCAGCCATTTGATTTCCAAACGGCAACCAAAAGTCCACTTTCAGCACAGTACTGAGACATTCTGGATAAGACTTAAAATTTAGGAAG
Source organism: Phoebastria nigripes (assembly GCA_035582835.1). NCBI lineage: Eukaryota > Metazoa > Chordata > Aves > Procellariiformes > Diomedeidae > Phoebastria > Phoebastria nigripes. The sequence goes on from JAYKAV010002441.1 coordinate 538,731, forward strand.
ATCTGCATTCTGCATTCTGTTACTATCTTCTTCCTGAAATGTAAGAAGTCACTCCCATGGACAGAAGGGATTTTAAATTGTTGTGAAGGGGCATCAGCGGCTCTTTGCAAACCGATGCAAAATTTTCTTCCTTCGTTGTTGAATAAAAGCAACATCACATATGCTTCCTTAAGTTTGATAGGACTTAAATAGGATCTGTTCAGGTTTTATAGACATTCTATCTGTACAACAGAATCAGACAATACCAAATAATTTCATTGCACTTTATCATATTAAAACAAAAAAATAATGATGACTGTAGGATGGAGAAAACGGAATCAGAGAACTGTCCTATTAGCTGGGATAACAGGGTAAGAGTCAGAATATTTTACGAGCTTCGTAACAGGTTATTGGGTAAGTGTTTGAAACTGGTGACAAATTTTAAACAGGCAGAAGCATACATAAACATTATTTTACCAGCTAACCTCAAAGGCAGCAATGGCACAGATAGAGACCTTAAAATGTACTGCAAGGCCTGCACTGCTACAGAGTACTCTACTTGCAGAGCTCCTACAAAGCAAGGTTTATATATTTTTAAAAAGGTGGGGTTTTTAAGTGTTATCCACCACTGTACAATACTCAAAAGTAGGATAATATGTTACTGGTATACTTTAAGAAGTCTAAAAGTTAGTTTATTTGGGAAATTCAGCAAAATGCCCTTCATTAGAATCTGTCAGGAAAAGAAATGAGAGCTATGGGAAATAACCCTTTTAATGAGAAATATGTTTCATATCTAAAGCAGAAATCCCTGGGAAAACCAAAAGCTTTAATCCAGAGACCAAAGCCTGAAAGGGCAAGAACCACGTACAGATTTTTGGCCTACACTTCTACTCTGCTAAAAGGAGACTGAATTATCTCTCTGTTTTAATGACAACTGAGTGTCTTGGGGAGAAAGGTATTGATTTCACTTTAAAAATCCCTCAAGCCTTTTATTACAAGATGAAAAAAGCCATTCCTCATTGACTCCTAGAAGTATTGGTGACACAGAGTGAGTTTATGCAAGCAACACGAGGAAGAAAAGTCCTGAAGGGCCCCACTGAAGCACCACGATCTTAGAGAAACCTTCAACAGCGGTGGTCAAGCAAAACAAGCCTGGTTTTGCCTACTCCATGGGGAACAGACTGCAGCAATGCAGAACAGTCAGCTAAATGACACAGCTCCAAAGCAGAAATTCTCAGGATGAGGCAAAACAGATTCCGCCGTGGGCAAAGGATTCACGTTGCCCTGAACGTTACTGGGTCAGGAGCTGGCTGCAGGAACAGGTTTTAACAGAGCTCAGTCCTGCTGATATCATGAGCCTCCAGGAAATCACATTATTTCCAAATATCCTTGCTTCACCTACTCCCCACCTCCCTCTTCAGTGTAGTTTAATTTTTTTTGGACATCCAGGCCTTGATGTAGTCACAGCCATTCCCCTGTGACTCAGCCTATTGTAAGATCCAGAGAAGGAGAGAACAGGGACTGGGATGATGCATGGGACAGGGAAGGTTGTGTGGGACAGGGTTCAATTTCTGCTCGCTAGGACCTCTGCTGCGTAACTTGCAGTGTCTCAGCCATTTAGATAGCTTCGATTCTTTGAGGCCGTATGATGTATCGTGTGACAGGGAAAGCTGTTGAGCTGATGATTTCTATTTTTTCCTGATCAAGAAGCTAAACACACTTTCAGGGCTAAAGTTGTGCCAGCACAGGGTGGTCTTAAATACTTCAAAGACTGAAGATTAATTTGCCTTAAAGAACAAAAAAATAGGCTTATCTCTAGTTTCCCAATGAACATTTTATCCAGCATTGCCCATATATTTCTTCCACCCTGGTGTCTCTCTCCATTTTCAAACTTCAGCAGTCGTGCACACTTCATTCCTATCACAGAGGAACAGAACACGATGAAATCTGTCACTGTCAGAAATAGAAGAGCTGAGAGCTAAATGAAATAGCTACACAGAGCCTTACTCAAAAACATTAAAAAAAATCCAGGCCAACCATCATTTTAAGTAAAAAACAATGCAACCCTTCTTTGCTGTGCTCCTCACTTCATGATCTTAACTGGCACACGGAGTGACAAACACCCTTCTTTTGCAAGGCATTCCAAATCTATCTGAAAAAAGTAAGTCTCTAAGCCTGGTCGATCTCTCAGATTTCCACCTAAACTTGTTTAAGGTAGAAGGGTTCAGACACAGGTCCACCTTTGCTCCTCTGTTTTGCCTGTCATGTGAACACAGTTTACTCAGTTTCAGGACCCACGAACTTTTCCAGGCTGGAACAGACCTTAGGTTGTCTTTGCTCTCTGTCTATCTGGAGCAGAAAGACTGAATGTAGAGGGAGTGCAGGAGCACATTGGGTGATCTGCAGTAATTCAAGTGACTGCTCCATTAGACTCCTTCTCTACCCATGCACGATACCTGTACAGCCCAATGCAAGCAAAAAACTAGTAACAACCATCAGTGAACATAGCCAAACACAGGGCAGAAGGAACAGCCTGGCTCCAGTATCACTTAACCATTTTGAACACAGGACTATTAAAGGTACCTCTTTTTGTCATACCACAACCTGTGCTTCCATCCCTCAAGTACAACAGCACAGTCTTGACACCGAAAGCTTTGGCTAACAAGAGCTCTTTCAGCAGTGGAGGACAGAATCAGACACATAAATTTTCTGTCTTCCCCATCAAAAGAAAACTCAAGGTCACATTTGAGCAGTACAATGGGAGCGATGTTTTTCCAGTTACCGTTAGAAGGCACAGTGCTATCTACACCTGTGATGCACAAACACCACTCAGGTTTCTGGCACTCTCAACCAGCAAGTCGAGACCTAGCTGGCACCCATTCCTTGTCCTTGAATACCACTTATACCAGTCCACCTGGGTTTCTAAATTTGAAAAAAAGGCTAGACAAAGCAATTAACATCCTGACTGTGGGTCACTGTTAGACAGAGGCAATACACCTGGATTTTGGAAAGTAGCATAATGCACACCACATCAAGGACACAGCCACCCAGTGGGAAGTAACGGACCTACTGACAGGCTTTAAGTGAAGCAGGAATGGGATGTGTACGCTCTAAAACTGCTGCGTAAAAGGATGGCTGCTATGAAATCAAGGTCTGACCTGTTTCTTATTTGACAGCATATCAATGTGTTTGAGATTATACAGTAAAAGAAAACAGCATTCTCAGTATTTCTACCAGAGTTGAGGCATTTTCTTGTGCCTTTTGCTGAGGAGTTGAAACTTCTTCAGCTTTCCCTGTTTTTTGGTGGCAGGGTCTCCGTCCGCAGTAGGATTGCACATTAGAGAAAGGGATGGATGAAGGCAGTGTGCCACATGCTGTACCCGGAGGCAGTGGGAGATGTGCAAACCATTTGCCGAGGGGCATTTATTCCTCTGAAAGATTTAAAAGGAATAGGCTGGTCCCATTAAATCTGACAACTGGTCATTGTTTCCCAGCAGAAACTGACTCCAAAAGATTTGTCAGAAACCAGTTCAGTGGGGAAATAATAATCCTACTTTATATTCTAGACAGAACTGCTTAAAATTCTCTTTGACCCAAGAAATTTTTACTTAAACTCCTTCTTTATATGTATAACCTGGATGTCACGTACACATTTACTCTGTGTTAAAGATGATCATGCATTCTGCTATTGCCTTCCATCAACTATGTTTGTTATTTTGTCTCATATAAAACTGCATATAAACATCCCTTCTGTTAAAGCTCGAAATCTTAAAAGTGGCTGTAGCTTTCAACTGATGAGGTTTTTTACAAACCTTCCACTGAAACTTGTTTTATCTTTCTATTTTTAAGAGGAGAAATGCATCCCACCAAGGCTATTTGTACTTCTGCCCTTTCAGATTCAAATGTAGCTTGAATGAAAGCACAAAATGCCTGTTAAGAAGCCACCTTAAGACCTCCACCACCTATGTTCGCTCCCCTACTTTTCCCTGGGACAAGGCTCTGTGTCTCAATTCCAGCGCTTCAAAAATGGGAATGTCATCACTGTCTTACAGCAGGCACTGATCAGGAGGATGAGTAGGTTGGAGACTGCCAAGGGGCTCGGGGCATAAATGTACTGTGCAGTGCTGCACTAGAAACACCAGTGCCTGGCAGCACTATAACCGCAGAAGCCCGGTGCCACTTTTGATGGTAGATCAAGCCAGGCACAAAGCTACGCTGCTTCCCATTTTTAAACCCATCTGGTAATTCTGAACAGCTCTTGTCATGTTCAGCATGGGATACCTAGTATTGTGAACACCAAAGATGCACGTGTTGGCTTCTCATCTTTAAAAAAATGCTCCTCAGCATTATACTATACTGTGCTCTGAAAAAAAAAAAACAAATGCTTTTTCATGAGGAACTTTTGAAGGCTCTGGGTAACATGCGTGGGTTAAATGCAGGCAGTCCAGATACTATAGCTATCAGCTACAGCTGACCATGGGGAGTTTCCAGCACAAGAAAGTTGTAAATAACTCTTTATCACTTACGGATCTATTTCTGGAATACTGTTTATCTTTCTCTTTGAAAGAAAAGCCTATTTTCTCAAAATGCTGTTGTTGCAGAGGATGCACTTTGGGATAAATGAAAGTCAAATGGCTCTTGAGTTTGTGTTTGTAATTTTTAGTGACAAAATTCAATTAGGAGCTGTATATGTAAATGCTAAGGCACTCAGTTATGTTTAAGCTAGTGTGAATATATAATCCTCTTACAGTCTAGATGATTTAATAGTCACTTTATTGAATAACTGTGCTTCTTTCCCCACAGGTAACACAGCTGAATACGGCAGTCCACAGACACAGGATTTAACTGGTTTGGAGGCCTTAAACTGAAACAGAGTTGGAATGATGCCACTTGGAAAAAGTCATCTTTTATGCACAAAATATTTATCATTTCAACCTCACCAGACACTTATGCAGAGACAGCTCTCTGAGAAAAGAGTTCTGTGCACAGAACTAACACAAATCAAATTAGTGCACTGAAGCTAAAGAGGCCACATTTAATCTCGTCTCTCAAAAGTTCTTCAAGAAGTCATTAAAAAGAAGTTTTACTTTTTTTTTTAACTCTCCCTAGGAATGACTAGGAAAATATGACAATGAATTCCCAAGGGTAGAAGTCACGGAGCTCCATTCAGAGACAGAAAAAAATATCACCACCCATCTGAATTATCTTTTTGAAATTCACCAGCTCTTTAAAAAGATGGAAAAACTAGAAAGTACATAAATGCTTTTTTGATTGAAAATCCTGTCAATGCCCTGTATGATTCCAGTCATGCACTATCCAATGTCATTCACTTGGAAACGGGCACCAGTGAAGCTGCTAGCTACTTCAAGAAGCAGTGCACAGGTTATTGCATACCAGTGTGAAATCTAAGTATTTCTATTTTTAATATAAACTGGGCTTTTAAAAATGTTTTCCACAGGAACCATCTGTCTACAGATTTTTGTACAGACCAAGTCTCCTTTTTCCCTCCAAAACTGATGGACAATTTTAATCCTATCTTATTCTATCACAGTGCTCATTTATGCATGCAGAGGTATCCATAATGCAACACTACTCTAGGAGAGCAATAAAGACCTCAGGAAGTTTTCCCTCAACCCCAAATGCATTTTTATAGCTCAAAAAATTGATTTATGATTTGAAACTAACTGTAGTCTAAATCTCCTAAACTTAGCCTTTGCCAGCCTCTTCTTGGAGGAAAACAGCAGCAGAACTAGGAGACCAACATGTTCAGCCTGTGCAGCATATGGGGAGTAACATGCAGCAAAGAGATATGAAAGCAATATAGGGAAAAGGAAGGGTGACCACTTGTAAGGAATCAATAATATATTAGTGCCTTGCAGTACTTTTCATGATGGAATTCCCTAATTTCCTTTTCCAATTCTTTTTCACTAAACCTAAATAAAATCTTCTGAATTAAAAAAAAAAAAGAACTTTTGCCATGGAAGATTTCCTGAAAACGGCCTTTTTTTTTTTTTTTTTGCAGGTTTTTCTTCAGATGCAAAGGAGTTCTAGAACAGTTATAATGGAAAAAATTATGTTTTATGCACAAAATATTTGTCATTTGAAGCTGACAAGGCTCTTATGCAGAGACAGTTCTCTGAGAAAAGAGTTCTGTGCACGGAACTGACTCTAAATACTCTGGATGCCAATATTTGCTTTTGCCTTTCAAGTAGCAACGTTGTATTCTACTTTTCCATTTCAAACTGTAGTGCACTATTAAAGTTGTGCATTCCCAATTCTTATATCTAATTAATATTTAAATATTTTTTTCTCAACATTGCAGCAGCTGGCATTGTTTTACACTCTCAGCTTTCCCTCAGAGAAGTGGTAAGTTTCTAGCCTTCACAACTCTAGGTAAAACTCAATATATCAACAACACCAGCTTGAAACCCTGGAGGCATGCAGAAATAGAAAGATTTTTTTTTAAAGTCATAATTTTGAGTACCTAGTTCACRATGGTTAATAACTTGGGATTGGCAATCTTGAAACAACTGAACTAGAAGTGCTCAGCTGAAGTGAGATTTTTTAAAAGATAAGTTTATGCAGTGAATTATTAAAAAAGCAGGCTCCATTATTGCTTTAAATAACAGCTCAGGTCTCTGAGCAGACATCTAGATAGCTACTTTGTTGGTTTTATGAGAGAGGCATGGATAAACGAACAGCAATTTAACTTAAAAATGACCAAGGAATTCCAAACCAATTAGGGTTGGAAGATGCTCCGTCAGTGGAAGCTTTTACTGAAAGCACTTTCCCAAGTTTCCCATGGCATTTTGATTTAAAGGAATGACGTTTTTTAGAGTTTTTCTGCTGTAAATATTCAACTCAGTTAAGCAGAAGAAGCAGTACTACTGCCTGACATAACGAGCGTTTGTCCAAACAGCAGTGAATAATAAAATGCAGAAAAATACACACCATGAACACAATTGAACCTAATGGTTCATCATTTGCTCCCAGGTCTACATTGCCAGCACTGCTCGGAGGCTTTAACATATTTTGGGTGTTCGCAGGTCCCATTTGGTATAGCACACGTGCCTTCTTGGTGGCCTGTGAGGGCCTGGAAGTGCTTTGGTCCCCATTTCACAGGCACAGAATAAAAGGCTTGGGAAAGCCAGGTGACTTGCACAGAGTCAGACAGTGTCTGCACGGCCATGTCCCCTGCTTGCACCCACCCTGCAAGGGGGCCAAGAGGGCTGCTCGAGGCATCACCCCCCCGGGCAGCGGGAGGTGTCCTCCCGCTCCTGCAGATGGAAGATGGGATCACTAAAGCACAAGCACTTCCCACTTCCCAGCTGTAGCACACTCCAAGCACAGGAGAACCTTCACCCTCCCAGCCACCTTTCCAGTTAGCACCTCTTAGCAGCCTCTTTACATGTACCCTTGAGGGTGGAGGCCCAAAACTCCAGCTAAGACGTGTGGGAATTGCTTACGAGACCAGCCCTTGAGACTATACTTGTTTCAAGGATTAGACTGAAGCAGTTTGGTCTGTTTTGTAACATAGCTTCCCATTTTAATAATTGCCTTTGTTACCCCAGCAGTAGAATTAAAACTGTGTATCTTTCTTTGGTTGCTGCCTTATTCGTGACCACGGTGCTATGTGTGTGTTTGCCACCGCATCAGCATGCTTCTCGTTCCTCCAGGGCACTCAACAGGAGCAACTTCTGCTCTGTTTAAACCATCTGAGCAAGGTGATCCCTAGACTTGTTTTCCTGTTGCCCGTGGCAATTTTTGGGTCTTGTGGCATAAAATTCTCTTTAAAAAGCCCTGGCAGTTTGACTTGGACACTGGAGATAGAAGAAGAAGAATAGTAACAATAACAATAATAATAAGGAAAATAATTTTCTTCTGATTTTGTTGTGCTCAGTTGTAGGGCCACTTCTCCCAAATCAAGCTATCACTATATCAGGCATGCAGAGGAAGACAGGCCGGTTGGCAGCACAGTCATACTGCAAACAAGCGACAGGAAGGTACAGAAGTTGCAAAAAAAGAGGGTACTTGGACAAGGTTGTATTAGAGTTTTTTGCTAAACTTTTGATTAAATATCCATAGCAACCATACAATATGTTGTCCTCCATATAAAATGGAAGGTATAGAAGAGAAAGGGATTGAGTGAATTTCTTTATTAAGAAAGGAGTTTGTCTGCAATGTATTAAAACTTTGTTTCCGTGCTCATAATCCCTTGCAGTTCAATGCTTAGTAAAACTTCCTAATGTCATGTCTGTAGTTTGCCATTTATGCTTGTAATGTGATCGATAAATAGAGCTTGGTAGCCTTTTACTATGGGTTTTAAATTAGCAACACTTTTTTGGTAAACTCTGAGTGAATCAACTCTTTCCATTTTCATTGTTCCTCAGAAATAAAGATCAACGATAAAAATCTACTAAAAATTTGCGGTACAAACTGGTAGAAGAGGAAGGCGTGGTCTTTTTAGCACTATGGACAGGGGGATTCATGCAAGCATGCTCCCAGTAAGTCCAGACTGGTTTTGAAAAGGGGCCGGAACTGAGCTGAGTGGTGAATGGGAAGAGGCTGTCCTTGCAACTTTGTCAGAGAGGGAGTGAGGAGATGCATGGTGGAAAGAAGGAACCGCCAATCAGTACATATTACTGCACAAACAATATGTTAGAGCAGGTACCTCTGTAGCAAAATCAAAGGGAAATTATTATTATTATTAAAAGGTTACTTGCCCCGAGGGAGTCTTATTAGGAATATTTGCCAAATGGAAATGGATGGTTGAACCATACCCAAGTGCAGTGATGGAGATTGCTATCGGATCTGTTGGCAGTTTCATTCCTGCAATGGCCAGACGCCCAAGCGAAACATCACACAGGGACATAATTCTCACAGCAACGTTGTCACTTAATATTGCAGAGTGACCAGTGGTCTCATAAAGACAGGCAAAAAGTGCTGACTTTTAGAAAGGCTGTTGATTCTTCCAGCAGCCATTTCTTCATGGCTCTGCATAAAATGTTAATGCCATGACATTTGTTGAAGGCTTAAATCATCCTAATGAAACAGGAACCGTTACTGAACTAATTCATCCCAGCATGTTCCACTGCAGATCTTTTATCAGTGGTTTTAAGATAATGAAATTATAATATGAAAAACGTGTCGTTTTCCAGTGAGAATTAACCATATGCAGTTTTATCTGTTTATTTAAGAACTTGTGTAGTTCCCACCACATATTATCTGAACTGAGCCCTGCTATTTAGAAACAGAAATTAGTTGTATTTCTTTCACAAATTTCTTTTTTCCTTAGCATGTAGGTGAAGTATTTCAGAATTACTTCAGTGCGGGGAGAGTCAATAACAGGATTATCCCTAACTATTCAGGGAACTCCCCAAACCACTAAAAAAACTAGGGCTGGAAAAGGACATTCTGGCATGATTTGAGATAGCTTTAGTTTCATGCAGTGTATGATGAAGCAGAACCCAGTGCATCTGGGTAAATAAAGGAACAAAGCCTGAAAGGGGAAGAGCTAATAAGGTGCAATTTTTCTCAGTCTCTCTGAACTTGCACAAAACTGAGAAATGAATGCATTCAAATGGGCAAGTTAAAAACCGGATGTTTTTCTGCCTCTGCTTCAATGAAGTGTAAGGTAATAGAAATTCTTGCATCGTGAATTAAAAGAGGCACCTGAAGTTCTTCTTCTTTTGAGTAAGAAGTGAACAGACCCCTATTCCAAGATATATCATGCCAAATTACTTTGCTATTAGTAGGGTTTGTATGTTTCTTTTTTTTTCCTTTTCTATGCAAAAATACACTTCCAGAAATTCTTCAGGTCACTGCTGAGATGAAAACATGGGAAACCCTACTAAAAAGGTTGCTATTTATCAAATAACAGCAACTGTTACAACAAAGGTTTTTACCAAAGTCTTTGGTATAACAAGATCTTAATTAAAAACCATAAAAACCTGCAGAGTGACAACAGAAGAAGGCCCCTCCAAAATAAGACCATCACAGTTTTACTCCCAGCCATCTATGATCCTCTTGGTGAGTCTGAACGATTCCTATCTGTGAAGCGCAATGTCAAATAAAATGCACGAAGAACAGCCAGCAGCCCATAAATGTGTGTGTATATGTGTTCATAAATGGGAGTCCCCAGGCTAGTTTTACACGCGTGTGTGTGTACACACACACAAATGTATATATACACGTAGGTATAAATATGTGTATATATATGCATATAAAAGAGAGTGTGTGTAACTAAAGTTACAGTTATACATACTGCTGTATGTCATTATGAATATCAAATCTTCTTACAGAAATCTGCTATAAGGGTGGGAGGTGTGAGGAAACGACCGCATGATTGCTATATAGACTCTCAAAGGTGAATGTTTAATGAAACTGCCCCAGCAACCTACCAGAACAGTTATAGGAAGAGAAGTCCACTGGGCTACAGTAAGAGACAAGGGAGAACCTGGCACAATAAATCAGTGTCCAAGTCATGCCATTATGCCATTCAACTGGCACTAGTTTCTGTTGATGCCACTACTGCTGTAGGCGTTGCCTTAGCAAGAAGGGATTCTTTCTACAGTAAACATGGAGTCAGTGAAATGAATTGCTGTGGCAACAGGTGCTCTGCTTTTCACTCACAGAATGCTGAAATTTAGCTTTCCAGAACAAGTGGACGTAAGGCAAGTACACAAGTAATACCAGTGATCTGTCTCTGAGATGAGCCCTTCGGGTTGTCTGCTGAACAGGTCAGTGGCATCACCTCAGGCACATCAGCTCCAAAGCTGCACATCAAGTGTGTGGCAGAGTCAGCAGAGGAAACGGAGAAGGAAAGCAGACCACAGTGCTGCATTTAAGTCTGTTTGACCCGCCAATCCACACCTGAAAATCTGGGTCACTCTTTTTCATTCTGCCAGGCACATTTCTGAAAAAAACATGGGTATGTCTCCATCCATCCTCCCACAGTTCCCATTGTTGATCTCCCTCTCACTTACCACTGGCAAACCCTAAATCTTACTTAGAAGATGAGATCTTTAATCTTGGACCAAGTGAAGCATCTTTTTTGATCTAAGACTTACAGTGGAAGAATTAAATTAAAACCCTGCCTGCCCTGACCTAGCTCCTAAATCTTACAAATTGCAAATGTTCCCTCTTGATTTACTTCCAAGGCGTTTCTCGGAAAACAGATTATTTTATTCCTACAAGCTTAATGTCCACCAACTTCACCCTTGGCATCTCTCAAGAGATTGTTTAGACTGTCTTACACTAAAGGGGCAGGTTGAACTCCTGAGAAACACTGGTGTTATATCAGTGAAAGACTTAGTGTGATGAACTATGAAGCAAAGCCTTACCCTTGCCTGCTGTCTAAGTGAGAATATATACCGTTTCTTGCTACTCTGCAAGACTTCTGTGTCTAAGAAGTGCTGCTCTACTGAGTTTTAACATCTTGTTTTATTTTGCATAAGGATCACTGCTATCCCACAGCCTCGTAAGAATTTCAAAGGCTTTTGCAGAGTAACTGAAATGAGTGCAAATGCCCGCATTTGCCCAAAGGCATTAAAGTCCTCACTCAGGGAATCTGTACACCAGCCAAGCCAGGTCTGGAGCAAAGGGTTTACTGCTTGCATGAACGTACCACTTGATACATGCCTACACTCATGCAGCAGCTACTAATGCCACATGACTCTGGCCATGAGGGAGCCCTATGGAGATAAACAGCAGCTACGTGGACATTATTCATGCTCGTGCTGTCAGGCTTTTTGTCTCTGACAGCACGCTGCCAAGTGAGTTTTGTGAAGCCTGAGGCTGCGAATAGCTCCTTCTTGAGAGTCTGAAAGGCAACACTCAGGTGCTGTGAACTCAAGTAGTTAGACGTTTATAGGCATGGAAACTAACTTTTAGTCAGACTGAATTTAGACTCAACACACTTCAGTGCGTCTGGTCAGTCAAATTAAGACTTGTACAAATAAGAGAGCGTACAGGCTGCAACTTCTCTTCTGAAGCAGTAGTGCTAAATGCAGATAGGTACTGCTAACGCAGATTGATTCACAACAGAACAAAGTGTCTAGACAGGTGGATAAATCATGATAGCTTTTGAACAGGAACGAAGTTTCTATTGTTCGTTTTTTTTAAATCATTCCTATGCACTATAAGCCACAGCCAGTTTAACCTGAGTGCAAGCATTTGTGTCAAGATGAGAGTGCCAAAGCCTGCGAAGAAGACTGAGCAAGCAAACCAGGGACAGGAGGGCACTGGGGGAAACCCTCTTTCCACAGCCGCACCGGAAGCCTCACTCCCAGCCTTGCGGCAGCTTCTGGGTTGGCACTCCCTCCTGACTTGGCAATGCAGTTCACTACCAGCTAAGGAGCAACTTAATGATTCAAAATGGAGTTAGGCAGTGCAAAACTGAATTCTTCTAGCAGAGTCCACAGTTGCCTGTGGTGCTCTGCACCCTGCACACAGAGGACGTTAGCTTGCTCAAGCCAAAGAGTTTAACAAGACAATTGTAATTTCTGACCCTCTATTGTGATTTAACCCGGCAGGCAGCTAAACACCACACAGCTGTTCACTCACTCCCCCCACCTCAGTGGGATGGGGGAGAGAATTGGCGGGAGTGGGAAATAAGATCCATGGGCTGAGATAAAGACAGTTTAATAGAACAGAAAAGGGAAAGTAGTAGTAGTAGTAGTAGTAGTAGTAGTAGTAGTAATAATAATAATAATAATAATAATAATAAAAGAATATACAAAATAAGTGATGCACAATGCAATTGCTCACCACCCACTGACCAGCCAGTTCCCGAGCAGCGGCCCCTGGCCAGCTTTCCTCTAGTTTATATACTGAGCATGACGTCATATGATATGGAATACCCCTTTGGCCAGTTCGGGTCAGCTGTCTTGGCTGTGCCCCCTCCCAACTTCTTGTGCATCTCCAGCCTTCTCAGTTGGTAGAGCATGAGAAGCTGCAAAGTCCTTGACTAGGGTAAGCACTACTTAGCAACAACTAAAACATCAGTGTGTTATCAACATTATTTTCATACTAAATCCAAAACGCAGCACTATACCAGCTACTAGGAAGAAAATTAACTCTATCCCAGCCAAAACCCAACCGTCTTCTCCTAGGAGACAACTCCCTTGGGATACACAGTGAGGAAATACCCTTCTAAAGACTAGTGATACCTCTATTCCCATATCTTTTTTTAACTAAAAGTTATAAAGCATCACTCCTTAAAAAGTAATAAATAACATAATAGTAATAAACATAATAAAAACAATGACAATTGGAGCGGGAAGGAGCAGAGATACTATATCATAGTTACTAGATGATGCAGAGATGTTAAGAAGGTTCTCTAGATGAAGAATGAAAAAAAAATCTTTTAATTACACCTTTTCTATGCTTTTGACACTGGAGATGGATCTCTATTACCAACAATCTTTACTTGCAGAAGAAGTAGATGAAGTGAATATCTAGCAAAAGAAAATTGTTCATGTACACATACAAAACTTGGGTTGAACTGTGAACAATCAAGTGTCAGAGCAACTTCCATGTGTGGGTGCTGGAACAGATTGCAGTTTCAATGGAATTCAGTCACTGCTAGTCACATTTCAGTGTTGTCTAACATGCAAGACACAAAAATGCCTCGAGGATAGCTATCCTTATCTTATCTTGGTAGCAGAAAGTGAAGTGAATACAGTCAAGATTAATCAAGTTGAAAAGGAAATGAATCAGCCAGAGGCTGGGTCTCCTCATCACCCAGGAGCCTACTTGTTACACTCTGTGTACCTGCAGGGCATGCAGAAGGCATGGACACACTGCACCTGCACAGCAACTCTGATGCATCATACAGTGCAACACGGAAGAAGAGCTGCCTTAACTTTGAACATTTCTTCTGTTAGAGGCAACCGCTTACTGAAATCCAGATTTGTGCCCATGACTGCCAGAAACCAGAGAGTTCTCCCACCCAAAGTCTTCATTCTTTCTACCACACAACTCTGGTAAAAGAAAAAGGTCTATGTATCAAGCTTGGGGACGCTTTAAACCTGAAATTGTGGTTTGTCCTGTTTTAGTAGTTTTCCAACACTGGTTTTTCAGTCCAAAGTCTCCAGTGACTCAACAATAAATGCAGAAAGTATTTTAAAGCTCCTGAAGCCTTCCTCTTTCTATTTTAATTTTGTAGGCTGGGACATAACTGCCCATAAATAATTACATTTGACATATCAAAGAACAGCTGTCAGCTCCTGCAGGGGCCCTCTACTGAACTAAAATGATGAATAATGCTAAGTAATAAAAATAAAACAACTGCAGGGGGAGGCTATATTTAAACTGCAGAATCCAGAAGTGTAGCCCAGTTCCTGGGTGTAATTCTGACCATTTCAAACTATTTTGGGTTGCAAAGCCTCTTGCCTCTGCATCAGCACAAGCACTGCTTCAGGTGGGAAGGAAACCCATCTGTGCTTTCACTGGAGTGAAGCCCGCAGAACTGGGGAACGGGACCTTAGTTACTCCATAGAAATAAACTGTGGTGCAGGTGCAACATAAGCGCTTTAGGTTAGAAAATACTTGCAAGTGTGCTGTGTATCATCTGTTGCGTACTGACTGTTCTGTCTATGCATGGTATTTGTGCATAAACATGGGAACACGTTTGCAAATGAGTGTATGTTGAAAGTAAAGGCAAAAGGGGTGGGTGAACCTCAGGTTCCTGCAGCTGAACAGCTCTCGTGTAGTTGTAACTAATAGGCCAGAAATTGGCCAAATGTGTGCAATTCATTACCTTCATCAGACTCAACTAAGCCTGAGGGACTGTTCCGCATTCATGGCTAGGGAAATGAATGGCCCTTGGCTGACAAGAAAGGTAGCCATTAGAAGAAGAGCCAATGTGTTCCCGTATGCAAGTGTTTATGCTAGAAGAGAACCTTTACAAGAGAAACATTTTCTGAAATCCCATTTGGGCCCCTTGCACAGATAGGGCACAGAACATTTGTTCATGGTAATACAAAATATTAGATCAATTAGCTCAGCATTTCCAGTCTGAAGGTACTACTCCCTACAACACAACATTACAAAACCTGCATCTCAACAAAAGCACAGTTGCTTGTATGGGGCTGTTGGAAAGTACAGGTTTCTCTAACACTGTTTAGATCAGCTGTCATCTTCTGCCTCAGTCATGGGAGTCATTTAATGGGAAAAGTCAATACCGACAGGAATAGCTGTTGAACTGCCATATTTTCTGCTGGATCTGCATGCATGGTGGATACACCAGCTAGAAATGAAACCAACAATCGTATCCAGAGACCCAGGTCTCAACCAACTTGAAGTCTGGACAGCAGTCTTGCTGCATTGAATTCTTTTACATTTTAAAAGGGGGGTCAGTCTGACTCCTGGTACAGGCAGAAACTTAAGAGAGAACAAAGTCAGCTTGGGTAGAAACGAGTACGCTGGTTCAGACCTGGCATTCCCAACACTCTGGGAGATGTGTAGCACTAACTCTCTTCACGAAAGCTGAATGGTTAAGAAGGTCCAACATCCTTCCTGCTAGCTGGATACGGATATAAACTGATAGAGGTATAACATGGTCAACTTCAGCCCTCCTCTAGTGGGGAAAAAGTGGCATCAGTAGCAATGAGCTTAAGTGAAAGCAGAAGAAAAGCCGTAACTTTAAATATGGATCTCCAAGTAGAAAAGTTGAGAGGAAGCACAAGACTAAAAAAGATCTGTCCTCCCTGGATTTGCATAAAAGATGGTATTACCGGTTTTGCAAATTCATAAGGTAATTCTTGTAATCTAAGGCTTTTTAAGAGACCTGAGCTTTATCAAAAAACTGTGGATCAAACTCTTCTCTGGTTTGATGTTTCTATAACAATAGTAAGTTCATAAACCAATACTGTTTTGTTTATAAAACAACAGTAAGTCTACTAACATTTAATTAATTAAGTCGCATGCAATTCTTGTGTAAATGACAGCAGAATTATCCATTCTTTGAAATGAAGACAAACAAGCAAAATATTTCATTTTATCATGCACTGTCAAATCAATGTCATCAAAAGCTTCTGTTACCTCAGGGACCACTGAAGCTCCCCACCTTTGTGGAACACAGCAAACAGTGGATTTTTAAGTTTGAGTAAGTTGTAGACTAAGTTTGCATGGTGCTTATGTCCCAAAGAAAGTAAAGGCAGTTCAGAACATCTACTAATTGCAAGACAAAAAACAGTGTCAGATGAAGCACTTGGCAACCATGGTTGATCTACAAGTACACGGCAGGCTTAAGAAGTGACAACAACAGGAACTAACAGTCCAGTGGCACATTCTTTTCTGGCAACATTAATGTTGCCCAGTTAAAATAAGTAACTTGCATTTTTGGAATCACTAGCTCAGCTAGTAACTCTACATGCCTTGACAGTCTGCCTTGACTTGGGAGACTTATCCCCAGCAGTATCTTTAAAATTTCTGCTTTAAAACTTGAGGCAAACTTCTAAGTATTTTCTAGCCAGTTCATTTATGTAACAGTGTTGCTATGGTTTGTATTGGCTTGGGCCATAGGACCCGAGACAGCTTATCCACTGTCTTTGCCAGTAAAACTCCGTTAAGCGAGTATCCAACCAAATTCTTTACATGCCTTTTCTTGTTGCTTAACAAAGGGAAAAGAAACTGCAATCTAGTGAAAAAGCTGGAATCTGGGGTAGGTCATTCATTGGCCCTGGTCCCATTTACTTCAGTAGCAAAAGAAGAGATAAATTAAATATAACTTCTTATGGTCTTGACTTTCCCTTGCTTGCTATCACTAACACTTATTTAATGCTGGCTGTAATTTAGCACCAGAAATCTCATGCATGGGAATCACGGAAGGATAAATGCTTTCTTCTGTTTGCAAGTTGCATTTTCAGATTCTAGAAAGTATTTGTTCCTACTTCACTTTATATTCCAAATCTTCTTGAGGAAAATCGCACTTAGCTGTAATCCTCCCTTGGATTTAGCAGGGGCTCATGGAACTTTTGTTGATATTTTGATCAAAAAACCTCCAGCTCAATGTTTTCCAGCAGGTTGGGGTGTAAGCTAAATGAAGAGTCTGATTTTAAAAGGGTATTCAAGTAATCCTTGTAAGACAACATAGCTGGCCAAGGACAGCATGGCAAAACAGCTGCCCAAAAACAAATGCATGACTTTTGCCGGGGTCAGTATGATTTACAGCATGAGGTTCCTGGCCAAGTTCACTGATCCTTGGGGCTGTGGAGGCCCAGCAAGCCTCTCATTCCCCAGAGACCACGCAGGTGCCACTTCATAGCTCATCTCTTTCTTATTCCTACACTGTTTTCATCTGTACAGTACAAAACACTGTGTAATATTTAATTAGAATGTCATTAATACAGTGATATTTGGATGCTAAGGCTCTTTTTTAATTGATTTGGTGTCTAGTGACCTTTAACTGTTTTTTTACATCCTGAGTTGCATCTCATTACCAAAAGACAGAAGGAAATGGAGGGGAAACCATTACAGAAAACTGAAGAAAGACTTGGGGAAGAGATTAACAACATGCACACGAATTTGATGGTTCTTAAAACACCCGGTGGAAAAACAGCTGAGACATTTTGTTTATTGCTGACTATTAATACTGTTGCTATTGCAGCTGGACTCCAGAACCACTGAAAACTATTGAGGGTTTTGAGAAGCCACAGTAAGCATTTTTTCTTTAAAGACAATCCCACTTGATTTATTCTGAAGAATGAATTAAGTGGAGTGGGCTTGCTGAGTGATATGCAATTTGGCCTTTTGACTATGTGCTTGAAAAAAGGTAGTGCTTTGAAAATAGGTAGTGTAATGCCAAGGTTGGCCTTTTTTCCGTACGTGGAACATGTCTGAGTCTCAAATAGCACACTGAAAGAAAGCTAACGATATTGTTTGACCCAAAGCGTGTGCATCTCTGATGCATTTTGTTTGCCATACAGAGAGATACTACTACAATTTCCTCTCCACCTGTACATTTTCCATGGTAGGGAGGAGCTTTCATTTAGCAATTAGAACAGGGGTGTTTGCGTTTCATTCTCAGCTCTGTTACTGACTCATTAATAAGTCGTTTCCACATCATGCACGTATCTGTGTTGCAGAGGGTATCTTCATCTTCTATAAAATGTTAAGAAATACAAAATTAGACTGAGCTACATTAGAATTCTGTATATCTCACTTTAAAATTCAGCTTATCATTGACTTCAGAGAAATGTTGAAGTATACAGAGCAGGTTTTATCACGGTCTTTGGAAGATTAGGAAACAGAATTTCTTAGCTTTTACCACTAGGACTTCAAGAAAATGCAACAGACAGCATCAATCAGCTACTCAAAGTTGGATGGTGAATTTAACCAAGGCATAAAGTTAAGTAAGGTTTCAATTTTTGTCTGGCAAGTTTCAGAAACTGCAGGATGGTTTACTGAAGAGTAGTGATTTTATCTATTGTAACTAGAAGAGTTTTAATTTTCTTGCCAGAAGAACCTACGTATTTTTAGCGTGCATTACTACAGTTCAAGAATCCTGTTGCCTAAAGTGTATGTATTTTGCAATCAAAACTTCAGGGAAGAATAAAAGTAGCCAGCCTTCATGAGTGGAGCTAGAACAACACAGTCATTAAAGTAATGCACTGTTATACATAGTGACATTTCTGATGACATTTGTTCCAAAATCCGCAAAGTATTTACCCAAAATCCCCAAAGAATTTACCCACTTCTACCAAAAGAAAAGAATAAGAATTCTATATATCCTCCTCTGAGTTTATTTTCTCTTCCTCAGGAGAATTCCACATTGGCTATTAATTTTCGCCTGCGACATAAACATTTTGTAGCTTTTAATAAATTGCTGGTTTAATTTATGCGTTGTTTTTAGAATACTCCTCTATACTGCTCTCTCATTTCTTTTACAGTCCAAAACAATGGGGGTACATTTATACTCTGTAGGCACGTGTGCTTCTATACTGATATTTACTCACAAATGTAATATGATTTATACAAGAGTGATAATCTTATATATTCCAGGTCAGTTACAGTAGAATGTCAGAAAATGGCATACAAGTCTTTTTTGTGTATAAGATCGCACACAAGACACACCAATGCCATGTGAAAAACTTGTCTGAAGAGCCTTCCTGTCATCCAAAAATAGCTTAGCACCTATCACCCATGTACACAGCCCACTCTCAGATCCGAGAAAAAAAATCCCCAGTACACGATTAGAGAACTGTCTTTCATTTTGCATGAAGTTTAGAAATATATTTGGGGAACAAAACTTGAAGGAAAATATTGCACAGCCCTTGACATAAGTAGGCCAGCTTTAATAAAATGATAYAGTGAACATGAGGCCTTGTGCCAAAATCTTGACTTGAAAAGGCTAAAAATGTCAACTTCTTCCTCTTCATCAGGGAGTTGTAATTTCACAGCTGCACTGTGTGAAACCAGGGAGTCGCTTTCTCCCAACCTTTTCTGCATTTGATTAATAGACTAACAAAAGTTTAAAAGGTAGGAGTGGAGGTACTCAGCTCATGGGCAGCACAGTATTTAAAAATAGCAGTAGCTCAGGGAAGTTTGTAGAGATAAGAGAGGGGAAGAATAAGGTCTGATCCTGCATCCAGAAAACAAATGGGAATATTGTCATTTGCTTTGTTAAAATACAAGATCAAATCATTACATGACACTTCTAAAGAGTGCCAGTGTATTCACAACAAAATACGTTTATCTTAACAACAGCAGAAACATAAAGGTAATTATAACTGTGATTTGCTTCAAGATTGGCTTGTGTAGCAACGTTACTAAAGCCATATTCTTCTCAAATTCATATGCACCCCAGTATGCAAACGAGGTTCATCAGACAGTAGAAAATGATCTGTCCCTGTGTTCAGTGGATCTCAGGTCAAAGAGCTCATGGTATGAAGCTTGCAGGCTCAAGCCCCACTCAGAATCAGTTTTGGAAAAGGTATGCTCACTTTTATAAAGCTAAGCAGTTGCATGTGAGTATTGTGCCCCAGGCTCAAGAAGGAGTTGGTTCCTAGAAAAATCATGAAGTTCTTTTTATTTGCAAGAGCAACTACAAAAGCTAAGTATTGGCATCTCAGTTTGCTGTACGGGTCACATTCAGATTTGTCTCCACATTAGAAAAGCACTAAAGACATGTCTTCCCCACCTCTGGAGCCTGAAAAACTTAGCAAATGCTCTGAGCTCATCACACCTTGAACAGAAATGCTCTTGGAGTAAAAACACATCCTTCCTGATCATAAATCAATAGAACAGAGATCACAAGAGCTAACACTGTATCAACATTTTAGGACAAGACTAAAACTGGTCTGGTAGCAACGATCAAGCATTTTGTTTATTGTTGTTGACAGTCTGTTCCAAGAAAGAGGCTAGTGGAGCTGGTTGACTTCTTTCTTTCTGTTCTCTCCCCAGTCACTCCATATTACCAAAACTATTTATACCAACATCCAAGAGAGCTGAAATACTGGAACTAAGCTACTATGTTCCTTCAGTCCCAATCTCTTCATTGAACTTAAAAAAAGAAAATAAATTATTTTCTTCAAATGTTGAAAAACATCTGTGTCATAAAATCTAATGCAATCGTGGGTACAATTGCAATCAATGACAACAGTTATCCACCCTCTCCATCCTCATTAAGACAACTGGAAGGCAAGAACAGCTGGACTCTATGTGGCTTTCATTTGCAGCTGGGTAGCTTGGGTCGCACAACCCCATTTCGAAAGCTATTGAAAATACGGAAGTTCCTCTGAAGACAGATTCACAGACTGCTTCAAATCATCATATGACCCCACATAGGATTATATGAAACTACCTTGTTTCCAGTCCATCTGGTGTTACGCTTAATAAGATGAGAAGCAGACTGTAAAACTATTATCTACTTCTGGTATAATCTAATTAAGGGTAAAGGTTTGTGTGCAGTATCTGCAAACCTAGCTATAAACTCATAATGTACTTTAGTCAGTGACTGAATTAGTCAAATCATCTCTGCCTTTGGGAAATTTTATTCTTATAAAATCAGAAATTCTGTAGATAAAAGAAGCTAAAACTCTTCTTTTTGTTTAATAACTGAAATTAGCAGAAGGACTAGTTAACAGCACTTAGCTGTGTACCTTGATGCTCCTTACCATTCTACTCCAGATTACACATCTTTAAACTGTATAGTTATCAAAGACTCTTTTTAACTCGTTAAGAATAAAATTGAAGACAAAAATCCCAGAGTAAATTCATGTCCTGTTTGATGGCTTTGAATATTTCTTTTTTCTTTTATTGTGCACAAGCTACATTGATTTTTTTGCTATGGTTCTTAAATCAAGAATAGAAATTCTTGAACAATCAGTTCATATAGTTATCACTGATATTATTGTAATTTAACAACTTCAGGGCACTGTAACATTATAATGTTCTTAGTATCCACTTATTGAGCTTAGCTTCATACAGAATGTATGTGACATTTCGGATCATTTATTTCTGTAGGGATGCATATACTAAGTTGTCCTTTATTCATGAAAATGCAAGACCATTCCTGGGTCCAGAAACATACTCCTTTCCCCACCATGGAAGTATTTTATCCTCTGAAGACAAAAGACTTCAACCACTAAGTAGCAGTTTGGGGCACTGGTCACAATTTCAATCATGGCTTGACTACTCCTCTTCTTATCTAGACTAAACAACTAGAGGAGAAGCTGGATCTATCCCTGTGAGATGGATGTATGAACTGCTGTATCGCACAATTTGAGTTGTATGTTTTAGAAGGTACTATAGCAGGAACCACCTGCTCCAATGGAGGACAAGCCTTGCAAGAAACTGGGCAAGTGCAATGGTAACCCAAGCTGAGCTGGCTTTGGAGCCCAACAACTCAACATATGTTTCCTCTCCTGTTCTAAGTGACCACCATTAACAGAGGGAGCCCAAGCCATGGACTAAATGAAGTCAATGGACATTTATGGACATTTGATGAGGGTGGTCCATAAAGTAAGGGGAGGATATAGGCGTATATATCAAAGGATGGGAAGCGGGGTGGTGGCTGATGAGGATCTGTTGGATAGTGGAGGACCTGAGCATGATGCAAATGATATGGAATAGGCGGTGGAGATTGTACTGGGTCTGGCTGGGATGGAGTTAATTTTCTTTACAGCAGTCCATAAGGTGCTGTGTTTTGGATTTGTTACTAAAACAGCCTTGACAGCACGCTAACATTTTGACTATTGCTGAGAAGCGCTTGCACAGCGTCAAGGCTGTCTCTGCTCCCCACGCTGCCACCTTGCCCTCTTGTGGGCAAGAAGTTGGCAAGGGACACAGCTGGGACAGCTGATGTGAATTGACTACGGAGATACTCCATACCATATAATGTCATGATCTGCAATAAAAAGGAAAGGAGGCGGGAGCAGCAACACTCATGGTTATGGCCTTTGTCCTCCACTTGCCAAGCAGCTGCTACATGCACTGAGGCCCTGCTTTCCAGTAAGTGGCTAAACATCTGCCTGCCAATGGGAAGTAGTGAATAAAACCGTTCTTTGCTTTCCTTGTGCATGCAGCTTTTGCTTCATCCATGAAAACTGCCTTTATCTCAATGCACAAATCTTCTTGCCTGCCTTCTATTTTCTCCCTGTCCCGCAAAAGAGTGCTGAGTAAGTGAGTGGCTGTGCGTGTGCTTAGCTGCTGGCCAGGCTCAAACCTCAACACCACCCAGAAAATTCAGAATCCCAACCATGTATTGCCATGGCACCAGTCAGGTCCTAAGGCAATGAAATCCAGGTGAACCACCTCAGAAAGGCTCACGATTTATTCTGTGCTCTAATGATTTTTGCTGTGCTGCCCATTAAGGCATTCAGATGTATTGGCACCTGCAGGAGGTCAGTGGCAATTCCTGCCTTTGGATTTTTGAGGTCATGTTTTCCCTCTAACCTCTCTGGCTGCCAAGATATTATTCTCAAAATCTTTTCTAAAGACTCCTGAACCTGTTATTTTCTGTGCTTGAACCCACCTCTGTCAGCAGGACAGCTGAGCACTGAAAGAGCAGTGTTTTGGGGGAAAAACACAAATAAGTCTGGGAAAGAAATGTAGCCTGTGATTAGTTTATGCAATTATTCCAGTGCTTTAAATAGCTTTCTTACTTAAAGAAAAAAAAAAAAAAAAAAAGAAGTAAGCACAGACAGGCAAGCACAGATATAACTAACTCCTGTTCGAAGCCACCTGCAATCTCAAAAGTGCTCTTGGAAGACCTGTGGGAGAGACGTGGGTGTGCAGGGAACCGCAATGGAATGGGACAGTTTTGCCCTCACGTGGAGAAAAGAACATCATCTGTCTAGAGGAAATTCTCTCTTGGGGCTCCTTTGCTATCGTTAATCTTGGGGCTTAGCTTTCAGGGTTTACAATTTCACAGCACAGAACAAAACAAAAGCCTTATAATGCACGGTGTGGCATACCTTGCTTAAGCAATGAGACATGACAAGTCATGAATTTTTGTGAGATTATTAGCACACCATGGACTGTGTGATAACATGAAAGGCCAAAGGTCAAAAGCAGAGTCACTTTCATCACTCAGAAAGGTATCCTAATTACCCTGAAGTGCATTTCCTGGTCTGTCTCATACTGCTGTGAAGCAGAATGGGTTCAGGCAAATACAGTTCAAGCTGAGCATTTACTGGGCATTAAGAGTGCTGCACCTTACCTCCCCAATCACCAGTGAGCAAGCACTCATTTATTACCACACTCCTAATCTAAAGCACAGCTCATGTTATAAACACAACTTACCCCACAAAAGGTTCACATTCTTACAGACAAGGTTATATATATAGTTGGGTTTTCCTTACTTTACCAGCATGAAGTACCCCAAAGTAACCTTTTTTTGGTGCTAGATGTAAAATCTCTTTGTTGTAGCTTCATATAGGAGAAAAACCATGAAACTCTACATCCAACAGACTGTATGGCTGATCATTACTCATATGAGCACTATAATATACATCTTTGAAGAATTAATTCAGTATTTAGCTGGAGCATCTGATACAATATGCCAACAAAAATCCATAAACACTTTCCAATGTCAGTATTACACTTCACCATATGCTATGACCGTTTGGACCTCCACTGCAGCATCAGCTCTAGGACACAATTCTGTCCTTAATTACAGAACAGGAATCTCCGCTTTCTTACAAGAATTGAAAGTGGCATTAAATAAGAATGTGAGAGTATAGTCAGATTCATTCCTGTAGACAGCAGTAGAGCTTGGTCACTAGCTTGGCAGAATGCATCAGAACTTTAAATGTACAAGTCTGAACTTTGTAAGTGATTATCTTATGATTTCATACTTCGCTGTCTCCATGTATTTACCCAACCCAAATACCTAATTCTTCTGATAGCTATTTATGGTATCGTTATATACAGAAACTTACATTTTTGCCAAGTTCGGACCACATCTGTGAAACAAGGCAGTACAAGAATTTTCAACTTCTTGCATTTGAGATGGCTGTTTTACATGTGGTCTAAATACACATTTTGAAGGTTTTTAAAAATGTGTTTAGTCCTATTCAAGAAGGGCAAGGTGAGAGAATGTAGCATTCTCTGATGAAGTCTATTAGCCAAAGGCAAGAGACTTGAACCTTCAAACCTTGTGCTTTGCCCAAAGGATGCGTCTAATCAAAGCAGGTTTTGCACAGGTACACTTAACTGGTAGATGTAGTCCAAAACACGTCTCATGATAGCAGGATGCATATGTAACTCTTAGAGAATGCACAGACTCCTCTAGCCCAAGACTATCCAGAGCACCTCTCACTTCTTCTGAGATCAGCAGAGTGCAAGAACAGTGTAACATAATTGATAATTAATTTACTGTAGAAATCTTAGATAAAAAACACCTCATTGCCAATTTGTTAAATTTGGCATTCTGATGTGTCAAAACAGAAGCCGGCTGTGCCTCCTCCTTGCAAGCTGAAAATTATCGATACACTCTCCGCGTCCTTTGTGGCTGCAAATGAATAATATGTTCACATGGTACACTTCTCTGGGTGAAAATTGCCAGGTACTGCTTACAGCTTACGACGCTGTTTTTTCTTGTCACTGTTCAGTGACTGCACTTCACTCACAACTTGACTCTCATGCTACTCATTTAAATACCACTCAGTGTAGATTCCTAATGCAGTTTTGAGCAGGAAAGAAAAAAATAAGGTTGATAAGCAAAGAAACTAAAGCTTTCCTAGGAAAACTCCCCCAGCACGCTACCCACCAGCGTATGCTGCATGGTTTGGCTAAGGCTTGGCAGTAGCAGGCACATGTCCTGCATGTGCTGGGAATTGGCAAAATGGCAAACTCTGACTGAAGAATCAAACCCGGTCAGTTACTCATGCTGTTGCCCAGTTTAAGTCAGGGCGAGTAACTGAACTACACTACAATACTCTCCATTATTAAAGTTCAGCTTTGGCTGCCTTTGAACCCACTTAACTTGGCTAACCCGCTTAGATGCCATGTCAAAGCCTGTGGCCGTCCTGGACCTGTGCAGTCCTGCTACACCAGCCAGTCCATCAGTATCCCAAAGGACACTGGTCTCCACTGAGAAGTTTGCCCTTGGAGAGAGGTGTGCACAAATGATGTAAAGCAGCTAAAACATTGCCCCAATTCTCTAAACCTCATGAGTGATTCAGCACTGGATGAAAAGTAACTGGTGACCCCGATTTCTGAAAAACACTCCTTATGTACCTGGCACAGTGAATCTACACCACTGACAACTTCTTTTTAAGAGAAAGGATTGTTCTCTGTCTGGTGGCATGTTGAGGCAGGAAGCTTTGTTTTGCCAAGCTAGCAGGAACTGGAGGAATCCTTCCATTCTGAACGATACAACAGAACAGGTCCCAGGTGTTGTGGTTTAACCCAGCAGGCAGCCAAACACCACGCAGCTGCTCGCTCACTCCCCCCACACAGTGAGATGGGGGAGAGAATTGAGAGGAAAAAAACGTAAAATTTGTGGATTAAGATAAAGACAGTTTAACAGAAAAGGAAGGGATAATAATAATAATAATAATAATAATATATACAAAATAAGTGATGCACAATGCAATTGCTCACCACCCACCAGCCGATGCCCAGCCAGTTCCCAAGCAGTGGTCACTGCTCCCCGGCCAACTCCCCCCAGCTTATATACTGAGCATGACATCATATGGTATGGAATACCCCCTTGGCCAGTTTGTGTTAGCTGTGCCGGCTATGCTCCCTCCCAGCTTCTTGTGCACCCGGCAGAGCATGGGAAGCTAAAAAGTCCTTGACTAGTGTAAACACTACTTAGCAACAACTAAAGCATCAGTGTGTTATCAACATTATTCTCATACTAAATCCAAAACACAGCACTATACCAGCTACTAGGAAGAAAATTAACTCTATCCCAGCCAAAACAGGACATCAGGGAACGTTATTTCAGTGCCTGTGGAGGTCAGGTGAAGTTTTGCCCAAGCAGAGCTTATGCTGGCTACTGTGCCAAGCAGTTTGTATGTAACTGATGGGCTAGTGTCAAATGCCATGTTGCTCAGACACACACCCTCTCCAAAAAATTCATTTATTCTGGCACGGCAGTAAATAACTATTTTTCTTTTTCTCACTTACTTAATTGGACTCTAGTTACTCTAAGATATGAAAATACTTTTAGAACCTGTCCATTAAGATTTGCCAGGAGAGGATGAACCTGCCATTTAAACCTGCAATGCAATACATCCATGCACAGAAACCGAGACAGGCCTCATGGATTTATGCAGAAACAGCAGGAGGCAAGAGAGATGACAGTCAGGAAATAGGCAGTCCACCTGCTTTAGATACTGCAAATCCGGAAAAGTTCAAATTTTAAAGGAACTGGACTCCTGAATGCAGGTTGTTTTGCATGTTGTAGCATGGGCAGTTCAAGAACACAAGAATGACATGTATTGCTTTGAACTTCACTATTTTACACTAGTTCCAAATTTTCTCCCCCTCCCAGACTAAAGTGGGATAACTTTTGCTAGTTTTGGAGATGATTAGTAGGAGTGAAGCCATTAGTCACATGATTAGCTATAAAGAAGGCAGGTTCCCTCTCTCTTCTACTTCCAAGACGGAGCAGGTGCCTCTAACAACTAGCAAGAGCATGCATGACTCTCCATCTCTACATGACACAGCCAGTGTTGGCCTCACGTTGGTAACAGCTGAGCACTGGCCTGCAAGACCTTACCTGCAATAGCTGGTGAAAGGATGATTGCTCCTCGTGGGTAAATCTCTGTGTCCCAGAAGCTAGCACTTGGGTGGACAGCAGTGGAATAAAACATGGTAGGATATCTGCACAGCACTGGACATCCACCAATTTTTCATTCAGTTCACTGTCATACGCTGCTAGGATTTCCAAGATGGAGGTTTTCCTCTTCTGTCTGTCTGTGCCATTCTAAGTGCTTCCCATTTCAAACAGCAAGGGTCCTTCTGGTGGCTCCTAAGAAGAAGATTAGAAAAAAACCTGAAACCATCTTTTGCACCTGGACTTGGATGGGAAATAGATATCCGGTTGTGGGCCACATACAGCCATTTCAAATCTCAACACAGCAACCATCTCCTTTCCTCCCTAGCAGCCTGTGTGCCTGCACAAACTGTCCTGGTAAAGTGGCATTCTGCTAGTAACATCAGGACTTATACTGCATCACCTCTTTCACCTCCTCCCTCCACCACACTCTTTTCCCTGGCATGCACTCCTGACATAATGAAATACCTGTCCTGAGGCATTCAGGGGACCTGGAAACCCTTGCAAACTACAAGGAACTGAGGAAGACACCAGGAGATACTCTGCATTCAATCACAAAAGAAAAGTTTTGCAAACTTGCCATTTTCAAGCTGTCTGCTAAAAATCAGCAAGGATCAACCAGACAAGGTATTTCAGAGATTTTCACCGAAGACCAGGAAACAAACACTAGTCTTCTGAAATGCCAGAACTGTGCATGAATACTTCCTCCTCTAAGAGAATTACTTATTCTGGGAACCACATGGTAAGGCATGAAAAAGTTTTGACAGTTTATTCATCAGTTCTACTAACAAAATAAAACAATGTTTCACAAAAAGACAACACTCATTTCTCTTAGAATCTGTTTTTCTTCATTGACTCTCTCAGGTTAAACAAATCCGCTTTATTCCCGCTCACCAGCTACCTGAAATTCTGTCAGAACAGTTACAAGTCCAAATATTAAGACACACTGTTCACTATTTAGAAAAGAAAAAAAAAGGGTTAAATTTGTGGCAGGATCTTAGAAATCTAATAACCAGTAAAACCACATTACAGAGAGGCGTAAGCTAGAGGCAACACACAGCATGTAGCTCAGGGAATGAATAAAAACCCGAACACACAAGTGTGTTTAGAGCTGTGAAATTTAAAAATGATACAATACGTGTATTTCACACTCAAGCTGTGGCATTCATGTGCTAATGGGAATTACCAGACCTTGATGACAACATCAGTCGTTCCTAAGAAAAAGAAAGCAAGTTCGTAATTGTTTGATGAGGATTTATTTGACTGTCGACAAATGATTTCCAACAGAAAATGTCATTTCGGGGGAAAAAAGCCCTGACTTCAGAAGATATTCAAAATGCTTTCATTTCAGTTAGAACTTGTTTTGCACAGTTTGTGAAAACTCAGTTTCAAAATGTATGAAGTACAAAGAAGGCAAGGACTGGATTGCTTAAAGAAAGAAGGAACCATTTTTTAAAATCAGTTAACACGAGGACACAATGGAAAGAAGGTGGGGCTTCTGGGTGTGGATTTGCAGAAACTTGGTACTTCTTGGCTGTGGTCACGCAGTAATGTCTTTGGTGTCACTGCTGATTTGGGCAGTCTCTCTCACAGACATTTTTTCTTTTATGCTGCTGGATTTCAGGTGGATTAATGTCCCAGTAGCTAGCTCTGTAGTACAGCCTGAAGGAGAAGATGAGTTGTCATTTCTCAAAAATGGTAAACCGTGTCCTGCTCAGCCGTATGAAGTGAAACTCTACATTTAGTCTAAGAGCCCCTTGGCCTGAGCTATTCCAGGAACCTTCTGTAGATCCTGAAAAGCAACCAGCCAAGCCTTTGAAGACAGGAGCCCATTTCTTTCTCGATCAAACACGAGATCAGTTTAAGGTGATGAAGCTACACGACCAAGAGAAAGCTAGCGGAAGAACTAAATTTACATCTCTCTCTAGGAGTGCTGCTAGAAGCATAAAAGACCAAACAGCTTCCCACTAACCAGCGCTGTTTCCATCCTAATCCATTCCATCCAGAATCTTCAGATGAAATTATCAGAAAATTGTTATTTTTTTGCCTTTAGACATGAGAAAAGATACAAATCCACAGTCAGTGAAGCAAAGGTATTCAGTGCAAACCTAGATGTATCAAAAACACTGAAGACCTATTAATTGGGATAGTCATTCAGGTGACTTTGAACTTTCCCCAACTACCTCCAGGGTAGAAGGCAGAGGCAGACTCAGCAGAGCCAGACTCAGCCCAGCTAGAGAATAGGAGACCTCTGGCCACCATGAAGGTGGTCAAACACCAGAATGGTACCTGGAGAGGCTGTGGAGTTTTCAGCCTTGCAGATATTTGAACTCAGCTGCCCAAGGCCCAGAGCAACCTGAATCAGATGGCCTTGCTCTGAGAGGGGGATTAGACCAGAGACCTCCAGAGGTCATCTCCAACCTGAATTGCTCTGTCAATTCTACCTCTTACTGTCAATTAATTCATGGATCCATCAAGCTGCAATAGAGTATAATTCTATCATTGCTTTTTTACCATAACATTCAGCTTTAAGCACAGGCATTTTGACTTAGCAACATTGAGTGAAACATCAGGATCCTTCAATAAAGGATATAAATAGCTCCCGTAGGAAGGAAGCTGTTCCTCCTCCCCTGCTGTCTTGTTATACAGAAAGAATCCGTTCTACCAGGAGCCACCTTCAATGGGTCCATAAAATAACAACAATCTTTTGAAAGATCTCTGCTCAGGTAGATGCTATGCTGGCAGATTTTGTGAGGGAATGGTAATTTTTCCAAACACCTTCAGCTAACAAGCTGCTAGAACAGAATCAACATTGCTGAATAATTTAGTGCTGCTAAACTATTCTACCACCCGCATCTATTATTCTCCCACTTCAACAACACTGTTCCTCCACCTGAGTAAGCCAAAACCAAACTCCCTACTTACTCTTGTGCAAACAACAGGAGCTTTGGCCTACTCAGTTTTACATATGCCATTAAAATAATTAATATATTTCTTTTCCTGGACCATGACATTAGTATGACTAAGCTTGCATTTCTGCGAATAAAATGCTAGGACTACACAACAACAGACAAAGCTGTGTGCTCAATTATTGAGAATACATAATCTGCTGTCATGGTATTCTGACTCTCCAAAACAGTCCAAAGTAGGCCAAGACATCCATTTGTCTTAAAAACCAGCTTTTACTCATCTTACATGAAAATATTTTTGGACTGATAGCTAGAACCAGTATAAATCCTGAATCACCAGAATTTGCTGTACGCAAAGTCTTTGATAGTACTTGTACGCCAACTCTCCCTTCTCAGAAGCATGCTCCTCCCTTAGCCTGGCCTTCAGGTCACAGTCCTGCCACGTGTTTGCTGTGTGACCTAGAGGAAGAGTTTGCTTCCATTGCCGTCTCCACCCTCACTCTCCCAAGACCAGAAGACACATTCCCTGACTTGATGGTTTTGGGGCAGGCTGCTAGCAACTAGCAACCCACCTCTGTTCATCAGCTTTGGTGGTCTGCCAAAACACAGCCTATTTTGTCATGCAGGATGCAATTTGGATGGTTCAACAGTGTGTTTTGGGAGTGGTTTTGGCAGGACATAGGCATTCCCACTCCTCCGGTATGGCCTCCCAAAGGAACCTCTCTGCTTCCAATTTTGACTTGGATTCTTTTGTCTTTTTTGACTCGTTAATAGCCCTCGACAAAAGTAATGCGAACCTTTCGCTATACAGTTAACAGCATCTGAGGAAAAGGAAGTCAGGCTTCACTATAAATTAGTATTTCACAAATGAAAGTCAAGGCCCTCTTTGGAAAAATTAATCAATTCACAACTTTTCTCAGCCTGTCAGCCTTTTGCTAATGGTTTTCAAGATCATTCGAGGGCTTTGCAGTCAAATACTTCATTTTCTCTTGATGTTTCAAAGAATGAAGCAACATGTATGCAGAAAATACCACTGGCATACAAATCAAAAGTCATTGGTTTTAGACAAGTCTCAGGCTCTCTGTCGATACTGACAGATGCTGCAGTATCAGTTACATTCTCCAAGTTGTCCTGACAGCACAAGACAGACAGCCAAACAAAACACCAGGACAGGAACCTCCACCTACCTACTGCCTCCTTTCCTGTTGAAAATGAGATAGGCAGCCCACAAAGGGAAAGCTGCTGTCAAACAGGGTTTGTAGTGACACTGTAATTGCTTTAGATTATGCAATTAAAAATCAAGAACACTCACATACTTTGACAGAATTACTTTTTTGGCTGCTGCAAACCAACCATTAATATTTCTACAAACTTCTGGGTAGAGAAAATGGCATTTAGTAGCTATTTAGGAACATTTCCTAGGGACAGCAAAGTTACCATACAGCATCAGGATCAGTTGTAGGTACAGAAAAATTTTGGATGACAGCGTAAGATCCTAAGGGCTCCAAACTTTTGCTCAGTCCCGTAGTTTCAAACCTTCAGACTCTGATTCAGTCCCTGCTGACATCCTGAGGAAAATCGCCTTGGGCAATCCCTAGATGTATTGTGTTTCACCGAGCCCATCCCTGTGCTGATGAAAGAGCTTTGAGATGGAGAGAATCCAGTCTCCATTCTGTGAATGAGGAAAGACTCTGAGAGACTTGTAGATAATTTCTCCAAGAAGCAGGGCAGGAAACAGATACCTGTTCTTGGTTTTCTTACGGCTTCTTCATCAGTCCACAACAGGGCCAAAGAGGAGTTACGTGTTCAGGGCCTGTCAGTTCCACAAGCACATCTGGCGGGTGAGCCTGGTTTTCTGTTTCATTTCCACCATTAGCAGAAGTTTGGCATTTTGCTGAGATCAGCAAAGGGATTTCAAGGAAAAGTTTTCTCTTATGCTTCCCAGATGGGAGGACAGTGGTCATGCCTTAAAGCACAGGATTTTACAGAAAAACACCTATTTCACATGAAAGAAGCTGTATATAGATACACATATGAAGACAGCAGCTGTGTTAATTTCACCAATGGTAATAATTTCTGCAGGCTCCACCAGAAACATACTGTCTGAGAAGGTAAAAAAAAATTGAAATCTACTTTTACTTCTAGGTGCCTTACTGTATATTTGCTTAAAATGTGTTTGCTTCACAAGAGTTCCTTCAATTTATAACTCCAGATGGAAAGGCAATCTTCCCTGCATCGTGGTTCACTGCCCTTTTTTCATTTGCCTATGGTACACAGCTTCTAGCTATTATCTCCCAGTAGATTGTCTTGCACTGGAGATCAGGTACATTGCCTTGGAAGAAAAGCTGTTTTCTATTAATCAGTTTTTTAATTCTTGCTAATGTTCTATGCTGCTGACATTAACAGAAACATTATTGCCCAGTAACGAGGTATTGGCACATCTCAACTGCACTGTGACATTACTGCTCCTGTTGATTCACTTAGTGCCCTAATCATCATCATCTTTCTCTGTAGATAGTAATTTCACATGGAAAGATTTCATTCTTCTTTGACATTAAAATATACTCCCACTTTTCCTAGTCCACACTGGAAGAGTCTAATTTAGTCAGCCCATTTTTCTTTAGCATGCCTCATTGCAACAAAGTCAGGCTTTGTGAATGGAGAGCTACACTACCACTGCCTTGCAGCTTGCACGGCTGCTCACACCCACCACAGAGTAAGCAGAGTGAAGCTCTCCTGCCTCATCTGCAGTGGTACAAAAACCACAAAAGCAGAGAGCAATGGCAAATTGCAAACTCGGTTTCTTAGCAGCAGCTTGTAGCCCTCACCTAACATCGCTTGGTTTTGGCAAAGTTCTTGTAACGCAATCTCAGTTTTGACCTGATGGGAGTGACTGAGTCCTCCCAGATTTGAGAGAAATACCATGGGCTTCGTGGGGATGGAAATGCAGCGCAGGGCAGGGGCCTGGTTCACTTCACCCTCCCTCCAGAGTAAGGAGGGAGAGAAATGGCTGGGGCAGGCAGAACAAGTGCTCAGCACACGCGATGCTCAACAGAGGAAGCACCACTGGAGGAAACGCTTGAACTGATCCTCTTCGTCTCAGCCATGGTGTTCCCAGGACAGGAGACAGATGTTGCCACTGCTTCCTTGCTGTGGTGCAATCCCACCACAGACTGTGCCCTCCAAAGCCCTGGGAGATGGTGGCCTAAGATAAAATGTGATAAACTGGACCATTGGATTGAAGGTGTTAAAAGATCACACAGTCAGAAGAGAGGGCTGGACACGCCAATACCATTAAACACACCGGCAAGATTTAGCCAGTCTGCCAAGAAATGGGGGAAGCTGGGGCACGTCCTGCAGCTGGGCTC
This sequence comes from Phoebastria nigripes, assembly GCA_035582835.1. Classification (NCBI taxonomy): domain Eukaryota; kingdom Metazoa; phylum Chordata; class Aves; order Procellariiformes; family Diomedeidae; genus Phoebastria; species Phoebastria nigripes. The sequence continues at coordinate 572,222 of JAYKAV010002441.1, forward strand.
TGCACTGGGCTGGCTACCACGGGTCCCCTTAGCAATGGTGCCACATATACCACAGCCTGGAAACCCCTGAGCTGTGCTTCTGCAAGTTTCTGACAAAGATCGAGCATGCTGTCTGCAAGATATGCCTGAACTACCTCCCAATTTGCTAATTCAGATACCCATGACAACACAGATGCAACAAGAAGACAGCAGCAGAGGTGAATAATCCACATATAAACCAAGCTGCTCGCCTGGATTTGATATTTCACAGTTATGCTGTTACAAGAAGGTGGCTTAGCCGGCCCTAGACCATTCTGGCCATGCCTGCATGAGCTATACCCACATCCTGACTGTAACATAATCCTGTGCTGTATCCACGTATTTTCTGTATTTTGGTGTACTGACACTTACAGAGCTGATTGCAAAGAGCACCAACTAAAAATTCTTGCAGCTGTGTAAGTTACTCGGAGGACAAATGCTTACTGTCAAGTCTCACACACAGTGGATCTTTGACTGGACACAGTTCAATACTGTGTGAAGGGCACAAAGCAGCTTGTGAAAGAGAAATTAGTATTTCCTCATAATATCAGGGGTGCCTCACATGAGTGAAAAATGGAACAGAGATAAATATGAAAGGTCAAGAAAAAATCCCAAACTCTTCACTTTCCAAGCAAAAACCTGACAGGTTCTGAAAAGATAAAAGCCATCTGCCCAGGTCCTGGAAACCTGCATTTTACTCACAGACAAAGAAATAAGCAGTTTATTTTAAAATCTGTATTTTTCCCATGTTTAGGCTTCTCCTGGGACCTCACACAGCGTTAAGAAAATCTTTTGCTATTCTGGAGATAACGTCAGAAATGCGTATATGCTCCAAAATACAAGAACTTTATATTCACTAAACTGAAAGTCACCACCTTAGATAAATCTGCATGTGTGAAAGAAAAAAGTTTCTCATTTGCATTAAATTACCCATAAAAAGCCCAATATTATAACTCAGTGTAGACCTGCTGAATTTTCAGTGTATCAAAATTAATGATATACTTCAGAGCAATTTTGCATGAGCCAGTGACTTTTCTCCTTCGCAGGTATATTTAAACATTCAGATGCACTGGAGAATTACATTATTAAACGTGCTGCAGAGTATATTAAAATTGGACTGCTGCTGAAAGTTTGTTTGTTTTGCATAGCAATTCCCTTTCTGACTCTTGCTAATGATCATTGCTATTACTTCAGTCTAAATCACTTAATCATCTGGTTGGGGGGAGAGGGGGAAGGAAAAAGAGGGAAGAAATCTCACCAGGCTGAGCAATGCCTTTGGTCAATAGAGAACGGGGACTTTCGCAGAAGTTGGCTGTCTCCTCCGGTCGTTGCTCTGAGATGGTACCGCTACCCTCAAGAGGCTGTAAAAGGCCACAGTCCTACTGCTTGCTCTGCCTGTGCCAGCAAGCCAGCAACCCAGCTGTCACATTGCTAGTGGGAGACGGTCAGAGCATGCACAAAGCGCTGGCGTGCGAAGGTCCCCCATCCAACAGCAGCAGCTCTTGCCCTCACCTCCCCATTAGAGGCAGAAGCAGCAAACTCACCGTCCCACAGTCCCATAGACTTCCCTCTCCCAGGTCTCATCTCTTTCACTCCCATGCTTGCAGACATTTTCCACATTTGCTTTACAAGTGTGCCAAGCTGTACCTCATTAACACCCATGCAGTACGGAGATTTCAGTCCATATTTAAAGACTAAAGGAGAGAAACAGATTAAATTACTTGTTAAAAAAAAAAACCAACAACACATGAAACTCACATCAACACAGATGTAGAGGATTTCAAAGGCATTGTTGTATCACTACACTTTTGACCACTGACCCACAGATGCATTTCTTCCTGTGGTGACACACTGTTCGGTGCTTACGTTTTAGCTTGTCTGTTAAGTAGCATCAGACTTTGCCTTCACCCAGGCCTCCTGCTGAAGCACACGCTGCAATGAAGAACAGGCTGCCCGACAGCCACCGATGGCCAGCCATGCACCGCTTACAGCGAGAAGGACGTACGGGCTGCAATGCGCGTCTTCACAGGAACAACACGCCATGTTATCCCTGGACGTGTGGCAGTCTCACAGTGGCTGCGTCAAGATGTTGGGACGTGGCAGGCCCTGGCCAAGGATTTGTGCCCCTCGAGGCCGTGCACCATAGGAAAGCAGACTGAACCACTGCCACCCAGCTCTGTGGGGACAGGCGGGTCCTGCCGGCACCCTCGGCACAGCGGTGACGCAACAAAGCTGTTGCTACCACCAAAGCTACGTTTTACCCTGGACCCTCTGCAGAGCCAGGGTGTTAATCCATTAACCGCAGCCCGAACTCACGGTGCACACACAAAACTCCCTCAGCTGTTGGGTGCCCGGGACCCCTCTCGAGGAGAAGTGGGGACGTTTCCAGCTCGCCCACGGCTAATGGCCGCCTGCCCACAAGATGGCGCCCCCGGGCCGAGGGGCAGGGGTCCGTGGTCGCACCTGTGTGGTTACTTGTCCTTCTAGCATAACCTGTGAAAGAAGGACAAGCAGGTGTTTGAAAAGATACCACAGCTGTAAAATAGCTGACAGGGACCGTGACAGTGTTACCCCGCCATCGAAGCTGGCTTGTGCGGGAAGCCGTTGGCAAGCCATGCGGCACGGTGTTTCTGCGTGACTCTTAGATGCTCTCTTTTGCCAGGCTCTTTGCCTGCTCAGGTGGGAAACGGCTGCAGCAGCAGGACTGATCGTTTCCGAGATTACTTGGCCAAGGTGGGTACTTCAGAGTGATCCGCGCTGGAAATGCTGCTCAGCCTGCATTCCCTAAGCTGGGAGGTACCAGTGTGCGCAACTTCTAGGAAATGGGGGGGGAAAAGAGATGTTTCTACAAAAATAAAACAGGTTACTCCAGAAATACCAATAAATGTGTAAAATGCTTGAAATTTATTGTGATAGGACTGTGTAGAATAATAGTAGCTATTTAAAAGCTACTTCACTGCTACCCCAGCTCTCTTTCTCCTTCTGTGATACAGAATGAGCCATGCTTTTCCATGTTCTCCTTGGTGATCAGGCTTTCAGCTAAATATATAGAATTGAGTATACACAGATGGACAACTGTTTGAAGGAGACTGAGGTGATGCAGGGTATCTTTGTTCTGGCATTGAATAACAGAAAAACAATCTGCCTGGAACAGACCTGCACTGGAGGAGCTGACATCTAAAGAGTACTGAGGCCACATAAACAGATTTTTATGGTCTATAAAGTGCTACAGTCACAGACAAGGGGAAGAGCAGGCTCTTCTGCCACTGCAGAAGTAGTATCTTTTCTGTTTCAGAAGGCAACGGTGGTGAGAAGGATGGAAAAATGAAGAGACAGCTTGGATGCTTTCCCAGGCCTGTGAACTCAGTAAGGTTTGTCCATTGCTAACATGCAATGCTGTCCAATTTCTCGCCTTTAGAGATGCTGCTTTCTAAAATGGACTGGGAAGGAGCACTGTCCCCCTTCAGCCTGGAAGGACTGTCTCCTTCCTCTCTCTGCTCAGGAGAGATGCTGGCCTCTGCTACTGGCCAAAGTGCATTAAAACAGCAGCTTCTCTTGAAAAACAAGAATTTTCCTTTTCTCTCATGCTTCCTTCCTCCTAAAAATAACACCCAGCATGATTTGAGATATTCTTTAAGGCACTTTGTACTCTTGCTCTTTCTTAGAAGACTGAGAATCCTCAGACATGAAATACCAAATAAATCACAAAAACAGAGCAATGTGATCAAACGTGGTAGGCCAGATTCTCAAGAAACAGAAATTGATACAACTCTGCTGAAATCCTTGGAACTAAGCCAACTTAAATTAAGTAAAAGATGAAGGACCTGGGCCATAGGCCAAATACGCTACTTTTTAGTGTTGTGTTTGAAGTGGTGGAATGCAGTATTCAGTGTTGAGAGATGTTGTGTATGTTTAAAAGATGTCAAATTTCTTTGCACCACTTACATTCCCTTCATCTAACATTTCCCTTTCTATCACATACCCACTTTCTATCAAATATCCATGTGACTTTTACAGTGGCTTCTCTCAAAGTTTCTCAAACAGGGATACTGGTTAGTGAAACACCATTGGAGGTGCTTTTGAAGAAGCTACCGGAGAAGTATGTTGCCTCGTGGTTTGGCTCATGAAAGCACATATTCCTCAAGCCTGTCTCCCAGATATTGTTTTGTGGAAATAAGAAATGTGCTGACCTAAGCATATGGACAAGAGCTCTCCTGCTGCAATGACACGCATTCAGATACGGGATTTCTGGTCACCCATATTAAGATTCCTCAGTCTCCACCGGCTGGAGCTGTACTGTACACCAGATGACCATGTGTGATGGAGTTGGCTGTGTATCACATTCTCCATGCAGAAATACTACTTCTGCATTTGCTAAAAAGAAGGGAGCGCTGTTAAGTCTGTTTTCTCCTCAATTTTATCCAGCTAGAAGACAAACCCCAGACCCAGGACACCACTTCGTGAGCCATTAATAAAGAACAGAAAGTGACAGAACTCTGAAAGGCAGTTTCAGTTTATGGAAAACCGTAGTGCAACAATGAAATTTAAAATGTACGTACACTTCAGAATGCATTTGGTGCAGTACATGCGAGAAGGTCATAGCTCTAAAGTCTTCAAGATGTCATGTTTAGGGCAATAAACTCCTCCAGTCCTCCAGCACTGGAACCTGAGAATGCCAGGATGCCACAGGAGTGTCAAAATTGGCAGCAGCTGCCCATTCAAGACAGGTTGGTATAGGTCTTTCACAACTTTACACCTGAAACTCTGATGTGAGTTCTTGAGGTGTTACCATCTCACCAGCACTTGCTAGAAGTTGCAGGCATAAAATGCAAGATGTCTCTGTAATAAAAGTCTGATGGACTGTTCCCAGGCTGGGTATTATTAGTCCTTCTCAAGCTACTGCTGACCCACAGGAATGAACATGAATTGTATTCCTGACAGATACTTTCACCTTCCAGTGGATTAAACAGATTACAGGAGCCAGGTCCTGCATACTAGTGTGGGACATTTTGGAAAGACAGATGAAGTGAAAACACTGTAGAGAGACCATGATGAAGAATAAACTTACTCCTATACTGATGCAGATCCCTAAGCCTTGTCTGTGCATTTAAATGTTCCCTCCTGCTGCTACCTAGGTCCATCAAAAAAGAAGAAAAAAACACTCATTCTAACAAGATTATACTAACAAGGCAGTATGGAGCACCTCACCCCTCATTCATATGCCAGCCACTACCACCTGTGTGAAGAATGTGCTCCAAACAATCTGGTTAGAGTCTGCTTTTAATTATCTAGTAATTTATTTTGCAATGTAGCAAGCTGTGTTCTGTTCAACAGCTGATTTTTGCTCTGCAATAATTTGTTTCTATGATAAAAGACCTTCAAGGTCAATAAAGATGGGTAAAAAATGTTAAAATGGTTTAGAATATGAATTTAAAAATAAAATGGACGAGTAAACAACGCATTTCTCAGCTTTGTCTTAGTAGTGTGTAGACACAGTTTTTGCCTTGACACTTGCAGGCTGACAGCGTCTGTGCCATATTTTCCTCTGCAAATAGCAAGAGGGGAGGTTGGAATTAATATTTGTTTAGGTCTTTTTTTAAGCTAGCTTTATATAGTACACACCCAACAGGCATGCACAAACTAAAATCTATAAAAACCTTATTTTTCATCTCCTTTTCCAACGCAAATCCTGAATGTGTTTCAGATTTGTCATCATTTAACATCAGGAGACCAGAATGCTGTGCATGACACTGCTCTATTTATCAGTAGTGGAGATAGCCAGCTTTTACCAGGGGCAAAACAAGGAGGTTTTAGAGATGGGCTTTACTCTTTAACCAGCCTGATAAGTGTCAGATTGCATTGTCAAACAATTTAGCATTTTGTTTACCAACATTTTTTACTAAAGGTTGCTCATTTACTGCCTCTCTGTTGTTTTCTCAGGCTGATCTTTTGGGATAGCAAGGACAGCTGGCTTCCTCCTCAGCCATACTGCTCACGTGTGTGGGTGTGAATGGGCTTCTCTGGCTTTATAAAAGCTATCCCAGTTGTAACCTTCACAGTGAAAACAGACTGTTGTACAGCTGGCTGTCAGTGCAAACTGCATTTTGCTCCTTACTCTGGAAGGTGGGGAAGTTTCCAGACATCATACTGCAGAGGATTTTATGTGTAAAGAATACCCCTCCTCGAAACTACATTCAACAAGTCCATCAGTGTCATTTCCAGCTTAATCCCATCTGCTTCACAGTCATTTTGTTTGCTTGTTTTGTGTTTGACTTTTCTGTCTGACATGATTTATACCCAGATTCTGACATCCTGGCTCTGGCTGACCGCCCCCCTTCCTGCACGGGTCTGTGCCATTCCTTGCAGTAACACAAGTAAAGATCTCACATGATAGTTCTTACTATTTAAGGACACCCTCCTTTCACCCTAACTCCTCTAAGTAATCCCATGCAACTGCTCACTTTAACACCCTCGATTTGAACAAGACTAAAACAATGTTCTACTTCCAGGAAAATTCCCATCAAGATGAAAATAATTGTTTGTGGTTCCTTACTCTCTTCTACACAAGAGTAGCAAAGCGTTCAACACCGACTAATTTATTTTGCTTCCTTCAGTTGCCTCTGCCTGATGAAAATATGGAAGACCCTTGGAGACCAGAAAGAAGAAGCTGAGAGCAACAAAAAATTCAAAACACAACTATAGCTCCCAGTTCAAACATACCTATGTATCTCCTATGCTTCCACACTACCTGCCCTAGCTAGGTTTCCTACAAAAATAAGGACTGTGGATGGCTCCCTGACCACCTCTGCATCCATTGTCATTTTCAATTTGACAGGAGAGCCAAAAAGGTGATTAGCTGCTAGTAGGTGGCTGTGCAGGAGTGAGAAAACACACAGCCCCTGCTAAAAGGATGCTGACCACAGGAAGAATATGATAAAGCAAGATTCAGGTGGTGAGAAGACTTTATAAACACTCTTAATTGCAAACAAAGCTTTCACCAATACTTACATCATCCTCCATATCTATCTACATCCATCAGCTTGGAGAGAAATCCTCAGGAAACCAGGCACTATTAATTCCTCTGTTTATTGAACTATTCACTTGTTCGTAGCACACTGCCTGTACCTGTCTTAGACTGCAAGCTCCTGGGGACAAGTCCCCACTTTGTTTTGCTTGCACAGCAATAAGCGCTGTACAAAATCTCTGTCTGGGAGATCTGGCATGTAACCCAAACAACGCCAGTTTGTTTTGATATGGCAAAATCAAGCTACTCACCCCGGTTATCAGGGAAATTTAGGCAGGCTTCAAACGAAGTAGCAGTGGCACAGAATATAACCTCCTCCAGCAGTTGCTAAAGCACAGAGTAACCACAGAAGTCAGAGCTGTGGCTCAGAAGGAAGGTTTTCCTTTCAGGCYTGTGTATCTTTCCAAGCAATGAGATGACCACAAAAGCTGCAGAAACGGATGTAAATGTAATCCCTAGCCAACAGATTAACTTGTTCATCAGCCATTTCCTGCGTACCATGCTAATTCAAGCACTGAAAAAGCATCCTGCAAATTGATGCATGTACAGTATGTGGTCTCTTAATTGGCTGTTAAGGTTAGAAGAATACTGATTAAGAAACAGGAAAACGATTTGTTACTACCATAAGCAGCTTCAAGCTTCAGGCAGCTTCAGTGTAGACTCTAACTATACATTTATTTACAGTCTATTACAGCAAACTTCCACAAGAAGGGGCCAGAAAGAAAAAAAAAAAAAACCAAAACCATCCTGTAAAGCAGCTTTTGTGCCAACACTGACAAACTGCTTAGCATTTCCCACTGCTGAGGTTAAGTGCTGGGGCATGTCAAAGCAGACCAAGAAACATTCTGAGGCAGAACTTCATCAGGCTGCTTTGTTTTTCTAATTTTAGGAACCAGTCGGAGAGTCTCAGAGGACAAAACGCTGCTTCAGATGACCGGGTAGCCATGAGACACTGAATCTCTAAAGAGAAACCTTCAGTGACTGCGTCCAGGGAGATTAATTCAGGTCTGTAGGCAGAATTCCCCATTGCCTTGCTGCTTATGAATTCGTACCAGTGCTGCTACATGCTATGCAGTCAGAATGACAATATCTTTCACCTGCTTTTTACAAACATAAATTAAGACCAAACTGAAGGTAGTGGTCAGTTAGGCCTGCTCCTTGAAGTGTGTTACACACCTATTCCCAATGCAACAATAAAGTGTACTGATGTTGACAGAAACAAAGGATTATGCTGATGTACGCCTACATCAATGGGACGCTTCTCTGTCAGATCTTTTAGTGTATTTCTATCTCTGTCATCCTGTCAGTTGCATAAATCTATTCTCACAATAATTAAAATCAGATCCTTGCTTTGCACTCTCCAGGTTGCATCACACAATGTTTTGCACATTTTCATCCAGACTGTTCAAGGGTACAGATCAAAAGAGCTACAAAAATGCAGCTTGTGGTCAAGTAATCAGGGCAATGCTAGCAAGAAACTCGTCACTCATCAGAGGAGCAAAATACAGCCTGATTTTTCCAGCTGTTATTGTAAGAAGTAATTGCTATTCTAGCATTTAATGCAAAACCAGTTGTCTTTTCTGGTGGCTAATCCCTGGTGGCAGATGGAGACACAAGTTTGCAGCTTACTGCATTAGCAGTTCTTCATTGTGTTGGTTACGTGGTAATACCAAATGCAGAGCAAATGCATTACGCCTCAGTAGGACAGAACCAATGAATAACAAAGCAGTCAGATAATGCCTCACAGACACCATTTTCTTTCACTCTATATAGACATTATTGTTAGAGCTTCTGCTCCAGACTTTCCCCACTGACCATAGCAAGACTTTCTCACTGCCTCCCTCTCATGTGATCAGATATTTTCCTGAGTATTGCAGAACGTGATAGCTGTCAGACCTCTCCCTTTCTGGAGTGATGAGTAGGTTTAAAAGTTATTAACACTCCATCCCTCTTCAGAGCTGATTAGCCAGTTTGTGCACCTGAAGAAACGCTATTGTTTTAAGAAATCGGGCCAAAGTATTTCTTCAACGATTTGGTGAGGGCTTTTTTCCTAGAAGTACGTTCCAGACCAGGAAAACTGGTCTTCTTTAGCTTCATAACTTGCTCCCACAAAAAAGGGGATCTTTGAAAACCAGGCTTGCCTGTTGGTGATGTCTGCTGGCAACTAGCACCCAGCCCTGGGTTCCCGGGGGCAGGGAAGGGGATATTCCAGGCCTGCAGGGACATCCCAGTCTGCTCCACAACTAGGTGTGCTCTTGTCTTTGGCATAGCATACAGACAAAGCACTAAGAATTAAGAGTTAAAATAAATTTAAGTTACATGCCTCCGTGTGTCCCCTAGAGTTCCAGAAATTCATCTTTAAGTAATATTTTTCTTGAGATTACTCTAGATTTGTGAGTTTAAGCAGATCATGCAAGAGAATTAGTAAACCTGCAGATAAAAATCTTTAAAAAGAAACCCTGAAAACACTGCTGCTGAATGACCTTATAAAATCAAAAGGAGTGTAAAAGTCTTTGTGTTATTACTAGAAAATGCTCTTGAGTTTCATGAGAGAATAAATATCAGAATAGGTCTGAACATGGTTCCTCTTCCACTGATTGCATATGCTTTCACTGGTCACAGACAAGCAGTAGGAAGCCAGAATCAGGAACAACTCTGCTGTCCCTGTGAAACTGCAATCACCTCCATCAGGACCCATAGTGCTTTAAGGAAACCACCTTGTATCTGAAGCATGAAAAAGTGTATTTTGGAAAAAGGCAGCAGCTCCCTTCACAACTCAGCCTTCCTGTTAGTGGTTGAATGAGTAGGTCCACTTGGCACTGTGACTCAGGCCAATAATTATTGATTTCTTGTCACTCTGCTATTGATGGTGTTGCTGTGTCAGGTTTTGCTGGGGGGGGAGCTACTAGTATGTTCCACTTGGACAGTCTGGGCTGTTTTCTTGTTTTAATAAATTCTACCATCCCTTTGGGTGCCCCGAGCATTTTTCAAAAAACTTCATTCAGTAACAGAAAGCTCAACCAGAAAAGTCCTACCGTGCTGGACAGGATGCATAATTGGCGTGCAACAATTCTTGGGAGCAGAAGCACAAGGAAGCACAGCTTCAAATCCACAATGCTCGCTCCCCTCAAGGTGTGACAGAGCAATGGAAAAAATAAAATTTTCAAAGTTCATGGCTATCTGCTGAGAGTGGATGATCAGGTGAGTCTATTAGCAGGAGTACATAGACCTGGGAAACAAGACTGCCAGCCACTGGCTCCTCTCTGGCTTAGACTCTCATGGCATGCTGCCGTAAGGTGAAGGTCCTTCTACCTACAGCAGGGAAAGAGGAGGATCACAGCCTGTGCATTGCAACATCAGCTTCAAAGTGAAGCAAGAGTCCAACCTTGGGCTAACCGACAAGCTGCGGTTCAGCAGGGGTGGTGCCAGCTGGGGAGGGGCTCACCTCCCCCTGTCTCAGCTCCACCAGCCGCCACAGCAGCACATTCTCCAGGGACGACGGCACCAGCTCGGCAATGTGGCCGCAGCACACCTGCAGCCAGGCACTCAGCTGCCCACCGGCTGGGTGTATCGGTCTGTGGCGCTAAACAAGGACTTTGGGGCCCTCTGCGTTGTGCAATACCTCCTCCTTGCAGGGATGTGCATATAAATATGGTGCATTTTTGTTTTATTTCAAGGTGGATGAATGTATGTATGTGTCTATCTATCCGTTTTTTTTTCTCTCTGTCAGTAGCAGTACAGAGTCTTCTACATTCTCCCAGGCTAGTCACAGAATCATAGAATCATAGAATTTACGTTGGAAAAGACCTTTAAGATTATTGAGTCCAACCGTAGTTGATAATGTTTTTAGCCAAACTCCCTATTCCTATTGATGATGCAATTTTTCACTAAAAAACCTGAGTATGGGCTGAGGCCTGCTCCTGAGGCTGTCACTAGGATGCTGCTGCCCTGGTGGTCCCGCTGTGGGAATAAACACGATCGCTTGCCTCTTCCATTCCCAGCCCCATGTGCTCTTAGCGTCATCCTTAGCCTTGGACTGCTGCTGTTTCCTGCTCTCCTGCCCTCTTCAGACACAAGCACTCCTGCACCAGCACCAGACTGCACAGTTTATGTGCTTTCTAGAAAGAGGCAAAAGGACAAAACGCCCATCCTCAAGCTGTGACTGGAGGTGATGGAGAGTACCAGAGTGATCTTTGAATGTGGTGACTTTGCCTCAGCTAGCAGAATAAGTCTACCAACCTGGAAAAAAGTTTGGTTTATGGCACAGGGCTATATGCTTTTTAAACCCATAATCCGACTTGTCTGCAGGAGTGGTTGTAGACACCCTGATTTTGATAATCCTGCTTAACCACAGGACTGGTTTTATATCTCCACTGCTGCCATTCTCCAAAATATGCCAGAGAGCTATTCAGTTAGCTTTCGTTCAGTCTTATTGTTATGTCCTAACAATGTAGTTAGGGTGCTACATTAGGTCTGAAGAGAAGAAGAGGCAGGCCAACAGAGAAAAGGAAAAAAAGGTGCGAGTACAGCTCAGAAAGCCATGAATGTCTCAGACAGGATCTGCGCTTACCGTGCCAGAATGTTTCGTAGCCTGGTCCTGAGCAATTTTTCTGCACATTGGTGGCTTGTTGGCTTAATGCTGATTTCCACCACGGTTTTACCTTCACTCATGAGGTTACCATGGAAACTTCTATGCCTGAGAAACTGGGAAGACCCAGCTGTAGGACTGGAGAATACATAAATCAGTAAGCAGGGAAGTAAGTCAGAAACAAGCAAGGGATTCAGATGTGCACCTTTTCATCAAAGCCATACCTGAACACGTAACAGAGGGCAAGAAAGGTGCCTTATCCTCGCAGAAGCCATGAGTTACAGAAGCAGGACACAGGCTAGTTAAGAGGATGCTGAACTAAAATCTAGAGAGTGTGAGGAAGACGTAATCTTCTTGCTTGAAAATGTTTGATTATTAACATCATCCTAGTCTGATAAACACCCAGCTTTCCCCGACTTCTCCCAGGCAATACTTTTGGCTTTCGTAGCCGTGAGACCGCAATCAACTTCCCTCCTTTCCTAGTAGCACAAATTAGTTTTAACCAGTATCTCATAAGGGAATAACTCTCCTGTATCTTCCTTCTTGCCACACTGTTCTCTTCCCCCCTTCTTCCTTCTCTACTTCATGCAGTTCAATAAATCAGAATTTGATTTGCTGGCTTGATCTAATATGTGCACTTAGGGATGCACTATGTAGTAGCATTTTTTTTTCCTAAAAGTGAGAGACACACTGCACACAAAGAAGGGGATTCTGCCTCCGTCAGCTGCACAACTGTCAGATACTAGCAGCAGCACACAGTAGCTCATACTCTATGGGTCACAGACAAAAGGCTGGACTTAGTTGTTTCCCTCCCTTGGTTGTTTACCACTACACTTAATACCAAAAAATTTTAGTGTCTCCATTTAATAAATATGGTGGAATACTTTACATGGTCATCTTGATTAAGTCACTGATACTCCTAAAAGAATTAAGCTATGTAAAGAATTAAGCTACTTGCTTAGGAAATCGCCTTCTTGTCTTCTCTCTCTTCTGCATACCTGTCTCTCACCTACAGCATCTATGGCAGCCTTTCTGCTGGCTGGTTGCATGCTCACAGCATCAGCTGTATTGAGTACATCTTGGGAGTAGAACTGAGGACTGTGCTCCTTCTTTCCTGAGAACTCAAACCAACCTGCTAAATGAATTGACTCCACTTCTCAGTGACCTTCCGGGGGGCACAGTTGCAGTCTAATGCTCCCTACTTAAAACGTGTTTTTTTTGTCAAGGGTAAGGCACCATACAACCTTACTTTCAATGGTGTCTCAGGAGACTGGAGGTTAAAATCATGCCATTTGTAATTACTCTTTATAGGAGACAGCAGACACAGCCTGTGCTTAGACAAACAGAAAGCAATTACTTCTATTGCTAACTAGGCCCTTTGATCACTTTATTGCCTAACAAGTTGTTATTATTATTTTATCAACTGTCCTTAATCCTTTCCTGTGGCAAAGTCTTATTTTCCACTACTGTCCTTCTGAAAAGAGAGTCTTTGCAAAATTTTCTTTTCTTGCTCTGAGTTGTTCATGGTGTCAAGGTTTCATGGAAGTACTGGAGTTTTCATTAGTCAGGTATTTGCACAGCAAAGCTCCTGTTTGACTTTGTGCGCAAGGGAAACCAGAAATTTTCATAGAAGACAAAAAGAAAATGATACCTGGTAATGTGAGAAAGGCAGCTCACAGGGATTCACATCCTCAGAAAAGTCAATTAGCAGCAAATCACTGTGCCAGAAGAGATATGAGACCAGGGCCACTTCATACACGGGGTGCCTGCACTTCCCAGTCTAATATATGGCATTTCAGTCACTCATTCTTCCTAGGGATGACCCAAATTCATAATTATTCCTAGTCTTTTCCCAAAATTTGGAAAGATTCCATGCTGCCCTCTTCTTTCCCCCTGTCAAAATACACGGTTTGGGTTTTGATACCAATCAAATCACGTTTGTCAAGCTGCCTGTATCTAGCCATCAAACTGGGAAGCTATTCTCCCAGATCCAGTTAGAAAAAGAAATCTTTTGGAAAAGGGACTTTTAACACCTTTGCCTTGGTGCTGCGTGTCAATATGCAGTAACTCCAGAGCACAGGCTTTTGCCTTTTCCTCTCAGGATAACAGTACCGACAAAAACTTACTGCAAGATTCAGAGTCCTTATTACTGTGCTGACTATTAATAATTGCTAGATATATTTAAAAAGGTAGCAGGAAAAAACACTTTAGGAAATTCAAGATAATCAACATATGACTGATTTTCTAACGCAGGTTACCAAGTCACATGTTTTACGGGATATTCCTGTTGCCTGTAGAGAGACGGATATATGTAATCCCTTCCATGCCACGGAAAGGACACTTAGGAGAATTTTGGCAAAGATTGTCACAGAAGGAGTTTTATGTTCATCAGATGCAGAGCTGGAGCACAATGGAGACCTGAGAATCTTCAGCAGGTCCGCAGGGAACCTTTCCTGGCAACATAAATTTGCATGCCCTGAGGCTGCTTTAATTTGCACCAAAGGTTAGATCAGTCTCTGAGTACTGCCTGGCAGATAAAAGGCAGGCTGGAGCCACTTTGGATGCCCAGTATCAGCTTCTGATGATGAAAAAGACTGCTTGCCAAGTAGACTGGAAGGGAGGTTGACTAGAAATGGAAAAGGATCACTGTATAAGTAAATGATATTGGATAATCTCATTCATTTGTTCTGTCAAAGAAAGCTTACCAATGCTGCTGAATATGTAAATAATGCTAAAGAATTGACACTTGTGAAAGGGGTGATGGCAAACTCAGAGAACAGCAGTAGTTCTGCAAGAGTAAAGTACTTTGAGGAACACTTACAAGAAAAAAATCAGGTCCTACAAGAAAAGCCACTGTGCCCTGGAGCTGCTAATTGCAAGGATTTCTATTTAAATATGTATTTTCCCACAGCTTCCAAGAGGTGAGAAATGTGCTTCATTTTCTTTCAGCCTCCTTGACATTTTCTGGTACTATTCTTGTTATCTACATTGGTTTAAACCATTTCAGCTGTAGAAATGATATTTACATGTGGGTTTGCTTCATATACTATTGTCTGCTTGTAACAGTACTTGAGCAGCTTAACATTTTAGATTTGCTGGTAATATGCAATTTTTTTACTATGTGATTGCTTTCATAGTGTTTAAAATGGTGCATGCCTGCCTGTTTTTTAGTCTTGGAGTTGACCATGACAGATGTTCACTGTTTACACTGTGTAATGCTTTGTTAAAAAGGTTTGGTTGGGCAGCGGCAAGACCAGCTTTCTGTTCAACTTATCCTGAATGCTCCACTCTGAGGACCAAGTGGAAACCTTTGGAGCTGCAAAACACAGATGGTCCAGGAAAGCTGAGAGCTCGATACACAGGTATAAATGGGAAGATACCCAAGAACAATGAGAAGGCAAAGTTACTTTCTTGGCATGTAGTACTGAGATGAATATAGCAATATACAAAAGTTCTTCTGGCTCCAAAGCAAGGAAATGGAAAAGCACTCATGTTATAGGTTAAATAACCTACAGCTATTGCATTATAAAACTTAAGCACATTCTCCACATTCTTTTATTTGCATTTGAATTTTGCATCTGAAAGCTGCCTCCTCTTACTCCTGATCAAAATCAGGAGTGTTAAAAGACAACTCAGCAGTCTGATAATTAAGTCTTCATTGAACATGATTGAGATTTTAGGTAGAAGTTTTATTGTATGGGCACTGAACACTGCTGTTCGTTCTAGAAGGTAGAAGTCACAAATTTTATTAATAGTCTTTCACTATCAGGCCAAAATACCTAATGAGATTTCATTTCAGACCCTAACTTAACACCTGGGATTTTACGGAAAATGTTATCTTCTTAAATCCTTCTCAGTAAAACGAGAATTGCTTGCTCACATAGCTAAGCTCTTCTCTGTCTTGCTGCCTCCAACATCTAAATCCAGGTGGATTTAAGGTCTGAGCTACAGGGTAGCAAGTGCCTGAAGCCCGTAGGCTGCGACATTGCTGTTAACAGCTGGTTACATCCGCATCATCACTTTTGTTTATTCTAAATCCTGTGATAAATGGACGAACATGGAATGGAAACGCAATCTCAACCATACTGGTTAATGGCCTCCCACTGCTAGAGGTGATCCAGCATCCTGGATAATGCCTAGCAGCACCTAATTTTTTAACATGCATATTTCTGTGGACAAGTTTAAAAGGTCACAGGGTTACACTAGAGTAAAAGGAAGAAACCCTATGCCCCAGGAGGAGAGGCATGATCCATGACCAGGGTTGGGGTCAGAGTTTTGCTGACGAAGTTCCTGAAGAAGCAGCACCTTGCCCCCTCAAGGATTCCATAAAAAGTCCACTTTCTTTTATAATCAGAATTGTGGAGATTAGGAGGACTCATACATATGCAACTCAAAATGTAAAGCAAAACACCATTCATTATCAAGAAGTCAATATGTTTTAGAATAGTTGCTACAGGAATCACTTTTCCATAGAATACTATTGGAATATTACTTCCCATAGGGTTTCCCTTTAAAAATAAAAATTTTTAAAAAATCAACTTAGACTGGTGTAAAGCCATTTGAATTCCAACTTCAATGATTTCCCCTCCTCTCTTTTCTTCCACAGGTACAACTGAATGCAAACATTGTTCTGGTTGCTGCCATCTCAGAATTTATCTGTTCTCCTTTTGGCAAATACATTTTCCCACTCCCTCTCTAGTGTGCCTGTCTGGGCATTTAAACAGACTAGATCCTAAATAATAGACTCCTAGAGGAGTATCCTGGATTATAAGCATTATATCAAATTATTAGGTCAGAAGTATCACATTCAGTGACAGACAGCTTCTAGTTACAGAGACTGTTATCTCCACTACCTTGGAATTTTCTCAGTTACTTTSCTCAATAATTTACATTTAATCAATACAAAGAAAAATAATAGTACAAAAGCTTGCAGTGGCATTAGGCCATCTAGTAATTTGCAGACAACAGCAAAAGTATATTGACATTGTGATGACTGCTTCTGTACGGGACTGGCATAACTAGCTGCTGAGGGGCAAAATCTCTGTAGAGGCACAGCCATGACATTATAATTCATACTGAAGCTCAATTACAATGCATCCACAGTATTTTATTGGGATATTCAGTTTCTGACTTACGTGACTTAAGAAGGAAAATATTTTGCTTTTTGGAAAAATGTCTTTAAAATGAGTGAGGAGAACAGGACCTAATTCTGATTTTGTCCCTTCTTCATGTTCTTTTCCCCTTTTTGTGTTGTTTAGGGGTGTTTTTTTTCCCTACTCCCTAACTAAACCTGCCTGTACTCCCAATAATGGACTAAATTCAATCTCAGCCCATAGGCATCATCAAAGAGGAAGAGGGGACTGAAAATGAAGTGGCAAGTGATTTCCAAGTACACCTGTTTCCACACCAGGGATTGTCTTATTAAATGCCTGTTCACAAGGAGGTTTGCTTGTCCGCTTGCTTGGTTTTCCCTGTCAAAACTGTCTAAGAGCTTTGGATTACCTGTCTTTACAGTTCCACAGGCAGTTAAGCAGACAGCATTTATAACTGAACTTTTGAAAAGAAGTTTAAATAATGTATTTTAAAATATTTTAAATGAACATTTTGTCAGGACCAATGCCAGTTAAGGTTCATACAGTTAGTGAAAGGGACATCTCAATGTCATTAGCAGAGTCACAGAATACCTCGCCTTTCTTGTTTAGGTCAGACTTCAGCCAATTTTTTCTACAGGCATCAGTTTCCATTCATTCCCACAGGTCTTTAAGCAGCAAAACACTCACCATTAAAGCAACAGTCTTGAAATTGTGGTGCATGCTCTTATGAAAGGTAATCCAGACTCATTTTCAGCTGCTTCCCAAAGAGGTTTCAGCTCAGCTGTGGTCTGGGCAGATCTTCCCTCCTCAGAATTTTTGCTTGTAATTGTACCCATATTATCAATCCTGAATTTTTTATAGGAGACACCATTTAAGCCCCTCATATCAGTTATTTTTAATAAACTTTCTTTTTTCTTGTTGGTTTACATTTCAGCTGTCAAGGTTGTTGTTTCCCATTTACAAGACTTTTACCTTTACATTTTCTATTTATATTATTGATCTACCCTTGGGCGGCTGAAACTGCCGTTGGGGCTGACAGCTGACCTGGGCAGCAACCTGGATTCTGGAAATGGAATTAGAGTAAAAACTGGGGAAGCATTTTATTAAAAGTTCATCCCTTCCTCTGTCCTTTACCTCCTTCTCTCCCTCCATCCCATCTGCCTCCTTTCCTCCTTTTCTCTCTTTCTCTTTCTCTTTCTCTTTCTCTTTCTCTCTTTTTCTTTCTTTCTCTCCTTCCTTCTTTTCTTCCTTCCTTCCCTCTCTCTTTATCTACCTCCATCTCTCTCTGTCTTTCTCTTTTCTACACACCTGCAGGTTTGTCTTTATCCCATATTACAAGGCAGTCCCTGTGTAAATGTTGCCACTGACGATTTTTTTTTTGCATTCCTCCTAACAAAATGTATATTCTTCATAACACATTATATATATACACACACGTATATGACTCCACACATGTATGTTATAGTCTGCTTCAGAGAGGAAAAAAAGCCAAATGCAGTCCTCTTGGGAGAGGTGGGGAATGTGTCCCGCTTCGGTGCAGACATCTGCATCTGCGTGTCTCTGGGGCACAGCGTTGGAGGTTGCTGATGTTGGAGATTGCCACTGTCTGTCCCTAGCCCTTCTCCCACCTGCATTGCCATCCACGGGCTCCCTTCTGTCCCTCGGGAACGTGGACCAGCGCCGGGAAATCCTGCCCCAGCAGTCTGCAGGGAAGCCGAGCAGCACCCTGGCTTTCCCTCGCCATGGGTGTCCTTTGGGTGTGCTTGGAGCGAAGCAGCCACGAGGCCACCTGCACTCCTCCTGCCTGCTCTGACATGAGGATGGGGTCACAGCCTCATGCTGCAAAAGCCAACATCTAACCTCAGCAGCCTCTCTGTAATTAGAATTTTTCCCCTCTACATCTCTTTTTTAATGTGCAGTTCCCAGATTCCTTCACAGTCAGCTATCCCTTTTATTCCTTCTGGAAAGCAATATATATAGCACAAGGCTATAAATAAGACTAGCAATGTCATGGTAACCATGGTAACCAGTAGGCTTCAAACACCGATGTGTGTGAGATTTATAGGAGGCTGCCCTCGACTTTACAGCCAGATGATCTGTCCTTTTTAAAATTACACTGCTTGGAATTTGGATTTCTCACCTGGCACAAAAATTTTTTTTTTTTAAATACTAAACAAGGAACTGGAGTTTTTTTTCCTTTTTTAAAATAAATGGATATTGAAAACAATGCCTGAAAATGGATACCTTCTTTGGATGCCGATTGCAATTATATTTCAAAAACTTTTTCATTTCAGATAGAAGGAGCAGCCATTCTTGCTCACCATCCATGGTAAATGTCTCATCTCTTGTTGTGAGGGATAATTCAATTCACTGCAAGGATGAAATGGATGTATTCTGACCTTTTGTGCTGGGCAGAATATTAAAGGTTCAATTTCTTGAAAATAAATGCAGGAACTGAAATTCCAAGAACACTCAACTGGGATCTGTCAGTACCTATATAGTAAAAAGGTGCTGCTTCGTTCCCCAGGAGAAGTTGTAACTCAGGACACAATTTGCACATGAAGCAGAGGAGGCCTTCGGGTACCTTTGCAGCCCTGCCTCTGTGGCAAAGCAGTGACATCCACGCAGACAGTCTCTGTGGGCAGTAGCCGGACACTGATTTATGAGGGGGGTAAGCACTGGTCTGCAGCTCCAGCCCGCACCTGCCAGCACGCTGTGCGCGCCTGCCTCCCGCAGCAGCAAAGCTGCATCTGCCGGTCACTTGATATTCGTGCAACCACAGCCGCTCTCTCCACTGGCTGCACAAACCCACCTGGGAAGCAGGGTGGATGCTCAGATAGCCGGTCCCTGTAGACCTCCGCACAGCTGGCCTGCAACCTGTCACGGCAGTGGCAACAGAATAGGCATCCCTTGCTGTGTGTCCCCAGAAGGCTCTCCCCACCGTAATTTATTACTCTGCCCTTGTGGAAACACTGATACCAAAGTCTACAGCAATCCTTCAGGTAGGGGTACTGCAACATGTTTAGGACCATCGCTGGGGAATGGCCCAGCATTCTGCTTAATTAGTCCAAACAATGATAATTACAGCAGGGGACCTGAAGCTCTTCAAGGTAAGGATAGATATTCATATGTAAATAAACTGATTGCAAAGTGAGCAGAAAGCACTAATAAGTTGCATCTCAGGAAAAGCTCTGGGAAAAGCCAGACCTGAGAGGTCCCTCTGCACACGATTCCCGTGTTACAGCAAAGGAGTACGACCACCTCCCTTCTCCATGGAGGTGCTAGTGAACTCATCAAGATCAGAGAAAGAGGGGAAAAAAACCCACAGTCTTCATTTTTTCCTACCAGAATCCTGCCATAACCACTGCAGCCAGCTCAGCGCTGCACCCCTGTCTCGCCTTTACAGGGGCATTCAGTGCGAGCAGTTGGGTGGAGAGCCTGGTGAGGTCTGTCTCCTCTTCACTGCATGGGAAGAGAACGAAATGTATGTGTTTCTAGACGCTGGCTGGACATGGGGAATATAGGGCTCCCCCAGCAATAAAACTGCTCTTGTTCCATGAACTTCAGTAAGAAGAAACCTGCACTCTGCTAGCTGAGCTCTTTGTACTAATGTGTGGATGCTACCTGGACAAAAATATGAAGCTTTCGCTGTCCCAAAGATAGTTCAACTTGAACAGTTTAGAGACAGATGCTGCAAAATGATGCAGCTCTTCACAGAAGGATTTGGGAGTGGCATCTGGGAAAAAAAGTAATGCACCGCTGTTCCATAGTTTCAGGTTTGTTGGCAGCCCCTTGGAGATGGATTTGGGGAAGGAAACAACAATGCGCGGCGTATGGATGTTTCAGCTGTTCTGCAGACTAGCTCTGCAGCAAATGGAAACTGCTGTGAAAGGCTGATGCTTCTCAGTCCACATGTTAATGGAGGTGTTTGAAAGGTGACCCTAACTTCAGTGGACTTCAGAAATTCCCTCCACAGTGATGTGACTTGTGTTTTGGAGTCAGTCCTGAGGCTCTGTGCTATGTTTCTATTATAATGCCTATCCTTAGCTCAGTGTCACCTGCAAGCTTTTTGTGATTGAAAATAAATGTGGCTCCATTAGAAAATGTTGCTTGCATGTATTTTGTGTGTGTGTGTAAAATGCACTGCACTGGGGGGGAAGCAATATGAGTTTCCTGTTCCTTTCCACTCCGTCGATACTTGCCGAAGGTCTGAGTGTATACAAACACACCACAGAAATTTTTCTCTTTTCCAGCAGCACACAAGGCATGCGTGCTGCCTCCAGCGAAGCCATTGTCTCTGCAATTTTTGCTGCCTTCAGCAGGAAGCAGGTTCAGCAATGCCCACCTCAAGCACCTGCGCTCCATCTGTCAGCAATGAATGCGCTTGAACTGACAGAAGTGCCACCAGTGAGATTCATGGTGCAATGCAAGATGCCTGCTTTATCAGCCTGGTGACCCATAACCATCACCATAGATTTTCAATGAGAGTGCGTTGGGGTGTTAAAATGGCCGTGCTCTCCTTGATAAGCAAGGGCATAGAAAGGTGGCAAGGACACTGCAGATCGATAAGAGTTTTAAAGCTGCTCTGTGCAGATGGTGAGCCTTGATCTTGCAAGCCGACACAGGGTAGCATTACAGCTATCTGTTTTCCCTTTCACTCCTGCAGGATTTCTGATGCCAGTAAAGTCCTTTGTCTGCAGTGCCAGTCCGGGTGTCTGTTGGTCAAGAATTTAGAGCCTCTTGGCGGGCTAAGACCCAACCATGGAGAAAATACATCCTTCATTGCCTTCTTTCACAGACAGCTGTCAGACCTGTTGCTGGTACTGAACTGCGAGGCTCTTGCACATTTTTTTCACTCTGGCACCAGTAACACATCTCCAAATTCCTGAAGTTTATTACCTATGAGAAAACACTAGTATGCCCTTGAACTTTACAGCACAGACTTGTGTTAGAATAACTTCTCCGCCAGAGAACAGTTAGCCCGTCATTCATTTTGAAACCTGCTTCCAGACAAAAGCAGAGCGCTGTTTGATGCTGTGAATAACGTCAGAACAAAGATGAGCACAGTCATTTCCAAAAGACCTCAGACACCCACTTCCCAGGCCCTTTCCCTTCCCTTTTCTTAAGTGACAGTGCCAGTTTCTTACTTGTTTTCAACTGAGCTTACTCGGCTGAAGGCAATAGAAGACGCTGATTTCCACTGGCTGAGGTTAAAGAAATTGCCAATAGCAGGGGAAAGATAAGGAAACAGTGGTGGAGCATCTTTTCTTCCATTCTCATGATTTCTATGGTTCCAGTCAGGCATTATAATTGTCCATGACATCTTTTTTTCTCTTCCCACAGTCTCAGACTAGAAACTTGGGTTCATCTACAGTTCCCCCAGTTCCTGCTTCATTGTGCAACTGGCCATAAACCATTTATAATACAGATGAGCAGTCTGCCTATCTGAAATGGCTTTTGCATGAGTCTACTTTATAGTTGCAGTAGGTTTACAAAGAGCAAACTGTTGGAGGTGACTAGCTTGCAAAGGTTTTCTCTCAAAGCAAATTTTCTCTCTTACATTTCACTGTAAACAGCTGGCAAAAAGAGCTGCCGTTTCCATGGTTAGGGACCCAGAGCTTGCTCCACCATTGGCTTACCAGTTTTTCACTCATGTCAGGGGAACTCTAGGCTGGAAATAAATGCCATCAGAAGAGCCACACTTGGTCCTCCAACTGCACAAAGAAGCAAAATGCTCCCTTTGATGTTAATGAGCTGCTGGTATAGATCGGTGCAGTGTATGGATATTATCAAGGGCTAGGAGGCCTGATCTGATAGATTTGGGACACATCCTATTACATTTGTGCCACCCAACACCTGCCCCTCATCATCTTCAGTCTCATTGTTATTCTGCTAAGACTGATCTTTGATGTTGTAAGGAATTTCTGGCAGGGGCTGAATTTTGTCATGTGATTAACACACACCACCTGGTACAGCAGAAGCCAGACTAGTCTGGGCAATACATATTTTGAGCAATTTGTATCTGAGTCCACTTGACCCCAGCAGAAAATATGCACTTGATTTTCAAAAGTATTGAGTCACTATCGATGGGTGGCTTTGCTTCTGAAATTGTATTAAGCATTTCTTTGCATCTTTTGAAGTGAAGATCCATTTGACAATCCACCCCGCATGTCTGAAAAAACATCTGACCCCAGCTTTAAAGAGGACAGGTAGCGTCTGTTTTCTCTGCTGAAAGCAGTTTCCTCATTTCTGTGAAGGAGGAGACTCACGGGAAGGGCAGCAAGACTTTGTGCAGCCACAGCAGCTGAAGCAGAAGGAACTTCTCAACGTGGGCTTTCTGGACCCCGGGCTGCCGATGGACTACGTGTACAGCAGCTTCGTACTTTCCGAGGCATTGCCTCCAGGAACCAGTTTCACACGGTGTTAGTCCCTGCCTGTGCTGTGCTGTCCTGAACACCTTATCCCATTCCTTCATTACTTTCTGCTTCAGTCTTTTAGGGGGGTTAGTATGTGCTGAAGCGCTGCTTTATTGACGATAACAATTATCTCCATAATAAACTGACTTCATCCAGGAAGACAGATGGAAGGGAAAGTAAGAAAAGAACTAGAAAAGGGCACACAGATGAATAGTTTGGAAGGGGGGAGAAAGCAGATGGTGGATGAAATTCATTAGTTTAGAGTAACTGTATTGATCCCCTCCCAGCTGCAGCTAACTTTTGCTGCTCATATTTGTCATCCTGCTCCCCCTGACTGGCAACTTCCTTTCCCATTTGTTATCCTTACGGTGCGGTCCTTGGAGCATGCCAACAGCGGCTCTTTGGTTTACATGTAACAAAGTGAAGCCACAGCCAAACCACCTTTCCAGCTAGGCAACCAGCAATAAATTCAGGTGGAGATCCAGCTATTGGAAGGCATTACTTCCTGGTTTTAGCCATACTGAGACTGTTAATTTGAAAACAGGAACATATGTCCTTTTTTTGCCCCAGGAGGTTAGCGAGCCACTTAGGTACAAAGCTTGAAAGCTCAAGTCCCTCTGAAGTTCAAAGAGACTGAACTGTATTTTGGGGGAGCTCCAACAGTCACGTAAATGTATTGTTTCTTGAACAATAATCCAATTACTGCTGTCCCACACCCAGGGCTGTTGGAAGCAGGCAGGATTCCCTGGAGCAGCTGGATGAATCTGGGCAATGTCCAAGGGGTTTCAGACACGACCCTGCCCTGGCGAGCGGTGCTGTGGCAGAGGGAGGGCCTGCATGGCAGAAGAAGGGTCTTCCCAGATCCGCTCACCCCAATGAGATGAGCAGAATTTGGCAGGGAAGCCACCCTCGGCCACCAGCAGCAGCCAACTCCCTTTGCCAGCACTTGATCGCCTTCCCAAATGCGTCTTCTCCTGCGGGTTCATCTGTGGACATGGAGGAATACCTCTTGCAGCTCCTTTGGAAATGCTCAGCACGCATCCCCGTGAGGCTGGGACCCTACTTTTTGTGCAGCTGTTGAGCCAGCAAGGTAGTGCCGAAGACCAGAGGGGAAACTGGTCCTAAAACGAACACAGGGATGGACTGAGGCACGCTGAAGTAAATGCTAAGACAGTAATTAAGTTAATAGAGGTTTGGATCTGGCCCGTAAATGGCTTCTACATCTTAGCACGATGATTTTGCCTGTTGCTAATTTGACTAATTAATTTGACTAATTCTATGTGTTGTAGAACTGTTGATATCGGGTAAGCAAATGTTTAATTTAAAAGCTAATTAAAGAACATCAGGCTGCGGTCAAAAAATGCAGCAGTTTGAAATGGGTATTTGTCAATAACTTAGGTTCATCATTCTCAGTGGAAGAAGGCAGGCTTGGTAACCTTAGGAAATACACCTTGTGCATGGGCGAGGAGCAAGAGAGACAAATAATTTCTGATTGACATAACTAATGCTGATTCTGTTGTATCAAGCCATTGGTGAATCTCCCTTCTTTCCTACAGTGAGCAATTAGAATATTAAGTTTCCACCTTGTTTAAAGGATTTTAGAATTTGTGGCTCAAAATGTTCAGAGTATTTAAATAAAAGGGCTGACATCTAGCCAAATACTTTTAAGTTGGCCGTAAAAGGTTACTTTGGAAGCATACTAACTATATTAAGATTGGATTGCTTTTCAAAGACTTTGATTAGAAGTACTTCAGGAAATTTCATTAGAAGGAGGATTTAGGGATGCTTTGTACCTATGTGTACTTGTATACGTTTCTGTCTTTGTAACATGCTGCACATGCACACTCTCTGTAATTAGCTATAGCAATAAACTGGGCAGGCTACATTGCCTCTCCAGCTCTTAGTATCCATTAAACCAATTATCAGGAGAAGTCGAAAGAATGCTTACGCTGCAGTTTGCAGAATTTATGTTTTCAGGAAGCAAGTGTAGGAAAGTGTGTGTTTAACATTCACCACAAGTATGTATGCAGTCGCTTATTGAGATAAGGAGGGGAACACACAGACTTCCTCCACCTGGAGCTGCAGCCACCAGTCGTTGGTCATTGTCATTGAGGAAGGACCAGGGTCCAAACCAAGGACAGATTTCTGTGAACCTCACTTTACAGTGTTTATCTCGATGACTGTAGTATGCCCAGAATTTTTAAAAGCCTGGCATTGAAAGAGCCCGTTCTGATTAAGAGAATTAGGCTGAATTTGAGGTTATAGCTGGAGATCTGTTCTTTCCACCTACTCCTTCAGAGAGTCATCCGCAGGACATGTTTCCTCAGGGCAACTCTCAAAGCTGGTGTGGCCACACAAATTAAGAAGTTAAAGCTGATGTGGGAAAGAGATAAACTGCCTTGTTGCTGCAATGTGCTACGTGGTTGGGGTGACTCCTGCTCTGTACATAGGCCTCTGGGTATTCTTTGGTTGAGTCACGGGAGGTGTCATTCTGAGAAGGTATTTCCCCCTTTTATTTTGGGGTGGTAAGTTGTCTCATCACCTTTGTTACGTATGTGTACCCACATTACGGGGTCTGTCCTGGGGTCCTTATAACGCTGCTGAACCTAGCTGAAGATTTAGAACTGATGTCAGTGACTGGCATATCAGGCCCTGTTCCTCCCCATCTGCCACTCCTTGTCTGAGATATATGGACAAGTTTAACTGTTACATGGTGGTGTGTCTAATGCTCTTGTGGCCCCGTCACCGGTACACTGTGGTGTATTGGCTGAGTGGCTCAGGAAAGAGATGAGCCCAGGTCTCTGCAGCTTCAGGCTACCTGCCAAACACAAGGATGAGTAGTATCTGAAGGATGCTAGTCTTGGACTTCTGTTGTACCAGAAACCCAGGGAAGTACAATCCCTGGTAAGGAGACATACAGTTGCTGTACGATGAAGGCACAAATGAGAAATAGTGCAAATCACAAGGGAAAAATATGGGAAGAACAAGAGGGCAGCAATTACAACTGGACATGTGACGTTTGTTGCATTTATGGTACTAAAGAATTTGAAATGTTCTTCTTTCCAAATCAGGTTCAAAATTCAGTCTTGAATTTTTGTTTATTTGGTTTAGTTTTGGTTTTTTTGCAAACTGATTATCTGGAAGAAAAAGAAAGTAATTAAAAGGGCCAGCTGAAGATTTGGGTTTGATTTTGACTTTTTAAAACTTGAAACAAAAACACAAATCTTTTTTGTACAAATTCACTTACTTTCTAAAATGGTCAGTCTTTTTGAACTGGAACACAAACCCAAAAGTCTTTAAGAACTGACCTCTTTCAGCTGCGGAGGGACTGAGAGGTGCATCGAAGTCATTTTTCTTGTAAAGTTTTGATTTTTGGCAAAGTGTGCTTTTCAGTTAAAAAAAAGTATTTACTCTGATAATTACCAACCAGCAAAGCACAGCAGTGGTGGACATAACCGTCAGCTTCTGCAACACTTGGAATACCTTTTTGCTGTTCTAAACTTCTCTAAACTTTTCATCTGCAGGCTCCTTCCCAGGGCACAGGATGGGTCCGTTCATCATTCTGCCATCTTGGGCGCCGCTGCTGTAGAAGCATTATATTCTCACCAGCCTTCCCCAGTATTCATGTAGGATTTCAGACCCCATCCCGTACAACTGAAAGCCACAGATGACATTTATAGATCCCTGCGTGTCATCCAAAGCTCAAAGCTGCGCTGGAATATGGCAGGCAGGAGAGAGGGGAATTTCTGCTCTATACTGCAGGGTCGGACAGGACCAGCTAGGGCAGGGTCTTGTCCCCACTGAGCCCCCATTCTGGTACAGAGATTGTAGCCCACAGGGAGCTCCTTTTCTTACCCTTCTTCAGCAACTGCGTGCTGCAGCCCATGACCATGCCATCACAAAGATGGCCTTGCATTAAAGTAATTTTTTTTTCCCCTTCCTTCCTTTTGGCGGGCAGAAGTTCTCAGGTTTACAATCCACTGGGATGAGCAGATTACACCACAGATCTTCCCAGCCTCTGCTTTCTTTTATAACTGTGGCATCCCCCACCACTTTCTGCCAGAAGACAGATGTGGAGTATTTTCCTTGATGGGACGGGGTCCTTGCAACCCACTGGGCACAGGTTGCACTGGTCTCTGCACAAGGCACTCTGAGATCAGGTTCAAGTGCTGCTTTCTGGGTATCTGTGCTTTAAGTAAAAAGTTTGTAGAAAAACTGGAAAGGTCACATCAAGGACACATCAGATAGCATTTAGGGCTGCAGAAAATCCATTAAGATGAGATACTTACAGGAATCTGCCTGATTCACTTATCAAAAAGGAGGCTGATCTATGACATGATTGCTGTGGAAGAGTACCTTCGTGAGGAATAATTTCCATGTACTGACCTTGTCTTTCACATAGCAGAGAAATGTATAAAAACAATCAATTTCTGGAAGTTAATGTCCAGTCCAAATGAAAAAATAGGACATTTTTGAACGGAAATGACAAATAACTCAGTTACAACCTGATACAGAACAGGGAGAAATATTTGTAGTCTCATCAATGTTCACAAGCTAAAAAAACTATTTCCCATCCTGCTTAGAGCAACGTGGATCAGAACAAACCAGGGCCATGAGTTCTGCTTGGAGCCTTTAGGTGCTATTTTAATGCTACCTATAAAACACAAGCTGTCTTCAACTGCACAAAGGCTTTTACTTTTCCAAGAACAAGTGTTCCTCAGTAACAGCAACAAAAGCTAGACCGCACTAACTGATATTGCTACAGCACTTAGAGAATAAATTTTTTGATTAATAGCTTTGGGAAGGTTTCGTTTTTCTGTGCAATTTCTTTTAAGATAAGATCCTTGAAAAGCAGTGCTTCAGAAGTACAGAGGACGAAAAAGCTGTGACCTGTCTTTACAAAAAATGCAAGTGACATGGAATAACAGCAATTACTCAGACATACTGCCGCAGTATAATTGGAAGATGTTCAGACACGCCTTCTAAGGTTGAAGTGCTTATTTGTTAAGATTTTCAGTGCCAAATAAAGCATTCAAATACCCTTTCTTCCATTATTAGCAATGGGAACTGGGCATGAGGGTGGCCTAGAAAGCTTTAGGAGTCTCCCTTTCTCTTCACATTAGGACTAATGGAAGGCATTTATCCTGCCACACACAGCTGATGCCAAGTTTTTGTGCCTTTGC
Source organism: Phoebastria nigripes (assembly GCA_035582835.1). Classification (NCBI taxonomy): domain Eukaryota; kingdom Metazoa; phylum Chordata; class Aves; order Procellariiformes; family Diomedeidae; genus Phoebastria; species Phoebastria nigripes. The sequence goes on from JAYKAV010002441.1 coordinate 600,544, forward strand.
ATCTTGGCAGGAGGCGGTAGCTGTGCTGCAGTCCTTTTGTGATTTTTTCATAAATCGCAGTAGAGAGGAACGTTGTTCAACATTATTGATCAACACCATACAAAAATAGCAGCCTTGATACGGAGATTTTGGGATGTTTCTAATGCTGCCTGTAGATCAACACCAAAAAGCCACTGTTCAGAGTGCTCAGTTATGCTGTTGACATCCAAACAGGAGCCCGACGGTTATTTAGACAAGAAGCTGTCATTAAGAGCTTTCTTAGCTCTTTTGAAGACCTTTTATTTGCGACAATTTGTTACAGCTTGTAGGCTGGTATTTCTGCAGCTCACATATCATCCTTCCAGGCGTAAGGATGGCCATAATAAAAATAGGAGTGTAACAGGTCAAGTTTCTACACTTTAGGCTAATGGGATAATTTAATGTGCTGTTAATGGCTATAGATCTCTCCCATCCTCCCTAAACCCGGTTCTAACAATGTGAGATTTGAGGAAACAGAAGCCTCTGGTCTGGAGCTGTTATTTCTTTTTATAGCTTGCTTTTGCCACTCTGCAGAGTGTAAAATTCAAGATTAGCTTGAGATTAGTTTGGATAAACGTAAGTACCTCACAGAGAGATTTTTAATTGCTTCTTTTTGCTTTACAAAGTCCATTGGTGTTCAGGAAAAAATGTGTTGAGAATTCATATGTAATATTTGGGTGAAGGCTTGAAAGTCAATGCTTTTAAAGAGCATTCATTGCAAAGCAACTTCCACTTGAAAAATCTTACAGCTTCTTTTGGGATCCTGAGCCTTTGACAGCAATGAAGTATTTTTGGAGATCCTGTTTTATTCTGTTTTTACTTTGAACACATAATATAAAAGTTTTTAATACAAAAAAAAATTGTATTTGATTATAATGGTGAGCCATCAACATCTATTCTATTCTTTCATTCAATTTACACACATCTAAATGCACACAAGATATTAAGTCTATGATTACCAACCAGTTTTAGGTTTGCCTTTTGCAGCATAACCCTTGAAATTCCTGATAACTTCTAGCTTTTCTGTCATGCTTGACAACTCTTTCCATGTGTACATAAGCAAAATGTTTTATTCTTTGTTCTGGAGTAATTTGCCTTTTGCTTTGCTTGGTACTAGGAAAATGTAATCACAGTGTCAAAAATAAAATATGGTAATATTTCAGTTTTTTTGTAAAGTAGTAAAGTCCTTGTTACCAGGACCTTTCAGTTTGTGAAGGATCGATTCTAGTGGGGCTTCATTCTCTCCATATACAGTGGCACAGAAGATGCACAGAATATGTACAGTTACAGAAGATGTAATTAATATTAAATAATAGAAAATGGCTCTTATCATTGAATAACATTCTGAAGCCTTCAAGCCCCTGTGTCAGCTGCACTCTATGTGTATTTCCCAGAAAGGAGGGATGGTTTTATTGTGCTTTGCATGTATCCCCTAAAAATAAAAAAAATGAAGTCATTACATTAGCAATATAAACAAATGGCTTTAGTAACTTTTCTCCAACCGCTGTTCAACACACAGGGTATTGTACCAGGGCAAACGAAGACCCACAAGTAAAAATATTACACTCACCTCAAAAAAGTTTCTCTTTATGCAATTTCAGTTAAGGAAAAGCTATCAGTTCCTCTTTCCATTGCCACGCACAACATAAACCAGCCCCTTAGGACCTTTCAGAAAGATACCTGTCCCCACTTCACCTCAATGGGGGACTTTTCCTCTACGTGGGGTCAGCAGAAGCCCCTTCCCACTGGACACCGGCTTCTCCAGTTCACCCTTTGGGGCGTCCCAGGTGACTGACTGTCACACAGCTGAGGCGCAAGAGATACAACATTTCCATCAGGGTGTACTTGAAATAAAACCCGTATTTAGCCTATAAACACGGCAGCTTTCCTCCAGCCAAAACATGCTCAGGGACGACTAGGTGGCTTGGCCAAGGCAATGCTCTCCTGAAATGAAGCTGGAAGTCACGTCCTACTTACGTGGCACGACAGCAGCCAGAATAACAAGGACCGACTGCTCTCGTGGTTCACCTCTTTGTGCACAAGCTGCTGGCATCTTCCTGAACCAAGAGGTACCCGAAAGAGGCGGTGATTTTGCCAGCTGCTGGGACCCAGCTTTCTGCTTTAGCAGCTACGGTGTCACTCTGCTCTTCCCAACACAGACAGTCGGGATCTTCTACCACGACAGCGTAGCGGATTTTCAGAGGACCGCAGCTTCTATCCTGTGTCCGCTCTGGACTGCCTTGAAAGTCCCTGACGCTCTGCCACGTGGGGGGAAAAAAAAAAAAATCCAAACCTCTATTTGACTATTCTAGGAAATTGTGCTATCATTCAAATAATATACCTCAAACACCCAAATCTAATTTCAGTGTCTCTTTTCCACTGTAGTAACAGGGATGCCATGCAGCTGTATCCATTAAAATGAGGACACCAGAAATTTACTATATGGCTTCCCTGTCTCATTTCCAAAAATAATTATTCCTAACATACTGAGTGAGAAACGAAGAGTGTATGCACTAATAAATCGGTAGTCCCGGATATCTAGCTGATCACTGATCTATGAATACTCCTTAGGAAAAAAATGGTAAAGCTTAGACAAAGCATGCAAAAAGTTGTAGGCTACTGATATTTCTGCACCTTGATAAACAACGCTAAAAATGTGCAGTCATAGATAGATCAATGGGAAGTGAAAAAAGATATAAATGCTAAATGTTTGAGCTGTCTCGCTCATGTGCAGAGCACAAAAAAGAAGAAAATTAGGAAAACTGATGAAAATTTGAGTATGTTTTAGTCTAAAAGCAAAGGGAAGCTTATAAAACATAAACCCCAGCTACAGCTGTATCAACAAAAAAAAGGGCCTTATAATGATAGGTTTGAGAAGGTTAGCAAATACTGGTTCAAACAATCCAGGAGTGATTTGTCTTCAGTTTCTGAGCCTTTCTCTGAAACGTGATCAATAGAAAGGTACCAGTAGGGCTGAATTCCTTGGGCAAATCTTTAGCTGCTATAAATCAGTGTAACTCCCTCTGCTTTATGACTGGTTCTGAGATGGAGAAAGTGATGGCAGTTGTAAATGAAATTTATAAGCTAACCAATTGTTTAGTTAGTTATAACTTATTGTTATGCTCAGCTCAGAAACCAGCAAATACCAGGTAGAGGTACAATCTAAATCCTCTGTAAAGGGACCCATGCAATGTTTCCTCAGGTAGGTACATAATGATTTCCATGTCTATTACCAGAGCTTTTGCCACTTTTGAGACAACAGTGCCATAAACGCTTGAAGAGACAGACTGCACTGAAGTCCATTAATTTTTCCCTTTGCAATTTCACCCCTGCAGTGATCGGAGCTTTTAACACAACTATCTACAACTACTGCAGATACCTCTATCAATGTGCTCTTGCACCCTCAGCCGCAAACATACAAGGCTTTTACTGCAGGTCTCTGCCAAAATCTGCACTTTGCACGCCCTTTCATCTAAAGGGTTTCTTTCCCTCTACTCCACCCATACTTCTAGCTCCATTTTCTGGTGTCTCCAAACCTTTATTGATGTTTGCCTACTTAGATGATTCCTGCAATCACACTCTCCTCTCCTCCCCTAAGTTCACTCTCCCATATGCCTTCTGTTAAAACATGTTCCTGACTCACCACTTTCTTCTTGCTCTTCGAGAATATTGCAGAACTCCAGACTAGTGAGAGAATAAACCCCAAAAGGCATGTATTTTTCTTCCTTCTCTTTGGATGGGGATAAAAAATGAACTACTAAACTCATCCTGCTGCTGTCCTTCAGCAGTGGTGGTAACATAGTGATAATGAGAGATCAACAAGAACAAYGCAAGGTCTGTGTTAAAGGAGGGGAAAATGTGCAGTGGTGTTATCGAACCAGGAATAAATCCGTGATTGTATGAAGTATATACGTAGTGATCTTTAATAGCTTATATAGACTGTAAACTGTATGTAGGACAGCTGAAGCATGGCAATAGCAGATGCAATTATGCCAGCAATGTTTGTTTAAATTTGGCAATATATGGTTACAACTCTGTACCCATACAACAACTCAACCCCAACTCTGACCCAGAAACAAGTGATCACCTCACTCTCCTTCTGCAGCTGTGGAAACCACAATGTAATTTATCACTTTTTCTACCTCCTAGTATTTGCCAGGTACCTTCACACAGAATGAAGCAAGCGCTGGTTAGCTTTTGTGTTGCCATCAGCGATACTAAAATTACTTATGCTGAGTTGTCAATGCACCTTGGCTTAATGGTATCCTTAGTGTTACTGTGAATCTGAGATCCTTGCTGCTCATAGACTTAGTTTTCATTTTCTCTTACAATGGGACATATTGGAGGAAGATAAACAGCTCTGAAAGCAACTTCCCCTGCATTGCTCTCAGTCTTGGCATCCTCTGTCCTGGAAACCACCCTTTTAATCTGCTCTGCAGCTGCTAAAGTACTGTGGCATTTTCTTGTTGATTGTCTGCAGAAATAAATATTTGCATATAAAAGTACTTTATAAATACATTTATGAGAGCTGTTTGTCTGGTGTGGAATTATAGAATGATCCCATTTGCTGATTGACAAATTGTGCAGAGTCAATAAAAATGGACTTTATGAATGTGAACTGCAGAACAAAACAAATAATGTTGGTATAAATGGCTTGAGATTCCAGCTCTAGTATTGTTAGCATGGACAGATCACCTTTTCAGAAGTCATTCATTATGTCAGTCTTTTGATTTCAAAGGACCTGGTTTTCCAGAGGCTGGTGTTTTATTCTTTAATTAAAAGAGAAAGAAATCAGTTCCTTTACACTGTTTCATGCTCTGCAACCAAAATCTCCAACTGTGTCTAAAAATCTTCGCTTTAATCTGGATAGGAGGATGGAAATATTCATATTCATGTCATCATCTTGTTTCCTGAGTAGACTAATCGACACTGACTGGAGGAAGCACATGCTTAGTATCAATAAGGGCATGAAATTTTTGTTCCACTGTAGCCATGTTAACTCTAATTCAGAGGGACTACTCAGGAATTTCATACCGTGCATATTTTCAGGTAGCTTGCTAGGTCAAAGCTAAGTGCCAAACATTCAAAACCTGTCCCTATTCAATCTAGCCTGTGGCATCAAATTAATTATGAAAACAGAAAAAGGCAAATGTATAAGAAAATGTCTATTCAGCGAATCAGAAACATCCAATCGACAACAGAAAGGCAATTCTGCTGTAAGGGTGATGATATGTATGAAAAAGCCAAGACGAGTGATTTTCTACCTGTAGTTGGAAAACAATGAACAAATACTACATGAAAAATAACATCTGCACCTTTTCTTGCCTGCCTTTCAACCGCAAGACATTATCCTTACAGATCAGATGCATTTATGATACTTTCTGGTTTTTCCATGACTGCTTGGGGATCATACATTTTAGCCTCATGTCTGTTCTCCGAAGTACATGCCATTCCCCTTTCTGAGCAGAGATTATCTTACAGCAGGGAAGCCGTGTGGTGTTTGCAGACAAGACCCATCACAAAACAACTGGCCCAGGAAGAACCACTGGGTTTGGCCCAGTCAGGGATAACTGCTTTTCTTCCAGCTGGGGGGAACAGCTAAATGATGGGGGTGAAGATCACCCAGTCCTCCTGGGAGCCCTCTAGAAAGGAGGGTGAGTTGTGAGGAGGCTCTTTTGGGGAGAGAGTTGTGAAAAAAACTGAGTGGAGTGGGGTATGGTTGAGAAGGCAGCTGTCCACCGAGTGGGCTGATGAAAGGGATTTGATATGGTGAATTTATTTTCCTTGGAGAAATGATGCTGAATGTTCAAAGGGAAGCATCTCGGCTGAGCTGGAGAGTGCCTTTAAACACCTAACATTGTCAAGTTACTTTTGCCTGGTATTTCTTGTGAAGAAAATAACTGTTTTCCTCTCAGTTCTGACCCTTAGTAGGTATGTAGCCAGCTGGGAAATGTTTCATAGCCAGAGCTTCTTCATTTATTTCTTAGCTTCTCTTCTGTATAGCCTTACTACGGTATAAAACCTTCTGATTCTGGAAATTTTGTTTTGCAGTACCATAAGCATTTCCGTTCCATCTTAAGGCTTCTCAACATAAGCTAAGATTTTTTTTTTTCCTTCAATGCCTTAATATAGAGTTCATATAATATAGAGAATTTTCTGTATTAGCTGGGAAAATAGCTAAAAGCAAAACAAATCATGTCCTTCCTGATGACCTCAGAGAAGCTGTGCTGCCCCGTGCAGTCAGTTCTCCAGTGGAGCATCAGCAATGATATGGGCCCTTCTGGTCCATCAAAGCTCTCTGCTTGCCTGTTTGGATTATCTTCCTTACGACAGAAATTAGAAAACAAGGCAGGGGCTTGAATGTCTATCTGATCAAAGTGCAGCTGGGGTCCAGTCCCAGGAAGTGGCCCTGGGCTCTTCTGTCCTGCACATCATCCTTGAGGAGTTGGCCGTGAGGTTAGCAAGCTCTGGTCTCTCTAATGCAGTAGTCCCACTGTGGGATGCTGAAGATCCGCTCCAAGACTAAGGACTCCTGCAATTCTGTAGTCACCTGCACAATGTTGAAGAGCTCCTGTGACTCTCAGCTGGCCAACAAGGTGTGGGTCTGGACTTGCTGTGTAAGAGGATAGTGACGTCCATTTATATGTTTCCTTTTCTGTAGAAATGAAGTCAACTCTTGCTTAATTTTGCAGCTAGTGATGCTTAGGAGGGCAAAGTTGATAACCTGATGGTGGCTGAAATAAAAAGTAAACTGTTTCTTACGGGAGGAAAACAGTTGCATGGGAGGAGTTCTGCCACAAAGCGTTTTAAAGTTTAAATCTTCTTCAGATATACTCTTAGAAGCAGTTAAGGCAAAACTATTGGCTTAGAAGCAAGCCTTAAGTTTCAAAACATGCCAGGAAGTACTTATTAATTGAGTAACATAGAGAGAGGCTTATCCTGAAGGGCATGAGCAGCTTCATGCCAAAGCACATTATGTTCTCAAAGAGTAAGTAAGGAAAACATTTCAAATGGTCCATACTGGGGAGCAGCAGAAATTCTGGTTTAGCTGGGGAGGTTGCAGACATTTCTGAGCTAAGGACATAGTGGTCTTTTTTAATTATTTCTGTTTCATTTGAACAGCTGATAAAAAATGGATACTTGCAATTTACAGGTGGCAGAGCTGTTTTGAGGTCTTGGGGGCATTTTTATGCACGAGGGAAAGAAATGTCTCTCTGCAAACTTCCAGCGTTACATGCATCACAGAGCTAAAGGAAAAGATTTCTTTCCTGTCGAGGCCAGCACAAATAGCCTCATTTTGCACACTGTTCTCATTTAAAGCTGCTTTGTAACAGGGGAACCATTCAGCCTGCACTACATACCCGTCTGCATGTCTGTGTGTTTATTAGTAACTAAAACGAGACTGTTCGGTTTTGGGCAGCTCTGCAGGTCAACAGCATTCAATAACTGCCTGTATTTCTCAGGTGGAAATTGTGACAAGATATGTATGTTCACTAAATAAGGGCTCTCTATGGAAGAAATTGGTACTTGTGGCAGGCCCTTGTAGAGTTATTGCAAACTACATCATGTATCCTGCTTCCAACCCCTAGAAATCAAAATATAAAGTAACCCATGTGATTTAAAACTCTCCCAGACCTGCTAGGCATTATGGACTTACTATCAGAAGTCCTCTTAGCTTATCCCAGAGGATTAGGGCCTGTTGGTGATGGAGGTTCTGTAACTGGTTATTATGGCTACGCTATCTGAAGACCTTCCAGTTCTTCGCTACTATCGTGARCTACCAGCTCTCATAGCTCTTAGCTACTAGCTCTGAGTGAGGGCTAGATTCACAAGAGGATTTAGGTGCTGCCAGGAAGTTCCCACCTCTAACCAAGAGAGCCTACCTGGAACATCCTTTTAGAGAGAGGGCAGGTATGACCATCTGTCTCTCAAAATAAAGCACGACATAGTACCTTTACCCCCATCTTTCCAACCTTATACTCTACCTTGGATGTTAGGGGTATCCCAAGATGTGAAGAAACCCAGGTTCAGCCTCCTTTTTTTCCTTAATGGATCTTGAGCTTGTCTTCCACCTTGCAATTCATGAACCCGGTTGCCCTTGAGGGCAGATAGGTTCAAGGCACACTGGGCTAGAGCCACAAAGTTTTTAGATGAAGGCACGTGAAGCTGATGGCAAAGCAGGGAATGGAACTAAACATATCGGTTGGATTACTTCTACCTTCCCACACCTCAAATTGCTTTTACTATCATTTCAGTGTTTACTGATATCTTTCAAAGCAGTCTGTAGTACTGATAATCTAAGATTTCTACTCAGCAGCTGCTGCTGAGAACAGCCTGTGTGCTAAGGCACATGTCTATGGCACACCTCACCAACTGACAAATGTATATGCTGTCACGTTAGTGTTTAATTATACAACTCTTCCCCATCTCCATCTGGACAACTGAGGAGGGCTGAGACCAAAGGTGATGAGAAAGGGAAAACAGTAATTTGGCAGTGGAAAGCATATGAAAATCTTCCAAGATGCTGCAGCACAAACTACTCCAGCTAGGGTATGATGGGGTATTAAGCAGTAAGATGTGGCAGCCAGAGTATTAGGCAGAAGAACATCTCCTCTTTGAATAACAGAGAACAGAGGAAAACAACCCCTGTGCATGAACAGAGTAGAAAAATGGAACAGTGAAGAGTAATGCCAAAAACCCCAACGCACAGCAGATTAGAAATGTAAGGAATGTGCGGATACCCRTAGGGTTGTGGAGTGGAAAATGTCTGAGGGTGAGAAGAAGGATGCAAGACTTAGAGCTTTCCTCCTTTGGTAAAAGTGGAGCTCCTGTTGCCTGATCTCTGCTCTGTGCCAGGCTAAGGCACTGTAACAATTACACTCTCTGTCTGCATGCTTCATTCTTTTTTTTTTTTGTAGAAAAAAATCCCAGAATTCTGATAAGCTTTATGATTTACCATGTGAGTCAGGGCTCCAACAGAAGCCCAGCGTTCAGCACTTTCAGAGATGCAGCAAAACTTTCTAAAAATCAAGAAGCTTGCATAAATCAAAAGTTTTGAAGCTCTAATCTGAAAGCTCTCTACTTTCCTTTTGAGTTTTTAGGGTTAATGCTTTTAACAACAATGTTGGATGAACAAGGAAAGTGGAGATTCATATGTAATCACCTTGTTTCAGGAGCCTGGGATTTAAGATGTGCAACATAAGACAGTATTAAACTTTCATGAAATGTGTTCATTAAAATGACTGAGTTCCTTTTGTAAATAACTAGCTCCTTCACCATCTAATGTCTTCACAAGGCTCTTCACGATCTGATGTCTTTGTAAACTTTGACAATCTCTTCCCCTCCATTCCGCCCCTGTATTTGTGGGAATATATATGTTCCTTCTCAGATAACTTAATATTCCTCAATCCCTATAAATATTAACCAACAGACTTTGTAGAGTAGGAGATGAAGTGTTTACCATTCACATCAAAGTTAGTCAATTCATGACCCATTTAGGTTGAATCCCTGTTGGGGGTGTAGGGGAAGGAAAAACAGGATGAGGTAGAAAACAGTCCTCTGTGAGTGCCTTTTGAGCACACGTTTATGGTAAACCTGTCTTGCCTACACAAATGTATTTGCATATCCATAAGTAATAAGAATTAAGACATGGGCTTTGTTTGAACTCTTCTTGACATTTGATTTTCCTTTAACAGGTGGGTCTGGTTTGCATACTATGTTCAGCAACATTTGAATCCCCAAATCACTTCACCAAAACAGCTTAATAACTGCTTTCTGGGTCCTTCAACTATAGATCTTTTAACAGAAATAAATTATCAAAAACAAATCCTCTTTCCTGAATCTGTTTATTTTAGGGACAGCAAATGAAATGTTCAGTAGTGATTCCCATGTGCTGGTGAGTCTGAGAGTTGCCTGGGGCAAGGGAATGTGTCTGCTATGTGCATAGGATGACATTGAGCAAGTTCCTGCATCTCTGTGTTCAGGTTTTTCCCCCATACTTGTAGAATGGGAATAATACTGATAACTATAATAAATGTTGAGACCTGGAAGGGCAAATGTTCAAGAAAGAACCAAGTAATTATTGTAGAAAGAACGATCTTATTTATTTATCATTCACTTCACAGTTCAAGCAAGTAAATAGATGGCCAAAATCGCCAAATCAGAACAAAAACCAGAAGGGTGACTTTGCTGACTTCGAAACAATGCCATGGGTTTTTTTCAGCCTTTAACAACGTACCTTACAGTCTGCATCTGCTTTTATCATTCAACTCACATGCACAGTGCAAACGAATGATATATTAACAATTCTGTTTTATCCAGAGCATCTTTCTGTACTCAGCAATTTCAAATAGTATTTGAGGTACCTAGACTTAAAAATACACCAAGGGATTACAAACCCCTCACTTTTTAAATAGTCCCAGCTTAAGAGTTTCCAAAGAAAAGAAAGCCTTTGCTGTGATTCAGATTCCACTTCTGTTTAGATAGATGTTAACTAAGATCATCTGCTGGTAGGCAGAAAAAACCATTGATCCCACCAACCTGGGTAACACCTTTTTCTTTTAAAACCACTGAAATGCCAATCCTCCAACATCTGATTTTGTGGAGGAAAATTTAATTCCTTGCATTTTTAACAAATTCTAAATTTGAACCTTGCAAATAACTCTGTTTTGTGGGAAGTGTCAACTTTACTTTCCTCTCAAAAGTTAATGCAGGGCAAGTACTACCTGGTAAGCAGTGGTGCCTCGTAAGTGTTCTGGAGAGGTGCAGAAACACACGGCATGACTGACAGGTCTTATTTTTGAATAATGGCGTGTTTTTATAGTGAAAATGTATCTAGCATTCATGCCCTAATAACAGACCTAACTCGGCTGTTTCACTCTGTGCTCAGTATCTCAAATTGCGGTGACAGTCATTCAGTGCGGGGGGACAGGAAGACCTTTCCTATTCCTTTCAAGTGAAAATGGTTGTAGGAAAATGACAGGATATTCTTGGACTTAAAATAATACAGTTGCAATCCTGTTTACCCTCCTTTAATAGCCCTGAATTAGACGATCACAATATTCATTTTCTTTAGTAAAATTAAGGTGTAATCACGCTAGTGCTACTCGCTTTCTTTTTGCTAGCAGGAAACTATTGCAATGAATCTTTCTTTCCTGCCTGCCTTGTTTCCCTTCAACTTCAGAAGAAGGTGGTGGGTATCACATTGGAGCACAATTACAAAGAAGGTGGATGGTAGAAACGTCTCATTTGTTATACAGTTGCCTGTTTGCTATTGAGATAGTCATGTCTAGGGCAGGCGTTCAAGTTTTCTTCTAAGCTGCAGAAGGCAGAGAGGCATCCATTTGCCTTTCTGGGAGACAGTGCCACAGCTTAGTTGAAGCAGTAGTCTTCTGCAATAGCTGCGGTCTTCACATTTCTAAAGCAAATGGAGTGTGGGCTTCTGCCACTCTCAATTCCCATGTTTTGTTAAACAAAGACGAGTTTTAGTTTTGGATTCAGGCTAACATATGTCCGGAAGTTCATGGTGGAGATGTGGAGAGGTGGTATGGAAATGCCTCAGTCCTCTTTAGCATGGAGGTCCCTGCTGGTGCTGGCACAGGGCGATAGCTGGAGATAGAGAAGGGAAATTGGGTTGGTGGAGGTCTCTGCACTCTGGCTCATCTTGTCTTCCAKAATTAATCGGTGCTGTCAAACCAGTGCTGAGCACTCATCTCAGTGGCAGGAGTTAATGCTACCCTAGGAGAGAATCTGTGGCACCGGTCCTGAAGCAGCTCAGGCGGTGTGTTATTGCCTGTCACCTTTCCTTCCTCATTCTCTCCTCGTTTTAATAAGGCAGGCGTTTGGCACTAACTTGGCGCTCCTAGAAGACCTTGTAGCTACACAGTAGAACAGCTGGAGAAAATCTTTAGGTGCCAGTGAGCTGCCTAACGTCCCGGAAGCTCCTGCTGCTTGTATAAAAGCAAGGCTATTCTGGCTCGAGGTAGAAGCTCAACTTTGCTCTTCAGTAAGGTCTGGGATGGACAAAAGGGCTGGAACTGTGTAACTATACTCCTGCTCCTACTCTGCCTGCTCCCTTAACAGTTAATCCTTCACATTTTCTCTCTCATTTCCCCTTCTTTTATCAGTAATCAGAACATCTCTAAAGCAGGTGAATAAATCCAATCATTACTTGGCCTAGGATTGTATGCAACAACCTCAGTATCCATATTTTTTATAATCATCACTTCCAAATTGATCTCTTTATCCTGGAGGAGCTATGCGAATTGAGCGTGTCATTACACAAACTGGGTTGTACTGCCCTTTCAAAGCAAGCCCCCTTTCTAGGAATCCGTATCTGAGGAGCCACTACTCCACGGACACTGTGTGTATTAACTTTTTTTTTTTTTAGTTCTGTTTTGTTTGGGTTTTTTTAATTGACATTTAATATCCATTCCATTTTAGAACAGCAACTGATTTAGGGCCAAAATGAACTACTTTTAACTCTTTATCCCCCTTGATATTGCCCAGAAACACCACTCCTGTGTCTCTTTGACAAGCTGCTATTTCCTTTCATCCCTTCCAAGGCCCTGGCTTTCCTCTCCCAGTCAGAAACTACTGAAGACCTCCAGGCTTTTCAAGGCTTGAAAACTAGACCCAAGTCTTGATTGGACCCTGTTTTTCTGGTGGCAGAGAACAATTTCCATGTAAATGATTATATATCTAGTAGCTGTAGGGCTCGTGTTGATCTTTTGATCTGATAATCTCAAGTCCTCTGCTGATTCTGGTGTCTCTGATTCCTACAGTCATGAGATATCTGGTCATGGCCAGGGTCTCTGGAAGATCCACAGACAAATCTGATTGATTGATTGCAATGACCTAAAGAAGACACTTCCTTTCAAAACCCTGAGGTATTATAAAGCACTAGGGTATCAGGTTTGGTGTGTGTCCTGAAACTGCTGTAAGAATCAATGTTCGGAAACAGCCGCTCTGCTCAGACTGTTGAGTAGGGGGTGTTAAATTTCTGATTGTCAAGGATGAATCAGCACTACTTGTGACAGGTCTGTAGGACCCTACTTCCATTGTATCTCTGAGCCACCACAGGAGATTTTACATGCCCTTGTGACACATTTGCCCCTGTACAGGGAAACAATTCCTCTGGACCAGGCTGTGCATCTGTCCCTTCAACAGCACAATAGTGGCTGATCTCAAAATGGGCTGTGCCTGCCTGCAAAATATAAGTATGTAGCATCATGGTGCTTGGAGAYCTAAAGGTGGTCCTCTTGAGAACAGAGAAAGGAATGACATGAATATAACAATTACATAAACTAAATATTTTGCCTAATATTTCTCAAATCTTCTGGATATTCTAAATCTAATGCAGTCAATTCAAAGTAAAAGTGTTTGTACCTGATAAAAATCCTATTCTGTGCTACTTGATGCTCCTGTATCTTGTATTAAACCTAGCAGGCTACAAGGTGGTGATGAAAAATGTGTAGATCTTTCTCCATCTTCCCTCCTCTGTCTTCTACCCCAACACTCATCAAAGAGAAGTGGCAGGGACAGTACATGGTTGCTAAATTTTTCACAGAGGAAGCATTTTTTAACTGAGGAAACAAAAGTCAGTGGAGCCAAATTCTCATTGTCTTCTCCTCTCTTTCCTTCCAAACATTGTGGATGACCCTCTTAAATCAATGGAATTACTGGAGTGAATAAGGCAGAGAGGCCTGGTCACAACTTGGAAACACCCCTGGAAGTCTCTCTAATTGTATTGGGTTTGCATGGCAAGGTTTTGGTAGTGGGGGGGCTACAGGGGTGGCTTCTGTGAGAAGCTGCTAGAAGCTTCCCCCATGTCCAACAGAGCCAATGCCAGCCGGCTCCAAGACGGACCCACTGCTGGCCAAGGCTGAGCCCTGAAGGCCACGGTGGTAGTGCCTCTGGGATAACATATTTAAGAAGGGGAAAAAAACTGCTGCACAACAGCAGCCAGAGAGACGAGTGAGAATATGTGAGAGAAACAACTCTGCAGACACCAAGATCAGTGGAGAAGGAGGGGGAGGAGGTGCTCCAGGCACCAGAGCAGAGATTCCCCTGCAGCCCGTGGTGAAGACCATGGTGAGGCAGGCAGTCCCCCTGCAGCCCATGGAGGTCCACGGTGGAGCAGATATCCACCTGCAGCCCATGGAGGACCCCATGCTGGAGCAAGTGGATGCCTGAAGGAGGCTGTGACCCTGTGAGAAGCCTGCGCTGGAGCAGGCTCCTGGCAGGACTTGTGCACCCGTGGAGAGAGGAGCCCACACTGGAGCAGGTTTGCTGGCAGGACTTGTGACCCCATGGGGGACCCACGCTGGAGCAGTCTGTTCCTGAAGGACTGCACCCTGTGGAAGGGACCCACGCTGGAGCAGTTTGTGAAGAACTGCAGCCCACGGAAAGGACTCACATTGGAGAAGTTCGTGGAGGACCATCTCCTGTGGGATGGACCCCAAGCTGGAGCAGGGGAAAAGTGTGGGGAGGAAGGAGCGGCACAGACAATGTGTGATGAACTGACTGCAACCCCCTTTCCCCATCTCCCTGCACCACTCAGGGGGAGGAGGTAGAGAAGTCGGGAGTGAAGTTGAGCCTGGGAAGAAGGGAGGGGTGGGGGGAAGGTGTTTTAAGATCTGGGAGTTATTTATTTCTCATTACCCTACTCTGATTTGATTGGTAATAAATTAAACTAATTTAGTCTGTTCTGCCTGTGACGGTAATTGGTGAATGATCTCTCCCTGTCCTTACCTTGACCCACGAGCCTTTCGTTATATTTTCTCTCTCCTGTCCAGTCGAGGAGGGGAGTGATAGAGCGGCTTGGTGGGCACCTGGCATCCGGCCAGGGTCAACCCACCACACTAATCTTAGAGTCAATGGTGTATCCTCCTTGTTCTTAAACACACACCTTGGCAAGTCACAGTACAATCAAATGCATCATGAAAAACCTAGAGAGGCCTTACATGTGAAGCTGTTCTCAGAGGAGAAGTCTTTCCTGCTTCATGCTCGTAGCTTGGGTCTCTTACAAAATAGATTTTTTTCTGTTGGTTGATAGCTAAACCTATCTGTCAAGCCTTTACAATTTACCTTCTTCTTCATACTTAGACTGCATTAGCCGCCTCCATAGGGTAGTAGGTGGTTGTTGGCTGCCATCCAAAGTGCCCTGTAGCTGCGATGGCATTTCTTCCTCTGCCTATGCTTTGATTTGGCTGGCGATGGCTTGTCACCTCTATACAAATGGTGTGAGCATTGGGTATTTTTTAAGACTCCATTCATCATCATCATATTATTGTTCAGGGTGGCATGCAATCCCTGCATGGTGATGAGCTGGACTGGTCCACTTTTTCTCCAAAAGGGGAGACAGTCAAATGCATATCACTTATTTAATAAGAGCTGCTGTGTCAGATCACAGTCAAAAGTCACTGACTTTCCTCATTTCTTGTATGTGATTAACCAAAGCAGCCATCCTTCTTGTTACATAGTGCATTCTGTTGTCTTTCATTTCTACAGAAAATTAAATACTGCAAAAAACAGACTGAATTTTATTTTTTTTCCACCAAAGATGCGGAATTTTATTTGAAGAGAGGAGAAAGCAGAAACTATCGATTTCCAGTAAGTCACTTTCACAGTTATCACGATTATTTTCAGACACTGGTGTGGTCAGTGCTGTGGGATCCCTGTGCTGTGAGGACCCCATACATTGCTCTGCTCATCCAGGAAATACCCATTGCACCTGGCCCTTAGTCTGAGCAAGACTGGCTGTAGCGCTGGAGAGGTTGTGCGACTGGCTTGCACTGATACAGTGCAAGATTTGGAATACAACCTTCCTAAATCTAGGTATCACAGCTGTGGATAGCAATGCAATGGGCAGTAAATCTGGAATGGTCTGTAGGAACTCCTCTTCTGGCCCTTTCCTTCCTTGTAATGGTTTTTAAAAAAAAAGTCGGTGCCAGTTCAGTCATTACTCATAGATAATTTCTTGAAGCGGGAAGGAAGCACTGAGGCTGGCGTTTCGGCTTTCCTGTCGTGATGAGCACTCACTGACAGAATGAGGTTATTCTCATACAGTACCTTCTACAGAAGTTATTGTTCCAGGCTGCATTTCCAGTTGTTAAACCCCCAGACTTCACAAGCAGCCTTTCTGGACCTCCGTTCCTCACGCCTGATGGAAAATCTGCTTTGCCAGAAAAGCAAGCAGGTTAATATCAAGCTTTGTAAAATGAAGCAGTTACCCTGAATGCTCTTGTGTGTGTGACACCACATTTCCCCATCAAACCACACAAGCTCTTTGACGGAAGCATTATCCAACTGCCAGATTAGTTCAGGTCCCAGGCTCCTGACCCACCAAAATGATCATTACAACTTCTGTACCTGATTCTCAGCTGCTGCACATGGATGTAGTTGGACTTAACAAAAATGACAGATGACAGTGTAATTAAACTCAATAATTACATTCCTTCTTAATAACCTACTTTCTAGAAAGCTGTCCTACAAACTTCAAATTAGTTTTAAACTTCAGGCACTGTATTATTGCATGCTAATCTTGTTGTTAGGCTGAGCACACGGAAACAAAGAAATTCACCTTGGCATTTGATCTGATGTAAAGCTTGCTGCGCGGAGGCATCGCACTCGCCTTTGAGCTCTGCTGCGTAGTCATGAGTAAGCAGATGCGCACTGAGGGGGAAGCTCCTGTGCAGGAAAGAGGTAGAGTGGGCAGGGGGAGATCAAGTCCTTGGCTGATATAAAGGCAACTCCTTTTAAATTGGTGGCAAGTGATTTCCTTACTAAAGGGCTTTTAAAATTACTCCTACACTGGAGGTAAAGAAAAGAGTAATAGACACTGGCTGATATATCTAACAACTGTTTGTAACCCTAATGTTGGCAGGTCAGGCTTTCCAAAGCTGCTCCTAGTCCTTAAAAGTCTTGTGCTTTATCATTGCTGCAAACGACTGACAGCTTGGACCTGGAACCATGAAACAGCAGGCAGTGAAAATGGGTTAGGAGGCAAGGACATGGATGGTGGGATGGCAGAGGTGTAAAGCTCTTGGTTCTTCCCTGGAGCAGCGTCAGAGAGCAAAGGAAGGACTGGCAGGTGGGAGCTCTGCTAGGGAGCGGTGCGTAGCCCCCAATGCTGCCAGACCTGGGATGGATGCCCACATGGTGTTACAAGGACGCCCGCTTTGGCCCACCCAGGTACAGGGGTGGACCGCTSCCACCCAGTCCTCCTGAGGCTGAGACCAGGCCCCACTCATATGGTGAAGGTGTAGCTACAGGTTTTATTCACTGTCTTGCTCCAGCCGCCATGCCCAAGTGCAGGGCTGCCTGACAGCTACCCCCAGACAGCCCCACTCACATCGTCTGCAGACCTTATTATCCCTTTTCCCATTTCTTAACCCTCCATTTGTACCTTCTTATGTCCACCTCAGTCTCCTCCCAAATCAACCACCCACCTCAAATAACTTTTTCCCCACAGACACCGAATTTGGTATTTCTGATACTGTTACCTGGGTCATCTTCGTCTGATGTGATATACCTGATACAGTTACCTGGGTATGGTAGCTTTTCAAGACTGTACTTCCCAAAAGGTCCTTAGTGCTCCCCCCAGGTACCTGTGGAGTTTGGCCATGTCTCATAAAACTCCCCCTTATCCACCTGTGAGATGTGGCCATCCTTCGTGGCACCATCTGTTAACTTCTGTCAGCATCTAACACTGCTATTTGTTATGTCCAACAGTTTTCTCATGTCATGTCCAGCGTTTTTCCATGTCCTGTTCAGCTTGGTTAACCTCAGGCCAGAGCCCAGTCAGTGCTCTCGTCATTTGCCTGCAGCCCTGTCGTGGTTTAACCCTGGCAGCACCTAAACACCACGCAGCCGCTCGCTCACCCCCCCGCTCCGGTGGGATGGGGGAGAGAATCGGGAGGGCACGAGTAGGAAAAA
>JAYKAV010002441.1:618893-720403 GCA_035582835.1 Phoebastria nigripes
CCCCCAGCTACTGGGAAGAAAGTTAACTCTGTCCCAGCCGGAACCAGGACAAGCCCTAACAGTGATTTTCAGTGCAGGTCTTGTAGCATGAGTCTAAATAGCTCGGTAAGTGTGCTCAAATGCTCATCCTTGGAGATCAGACTAAAATGCACTTAGAAGAGCTGTTGCTTGTGCCTTCCCTCTAGGATGAAGAGGTCCAGGCATACATCGATGGATTTCATGATCAGAAAGACTTGCTCGACTTKTGAGTGCTGCTGGACTTTAACTTAAGGTGCAATTGCAGCATGAACAAATAAAATCAAGTAAAAAAACACCAAAGTACAAACTATGGCTTGTGTAGGCCACCAGATTAGGGCCCTTTGTTTTAAAATTTCATTGATACATCAAAATTAGTTGGCTACCTTTTGGCACGGGCTGATCAACCTCCAAAAATGGAATATTCTTTTTAAAACAGTATTCAAAAGCAAGCAAAGTGATGGAAAGGGAATGGCTAGCTTTGAGTACTAATATAGGATCCCGTTGAGTATGAATGTTACCTGAAGAGAAAGTGCAGTTCGACACGTTTGTACAAGAATGAAAAAACTTAATGTAAACTGAAAACATGTGAAGATATACCGGGGAAAATCTTGCATAGCTTGGTTAGAAACTAGAAGCTAAAATCCAATTCAGCAAAATAAGACAGGCAAGCTAAATTACTGTGAGTTGATAGGAAAATATATAAATACCAGGGTTACCAATTTAGCTAAATTGGTACATCTTTGTGTAGGACAACCCCTCCTATTTCCGAGGTCTGCAACTCAGACAAATCTGAACCACTGCAGAGCAGACCTACTCACAGAAAATTAGGAGGAGCCTCATTTGTTAGAGTGTTGAGTCTTGCTTGTGCTTTGAGACTGATTCTTACTCAAAAAATTCAAAAAGACTTGACCAGACCCTGAAGCTTTTACGGAGGTGCCCACATTTCTGAAATCTAGAGAGCAAAGTGCTGCATGATACACTGACTCATTTACTTACTTGTGAGCTAGGCTGAAGATGTAGTCTCCACAGATTTGATACGGTTGTTCTGAAAGCATAAATTTGCTTATTTTGCTAATGCTTCTTCTCTTGTGTAGAGATGTTACATTTTTGCTTGTTTGAACCTCCCTAAATGCTCATGCCTAAGAATATGAAGAGCCTGTAAGGCTTTTCTCCTGCCCAGCTGTCCTGACTTTGGCTGGGATAGAGTTAATTTTCTTCCTAATAGCTGGTATATTGCTGTGTTTTGGATTTAGTAGGAGAATAATKTTGATAACACACTGATGTTTTAGTTGTTGCTAAGTAGTGCTTAGGTCAAGGACTTTTCAGCTTCCCATGCTCTGCCACCAAGGAGGTGCACAAGAAGCTGGGAGGGACCATAGCCAGGAAACTGACCCAAACTGGCCAAAGGGGTATTCCATACCATATGATGTCATGCTCAGTATATAAGCTGGGGGGAGGTGGCCGGGGGGCAGCAATCACTGCTCAGGGACTGGCTGGGCATCGGTCAGTGGGTGGTGAGCAATTGCACCATGCATCACTTGCTTTATATATTCTTTTATTATTATTATTATTACTACTACTATTTTACTTTATTTCAATTATTAAACTGTTCTTATCTCAACCCTCAAGTTTTCTTACTTTTACTCTCCCGATTCTCTGCCCCATCCCACTGGAGGTGGGGGGAGTGAGCGAGTGGCTGTGTGGTGTTCAGTTGCTGCCTAGGGTTAAACCACGACACCAGCTAACTGTTCAGGGCATTAGGTCTAGCAGAAGTTATCGTAGAAGTTTAGGAGGTTAAATTCACTGTTCTTTATTACAATGAATCATGTTCAGAAAGCTTAAAGAAACTAATGTATGCCATCTCAACAAAGCCAGAACTTCACTAAATTCTACCTTTTAGCTCATGTCTGAGCAATTAATTGGTGAGATTTTCAAGCTGCACTGAAATAGTTTTAGTCTTCATGTCTGTCATACAGGTGAATTCCTTGTATTTATTCTTGTCAAAAGATTTTTGTCTATGCATCAAGTAGCCTCATTAAGGCCCCAAGCAGGTAGCAAG
This sequence comes from Phoebastria nigripes, assembly GCA_035582835.1. NCBI lineage: Eukaryota > Metazoa > Chordata > Aves > Procellariiformes > Diomedeidae > Phoebastria > Phoebastria nigripes. The sequence goes on from JAYKAV010002441.1 coordinate 620,971, forward strand.
TGAAGTACCCAGCATCAGTTTGAGGACTACACCTGCAAAAAGTAAGCACTATATATTTCTGAAACTGCCTGTAAATTTTTTTGATTCTTTCAAATCCTGTGTGGAAAAGCAGAGTTTATTCTTAAGATACCTGACTAGCAATACCTGAAATAGTTCTTAGCCCCGAAATGGAAAACAGGTATTTGTGGATCACTCACTCTGCTTTCTCTGGTGGCTTGGTCTTTGTCACCCACTCCTGGATGAAGAGGGGGCAGATGCCTTCTGAAGTGTACAGCAAACCCCCYGGGGGCTTGTGTGGCATGTCCTAGCTCACATGGACAAGGACTCTGGTGGGGGGAAGTGCACAGCTGTTCTGGCATAGGAGGTCAATGGCCAGAAAGGCTCATAACATGATGGGGAAGGGGGTTAATGAGATAAATCTGCACCTCTTTGAATCTTACACAATCATGTGGGGAACTTTTTCCCATTGCTATAACTGTTTTTCTGAATGTGCCGGCTGCTAGTGACCCACACAGGAGGAATCCCATTGATCTGCGTGTTAGGGCAGGACTTACCCAATGATGTTAACAATGCTGACCACAGAAAACAAGTTGACAAGAAAAAAAAAAAAAATCCAGAAGTGTACACAGGCCAAAAAAATTAGTTTAAGCAATGTAAAATGTGAGTTCAAACACTGTCCAAATAGAGGGTGTGTCCTGATTTGAGGCTTTATGCCAACAGATAAAGGGCAATGGAGAGAACTGGTCTGCGGTATACATCTTGCTCTCAAACATTGTGGACTGTTTGTCTGGAGTGCTGTTTTTAGCACACACCAGAAAAAATACAGGGCATCTCCACTTAGGTGCAAATTCTGGTTTGTTCATCTCTTCCTCTACAGTAATTAGGAATTTGCTGTTACCTATATGGAGATAGTATCTTCTCTCTTGTTAATAGGAAAATGCCAGAAAATTTAAGAAAACTAAAAAAAAAACATTTGAGTCATAAAAACTCCTCACATGTGCTAAGGAAACAGCTCTCTAAGTTACTGCTGAAGCGTACTACCTGCCTACACCCACTCAGCTTGAGCTTGCCTGCCAGTACACTTCATTATGCAAGTGTAATTTGCTGTCATAAAGCTATGAGATGATTTTCCCAAACTTAGTTGTATCACACCCTATCAGCAGCCTTGTGTGTGTGTGTATGTATGCGTATAGACGTTTTTTTGCTAGAAAGCATCAATCTGATGTTGAAAAGCAGAAAGCTGGTTCCCTACTCCTTAAAGAGTGAATAATTTGGATGGCAGCATTGCAGGGTGCGTTGCTCATTGTATTCACACCCTTCTTGCCAGGTTGCTTTGTTCCCATTCCCCATGAATCTTCTCCATGGTGAAGACATCTTCTGTGTCACTGGCAGCTAAAAGATTTTCATACCTGTAGTAGCAATGTAACATGTTAGGAATTGGTCTGTTCCCTCTCTGTGGGCTTTAACTTGTACTTTAAGCTTGAATCCTTTGTTCTCAGATAAGAAACTGGTCTTTACATTTAGCCTACTGAGTGTTTAATGAGAAATAGCAGCTCCCATCATACCTCCCTGTGGCCAAAAGAGTCTATCTTACAGGAGGTTTGGGTATGGGTTGTTTATGAAACTGGTCTTCCCTGAAGCTGAAGTGGAATACTGTTATCTTACATTGGCGAAACAGATGGTGCATTTTCCTGCGACTAATTAGCTATGCCATGCCTAGTCTGCAAAGAGTGAGAGGAAATCCTTGATGCCTCTCTGTTACTTTCTCCTCCCCCCAGGTCTTCTGCCTGTGCAGCGTACTGCCACAGACTGTAGAGGCTGACAGCTTGTTGGTCAGACAGCGTCCAGCAAAAAGTGGTCCTGATCTATTTCAGGACTTCGGCAATTTGACAGATCACTCATAATTAGTCATGAGAGACTTGCATGGGGCGCTGCTTGACTCGGGCGTATTTGGCATGCACAGCTGAGAAGAGAAGCCTCTCGGGCTGACTGCCATGAAGACGGGCTTATGGCACCTCTGCAGTCCGGCCAGCGCCTGGCGTGGAGTTTCACATCAGGGCAGGGATGTTGCCTCCTTCCTGCGCCCTCAGGAAGTTTTTGGATGTGATGGTGGCCTACTGAGGCCCCCTCAGATCTTAGAGAAACTGAGTTTTCAATCTGTGATCTAAGGAAGCTGTGTAAATCTAGATTTTAAGAGACAGTAGTGCTACAGCAGTGCGCCCTGCTCTTGAGACTACAACGACTGACATACTTACAAATAAGTGCACTGAATTTTCAACCAGAAACATCTGACGCCGTAAAATTGGTATGGTTAAGTCTCTGGCTAGTGATGAGGGATGTGTAATGTCATTTCAAGATAGCAGGAAAAATAAACCATAGTGAAAAGGAATCTCCCAAGCTTGAATTCACTGGCAGCTCTGTAGCAGTCAGCCCCAGCTTTCCAGAGTGACGCCTGACTGACAAATTATCTAACTGCTGCCTGACCTGCCATCAGTGGGCACCTGCTTAGCTTTAGGTGCTTTGCTGAGTTGTAGGCTAAATTGGGTTAAGCAGGCCTAGGATTGGTAAACTGTCACTGCTGCTTGACAAGCACTTAGCAAACACGATTAAGTAATTGCAGTGTTCTTAGACAGAATGTACTCAGCTAAAAAAATCCCCCAATAAGTCCTAAAATTATTTTTTTTTACATTGGTTGCAAACTTTGCATCTCCATGTCTTATACAGAAATCCTACAGATGCAGTTTGGTCTGTGCATTTGTATGTTGTCATCTTCTTGCTCCGTGCACAGATAGGTGTGGGTATGAATTAGATGCAGCTCTTCTGGTCAGTGAAACACTTAAAAGTCTAACTGGATTCAAAAAGCTTTGCAGAAAGTCTACCCTTTTGCACACTGAAGAGAGTATTGGGGCAAATCTATTGACAGATGATAACAGTGAGGCCTTATGTTGAATTCTTATGCACTAAACTCTGACGTGACTTCATCTGAAACCTTGTATGTATTCATACTGCTGTGGAAAAAAGTCAGATGGGGACATCAGAGGTGTTTATGAATTAGAGGAATAAAGCAAAAACTACTGATTCTTTCTTCTTTTTGAGGAAATCATCTCATGAAATTAACAGCAAGCAAATGCATGCTAAATATAGCAAACACTTTTGTTGTCACTATGAGCATCCTACTACAAGACATGATGGAATAATGTATGATTGTAGGACTTTGGTAGCCATATCTCTCCTGATAGAGACATGAAGTTTCATTGTGATCCCCTGTACAAAGGGGAAACTGCTTCCAACCTGTATGTTGTGCTACACAAGCTCAGTTCTTAAAGGCTTATGGTGACACAGATTGTACTGGATTTCTGGATTGGATCTTCCCAAACACTCAGGCAAGCAAACAGCTTTGAATGTGTCCTGCAGTAGGCTTCAATGGAATGACTCATGCTTTAAGAAGAGTCACAACATGAGATGTCTTATTGGGACTTCTTCTGGAAAGAGGAGAAACTACTACCAGGAGCTAAAAAAATCAGTAAAAACCAGCTATGTGAGCCCATGTGGGAAGTACACGTGTGGTTGTGGTGAATGTCATTACACTCATTCTTCCGTGAAGATTTACAGACTGCTGAATTATTGCAGCCTATTCTTCCAACTCCAATACTAGATGAAGGAGCTGACAGCTATCCGTGCCCTCCACTGGATTATCATTGATCAAAAGCTAAAATTTGTTGCTTTTAGCAGTAACAAATGAATCTTTCTTCCGTAGTACATATCCTTGCCTCTTTTTTCTGCCCACTGTAGAGAGCTGCACATAGAGAGCAGCACCTTGCCCACAGGTTTTCACTAACAAATGTGGGCAGGTATTCTCCCAGCAAGTTGGGCAACCAGTTTCAATGCACTCTGGGTACCAGCTACACTCTGATTCAAAACATAGATGTGTACCGAACTCTAAGAAGGAGATTAATATCTATTTAAATTACCAGGCTAGGTATGCTTTTTCTGGGAAATGAATGCATACTTAAAACTGCTGACTTGGGCATCTCTAAAAATCCCAGTCCAGATGTATGGCACCAAAACAAGGTACCTTGGTTATTCTGAAGGCAACACATAGTGTTCAGAGGTTGTATTTGTTTTGTTTTTGTGGGGTGGGGTCGTGAGACACAGGATGCAGTTTCTAGATGTTTATTATTTAGCAAGTGCTTCTGGTAAAAGATGATTCTTGTTTACATTTTTCAGTTTGTTTTCTCTTTTGTTTGCTTGTTTTGTTCTCAAATGTTCCACCTATTAATATGTCTTCTGGAACTGCCTGGCCTACTTTAGGCTAAAAATAGCCCTTGTTGCTACTGCTGTAGCTCCACAGAAGCCACACAACACCCACACTAGGAAAGAAAACCTCATGCCCTGCTGAGCTTCCCTGAAACGACAAGCAGGTCAGAAATCCGTATGACCAAAAAGCAGGAGGAAAAACAAATCCTGCCTTCCTGCTCTGCTTCTACTAGGCTTGCTGATGATGCAAAGTGGGGAAACAGCAGAAAGGCATGTTGGTGTTTTGGTTTCCCTCTGCCTCCTCCACATCCACCAAGGACAGTAGATGCCACTTCTCTTATGGAGAGACGTGAAAGAAAAGATGAAACTGCAGGGATGTGAAGCTGCAAAGAAGACACTTTCATGTTAGTTTCCAAGCAGTCATTCTTCAAATTAACTTAACTTAATTGATCTGTTTGGTAAATATCGGTCTTCAGGTATGATCAGACCAATGCTGCCCATGCTGTTGCACTGCTTAAATGAACAGGAATACCTCTCTCTTGCAACTGAGATGTCTTTGGTGGGCTGTGCCTGTGCTCCTGATGTCTTACAAAGGAAAAGGGCTCTGGATGCACAAATATGTTTTCCTCTGCATTGCAGCAGAAAAAACTTAATACCTCTCAGCCTTAAGTGGATACCTTTACACTGCTTGTCTGCTTGTGCCCCTCAGTCCATGTGGCCCATGATGCATGCTGGTGAGATGCAAACAGTCTGGGCTTTCCGGTGATCTTGGGCAAGTCACCTCACTGCCGTGTGGCACTGTGCTCCCCGTCTGTGAAATGGGGGGGTAATGAAGTACCCAGAAATGCTTCTGCAGCTACCTTGGCAACTGAGGAATGAAGCTCCATTGCTTCACAGAGCAGCAAATTTTGTTTTCATGATTTACTCTAGCTTGTGGATGCTATTTTTTTCCATTTTACAGTTAAGGCATATTGGCAAGAGCACTTCATACACTTGTGGGAAGCCAGGACTCTGTGCTCATTTGCAGTAGAGTAACTCCTGGGTCACCTTTTCTTTGCCCTGCCAACTAGGAATTTGGCTTACATATAAATAGTTGGTACCATTCTCACTTATAATAACACAGCTGTGACTTGGAGGCAAATCTGAGCCTAACTCAGAGTAAGCACAAGTTACTCTCTTGGTGTTCTCACTGAGCTCTTAAGTGATAGTTTATTGAGGACAGGTTATGTCGGGTACCATGAGTTCAGAGTGGCCCGGCAGGTCCTGCACAGCAAGAGCTGCTCAGGTGGATGGGGCAATGCACGGTTTTTGAGTACAGGCCCACAACACTGTGCAGCAGTCTTGGTCAGCAGTCCTGCCTGGTGCCCTGCGTGTGCACGATGAGGCACAGGGGAAGAAGGCATGCCAGCGATGCCAGGGCCTGGACCAGGGTCTGGATCCCACCCTGCCACCCTTGGCATGCTCTGTGCACCAGGCTGCGAGGGTCCTCTAACCCGGAGCATCCCTGGGCTTAGGGACACCAATGCTGTTACGGGTCACCCAGATCTCATCCCTCTGTGTGTTCGCTTTGCTCTCTGCGTTCATTCTGCTCCCCCCTCCCTTTTTTGGGGGGGTGTGCAGTCCAGCCTGTGGTGTTGCTGGGTGAAGCCACCGGAGCTGTATGCTCACCACAGCAGGGGCCGGGGGAGGAACAGCGGGGGGGGGGCTGCTGGACCGCGTCCAGCCTCTGCCTGGCAACTGCCGAATTACAGGTAGAAATGTCCCTGGGGTGGGGGGGTCGTGTTGCTCCCCGCCCCCGCGGCGTGTGGGAGCGGGGAAAGCCCCGGGGACCGGTGGCTCCGGCACAAAGGAGGGCGCCGGGGCCGGCCGGGGGCACGGCAGCGCCGGGCCGGGCGGGGGGAGCCGCAGCGGTGCCCGGGGGGATCCCGCTCTCTCCCCTCCCCTCCGCCTGCCCCTCCCTGCCGGCCCCTGTCCCCTCCCTCAGCTCCGCAGCCGGGGCGGGGGGCTGACAGCCGGGTCCGGCGCACGGGGAGGCAGAGGAGGAGAGGCGGGCGATGGGGAAGGAGCCGCGCCGGTTATCCTCCGGGCATCGCTAGGGAGAAAAAGGGGGCGGGCGGGGGCGAAAAAGAAGAAGGGAAAAAGGGAGGGCGTCCCCGGCCCCCGCCCCTCTCCACCGCGCCGAGGAGGGAGGGCGGACCACGATGCCCGGCTGGCGGGCGCTGCCCGCCCGTCCGCATGGAGACCGCCGCCCGTAGCGGGGCTGCCGCGCCGCACCGCGGGGTGAGCCGGGCTGGGCGGGTGCGGGGGGGCCGCTGCGGGGGCTGCCCGTGCGGCCCCGCGGGGTGCGGAGGGCCGGGGTGGGCAGCGGGGTGTGGGTGGGAGCCCGCTGCCGGAGGTGCCTCCGGCCCGCCCGTGCGGCCCCGTGTCCCGGGGGGGGAGGCTTGGGGAGGCGGCAGGAGCCCGGCACGACCCCGGGGGCGTTTGGGCGGCGGGAGCCGGGGCGACGCGGCTGCTTTCCCGCTTCCCCCCGTTTCTGCGAGCCGAGACGGGCTGGGATGCGGGAACTTACGGGTTTGTCCTCTGCACCCTCAGCATCCCTGGGATGCCCTCGAAGCAGTGCGGGGGCAGAGCGCGGGGTGCCGGCACCAGCCAGGGGCCGGTGCGGGCTCGCCGGTCGCCACAGGGCGAGCGGAGGACGAGGGGTGGCCCGCTGGGGCGAGGAGCGTGCTCGCAGGCAGCGCCGCGGTGACCGCGGTCCATTTGCGGAGTGGCACTTTGCCCACGAGAAGGTGCCGGGCGGCCCCTTGCCCTGCCGTGGTGCTGCGGACGCTCCCGTTCCACGCGCGAACCTCCCCCTGAAAGGGGGGTCCCTCACCGCCGCCTCCGCTCCTGACCTCGGTGGAGCTGTGCAGGCTGGCACCTCGCTGGTGCCTGGGTCGGGGTCCCTGGGGGAGCAAACACCTTCCCCTCGCCCCAGCTCGCTGCCGGGGCAGCCCGTGGTACCGTCCGACCGTGTCGGTAGTGAAAACGCGTGGGTTGTCTTCGCCCCGAGAGTGGGGACAGAGCGGTGATTCCCGCGAGCAGCCCACGGAGAGACGGTTGTTGATGAAGGCGGACACCATGTTTCTGTTACTCTATTCCCCGGCTGTGCTCTTCTCTCCCGGTCTCTCGCAGTGCTGCGGAGTTGGTTGGTAGTTTGGGGTAAGACTGCGTGCTGCAGCAGGGCGTGATGAATACACTGCACGCAGGGAAGAGATGCTTTGGAGCAGAGATGCAAAAATGTCACTATATGCAACGTCCCTGACGGGTTTGGATGTTTTCAGAGACCTGACCCTGAGTTTTTTTGCATCTCTGGAAAACCTAGGTGATACCAAAAGGAAAAAATGCAGGCATTTTGATCAGCTGTCATTTAAAGCTTGGAGGTAGTGAGATGAGATTTCCTAGCTGACATCTGAGGTTGTACAATAGTTCTCTTGATCCCTCTGGGTGAGTACTTAAGAAATTAATGGGTAAGAGTAACAGTACTGGTACTGCACATGATGTGGTCTTTGTGGAGGCATGAAGACAGCTGGGACAGAGCAGGGACTTCAGGTGACATCCTCCCTATTGCAAATGAGATGGGTATGGTGAGGAAAGCAGACGTCATAGCTCTGTGCTCAGATTTCTGCCTGTTTCTACTTCGGCACAAGGAAGGAGGTTTTTTAAAACCTTTCAGTTTTGTACAGTGGGCTCTTGTGCTTGACTTGGGAAAGAAGGTTTCCGGAGGAGTTACTGCAGAAGGGGTTACCCCTGAGGCAGAGGCTGCTTGGTATGACTGCCCTCAGCCTTTGAATTTCAAGATCCAGTTTAGTCTGAGGACATTGCTGTGGACCTCCCTCTTTTTTAAGTCATCTCACTACTCTCAGGTGTGACTTTTTTGGGGTCTATTTCTAAAAATAAAGATGGGTAAGACCTTAGGGGAAGTCTTTTCTGCATTTGACCATAGGTAAGTTTGAAGGTACTGTACAGGAGAACCTGCTTTGGAGGCTTGACACAGGGGAGGAAAAAGGACAAAATTTACATCAGCTAAGGATCTGTGAAGTACTGGGAGCTATGACAACAGCTCCCTACTACCTCCCCTTATTTATTTGTATTCCTTCCTCTCCTCCTCAACTTTCATTGCTAGCTCTCACCTGGCATATTTCAGTGTTGGCTTATGCTCACTCTGGGTGGAAAACCAGTGATGCAAAAACATGCTAAACCCACATGTATCAACAAGGATGATACTCAGTGCTATTTCTCCTTTGATGGTGGGTGTGAACTTGTTTCAGAATATGTAGACTTACTGGGCAAAACTGTGCTAGTTGTTGGTGCTTATTAACCTGTTTCAATACACACAATAAAGACCATGCTTTTTTTCCCCCGATTGATGAGACGTCAGAGGAGAGAAGGAGCTGGTAGGGAACCATATCCTTAATTCTTCAGCCATGCAGTCACATCTGCTCAGTTACAGAACCTTTTGCTGGGTCTGTAATTGGAGACGTATTTTGACCGAATTGAGAGAGTTCAGTAGCAGAAGAAGGAGATTTTTGAATTTGCAATTGCATCATAGCTGTCTTTTTTTTCTAATATTGTACCTTAATTTTCTTTGACAGCTTTGATCATCATGAAAAACTTTCAATTTTTTTTTTTGTTCGCTCTTCCCTGCCTCTTTGTTCAATGGTAGGAGTCTAGATGCACTTTGTTGTTTTGAGGGATTTTTTTAAATTGGAAAACATTTCCATAATTGTTACTTCATCAGATACTATGTCAAAGTGATTAGCCTACTTTCTAGTGTTCTAATTTTTATTCTTAATAGTTTCTGCAGATAATACAATAGCATGGAGGAAGCATGTTTTACCAGTTGTGTTCAGGAGGACCTATTGTGAATATCACTTTGGATGGGATTTTATTGTGCAATTGTCACTTACCATGGAACTAGGCCCTCAAGATATGCAAACTTCTCTAATGGAAAAGAGCTACATATCATCAATGCTTAAAAGAAACATTTTTTTATTCCACTAATGCTGGCCTACTTGTACTGCTTGAAGTTATGGCGAAAGACTAACTTTTTAAGTTGGCGACTCTTCAAGAGTAAGATCTGTCTTCAAGATTATTTTTCCCCGTCATTGTTTCCTGAAAATAAAGGTAGAACAAAGACAAATTCTGTAGTGCTGATGACAGAAGCCTTTGTAAGCATCTCTCTTCTCTCTCTGTTGGTTTATGCCAAGCAAATCTGTGATATATGGTCAGTTCTCCACTAGTTTTCACACAAGGGTGCTGAAATCAGCTGTGCCACCTCATTCTCAGAGACTGAAATCAGAGTGGTTATTTCTTAGTAAGTGAGAGCACCCCTGCTTATGACAGCTTAAGTCTTGAAGCCTTTGCTTGGTTTTCAGTCCATTCTTTCCCAGGTAAGATTCCCATGTGAATTAAACAGGTTCAGTTTTGTTCTGTCAACTTGGTTGGCAGCTGGGAGGTTAGTTCTCCAGAACGTGCTGCATAGTGTCTGTTGTGGCTCTGACTGGGGGTCTGCAATGCTCTGTGCTTTGAATTTCCCAACTCTGGAGGAATCCACACTCTTCAGATGGCCTGGCTTGATGTTACATTGAGTTCTGCAGACTTAGCCCTGTAATCTTCACAGGCCATTTTTGTTTTGTTTTGGATTTTTCTTTCTCTTTTTTTTTTTTTTTCCCCTCTCTGATCACAGACAGAAAAGACTGGGTGCAAACATCAATCTGCAAACCCAGTTGTTCTCTGAAGAACACCCAAAGCTCTTGGGGTTTTTAATGGGTAGATATTTGGATGGGGCATAAACACAAAACTAACAACCAACATGTTTATTGCTACTAGTGTGTGAAACCGGTGCTGCAGCTTGCTCACGTATCCTCTCTTACCTATTTCGGCATTGTTTGCTGGGTTTGCATATCCAGGGTGAAACTTGCCTTTCAATGGTTCTTTTCAGAAATGCTTGCTTGGCAGCAGCTGGGAGAGCAGTTGTGACTGGCATTGTTGTTCATGATGCATGTCCTGATTCTGAAAATCTCATGCTTTTGTTAAAATCATGCTACCATCAATGTCTATTGGATGGCTTGAACAATGGTTGAAAAAGGGAGGCTACAGAATCAGTAGCTACTCTGAGTAATCATTAGCTGGGTTGTTAGATATGGGGTCAACATTCACCCATTTCCTCCCTGCTCCGTTGGTAGCCTGTACCCTGTGCACTGTCAAAACAGCACTGAACAGCCTGTCTGTGTTGTCCACAGTCAGACCTCCTTACAGTCAGTAACTGCCTGAATCACCTGTAACAGTGATGGGGGCAATTCCACGCATTTGTAGAGAATGGAGGGTAGTGTCATTCATATGCTAATCTTTGTTGTGCTACCTTTTTTTTCTAAAAAGCAAGTCGATCACAGTTTGTCCATCCTCTTGAAATACAAGGTAACTTTCCTTACCCAAGTGGGTTTCTCTGTTTTATTTCAAAAGGGTCAAACTTTGTTAGTGCGGGGTGCAGGACATCCCATGACAGTGTCTGGTGTGTCTTGTGCAGCTGCCATCCTTTCTGGTTACAGTGAAAATCATACCAGAGTGATTGAGGACATAATTAGTTGGGAAGGGGTGGCCACAGGCGAGGAAGTGGGGCCAGAATGGGCTTATACATATAAGACAGTGTTTTGATCCGTTTTTCTGAAGGATTCATGCTGTGTTATTCTCATATCTTAACCAGAACGAGAATTAGCTTCAAGGCAGATCCACATGCACAAATGTGCTAATCACTGATTTACCATGTCCTCTAGGGATCTGAGGACCACCATAAATGTAAAGGCATGCCGTTTGTTGCCAACTAACAGAACTGTATCTGCCAGATAGAGGTTTAAAGTTACGCATGGGCTTGGACATCCTTTGCATTTGGAGTAAGATTTCTGCTTTTCTTGTATTAAAGTTGTCACTTTTATTCATGACAATACACGTTGCCACACATTCACTACTCCTTTAAGCCATTTATTTAAATAGCCTTGACAATGCACCCCTCCTTTGATTTTTATTTTCTCTTTGTTGTGCTCTAGCAAGTGGAGGGCTGATTCTTTGCTCAGAAAAGTTATTCTATGGAGGAGCAACATTTTCACTTAATGGCTCTTATTATTGATGACAAAGAGGGTTTGCAGAATTCATGGCAAATGTCTGTGAGACACTGACTCTATTAATGGCTCTAAGTCCACTATTACAGTCTCAGAAGGCGGAACTGATTTTAAAATTGAAGTTGAGCTCTGCACAACTGCAAAACCAAGCCTCATTCCTAAGCCTCTCTGAGGATAGATGCTGTATAAGTCTCAAAAAACATATCTGAATCTCATGCCTGGTGTCCCTGGCATAGTCTCATCTGAGTGGACCTGAATGCCTGCTTAGAGTTTGTCAAAGCTAATGGGTTTTTAGAGAAGCTCTTAGAAGAGCTGCCCTGTTCAGTAACTCAAATGGGAGCATGAGGTTTCAGTGTGAATTTTCATAGATGTTTCTTGTGCTGCTTTTTACTGCTTTGCTGAGGCACCAGTGAATTCAGAATCCTGCTTCACCATCCATCAGTTTAAATCAATCAAAAGGAGAGGAGGAGGAGAAAAAATCCAACTTTGATGGAAACACACATACTGCAAAAGGCAGTTGTATCACATTTATATTCTGCTGCATGCTTCTGTCACCCACGCTTGTAAAATACTCACTGACAACAAAATGAAGTACATTTAATTTCCACATATACAACAATTTATTGTATTTGCTGAGTAATTACTGGTAGCTCTTCTACGGTAACTTATTTTTCTACTTATTCCAGCCCTTCTTCCATTCCTTGTGCATACAGGGGGGTGTTTAATAACACATGAACTGAAGAGAAACTCAGTTTGTATTAGCTATTTGTTTTTAAATTGACTGAGATATATAGCAAGAAACTTGAAAAATATAATGTCATAACATGCAGCTGGGATTTTTGGAGCATCCCATGAGAACCATTTGTGGGAGAAAGCAAAAGTATTGGAAGAATGAAGAGTCGTTGTAAAAGCATGTCTTTGCTTCCCTAAAACACCTAAATCACGCTCCTTTTGCTCGAAGCTTGCTTGTAATACCAATGAAACATGCTCAGTAACCTGTCAGAATAACACAGTTCTGATGGCAATGCTGTATTTGGATAAATGAAGCCAGAAGAACTGTTTACACAGTCCTGTGCAGGATTCTTGCCCTCTCACAGAGCAAACCTGCTATACAAACTTGCGCTCTCCTATGCTAAAACTCTTTCCTACCTCTCGGGGAGGTCTTGGCTCTGCTCATGAAATGCCATGCCAGTTCAGCAAGCAGACCTGAGGACAAGCAGGGAAGGACAAAAATGCAGGGCTGTGGGATGATGGCCCCAGTAGACTGCAAAGTGCCCCAAAATGCCATTTGTTTCTTTGTAAGGGTCGTGCCTGCTGGCTGCTCTGAGCACGACTGTGCTCCTGATGAAGAAGTACCTCAGGGAGGTGTCTTACCAGTCACCATGCTGGGAACRCTGTTGACGGAGGAGGGAAAATACACATGTGAGTTGAACAGGAGTGTTTGCACATCTTTTTGGTGTGACTTAGAGGTATGTCAGGTAGCTCAAAACCTTTGCTAGGTTGCAGAACCATTGGCTGTAATCTACCAAACTGAAAGTGGAACGGATTTTAAAGAACTGGGTGTGAAAAACTAATTGACAGTGGATCATCTTTGCAACTGGGGTATTCAGGGATTTGAGTTGCTGGTAGAAAGGGGTCCACCTTAAGAAATACATGGTGAGAGTTGGTATGTTTCTTAAAAGCAGGACCAGGTCAGTCAGAAGACACCAGTCTCCAGCATTATGCTTCTAACACTGGGCTGAGTCAAGGGAATTTCAGGTCTCCCCTGTGCAAATGTAAGCCACAAACTGGTGAAGGTTTCACATCCTTGCATCACTCAGACAAATTAGTCTCAGTTATCTTGAGAATATAGTGAATGTTATTTGGAAAGACATGAGTAGATGTAACACAATTTGTCAGTCATGAAAGCCATTAGGAGCAGGTAATGTCTTTTGGCAAATAAAATACCAGAAAAATAAAATACCATTCAAGAAATACCCAGCTTCCTGAGGCTTTCATGGAGACCCTACTACTTGCTGGCTGCATGGGTCTGTGTACTCCAAATGCAGAGACAGTATGCAGACATAAAGTGGTGTCCTGGCTACGCGGTTGCAGGTTGGTTTTCTGTGCCGATGATCATCAGACAGAGGGCAGCCCTTTGTAGCAGCCTGTGGTATTGGGAAAACGAGAGGTGGGTCATGGGTTGTGCACTGCAACCACATTGCTACTCTGAGGCTGCTAAAAACACACAGGAAAAATCTTTGGTACATAATCATTTCAGGCACTGCTACAGCAGTGAATGGAGAGAGGCCATTGTTTATGTGGGGTTGTCACATATAGTACATCTGCTTCTGCTCTCATGCATGCCCTTGTGCATGAAGCCAGTGACCCAAGTATCTGAGACACAACTTGGAAATTTTCAGATATCTTAGGTTAGATAAGGACAGAGGCAACTGAAAGGAGAGAAAATGAGCGGTTTGGTGATACTCAACTTGAGCTTTATACAGAAGCTGTAGCGGCAATGCAGAGATAGCATAAGGCCACATTAATCTGTCCTGTCACCCATCCTAGAGGAGATGTAATTCACATAAGCAAAACAGCACCTGGCCCACCCACAGGCTGTCACTGAGTTCAGCTCACTTAGGGGCTATTGGAGCTGGACTGTGTACGACTTGCATCAGTGAACAGATTATGCAAGGCAGTTGCAGAATGTAACTAATTCACAGGTGTTCAGCAAGAAAAGCAGTGTCTGTGCTACAAGGAGTGATCTTTAAAGAGAAGCTGTTCAAGGACTATATGCCAATCATTCACTTGTATGATTTGTATGAAAGTGGAGGAAATTTTGACTAGAACTGGCTGGTCTATGACTTTGTTTCTCTTATGCAGGCAGTTTCCATAGCAAAATAAAATTCTGGAACATACAGTTTTCTGCCAAAAATTACTCAGTTCTGAAAAGTTTTGGCCCAAAACATTGAGCAGAAATTATGCATACAAGTTTTTTTTTTGCTGTAGAGCTGTTTCTGGAGGGTTTGTTTTACGTTTACTTAAAATTGCAAACATAAAATGATCCACCAGTTTAAACTGCATTAGGGTTTTTTGTTTTCTTTGTTTATTTCCAGTTGAGAGTGTGATGGTTTATCTGTTTTTCTGTGTTGTGTTAGTGTCTTGTGCTTGGCAGGGAAGATTCTACTTTTGACTTTGGTATCTAGAGTAAGAGAAGGGATGTGGAGCTTGAAGTAATAAAAAGAGATTAAGGATCCAGTGAAGGTCCCCTCTGTCTACTAATTCTGTTTGTGTACATATCTGTGTTCATTAATTGGATTCTTATAGAGATTTTCTTGAGTTTGTGGTTCTATGATGGAAATAAGAGGTAAAGTAGGAGAGCAGGGAACCAGGAAGGAGATTGTTTTGGGTTGACCAAAGCCATAAGCTGTTTTTTCTTGCTAACAGGAAGAAAACACGATGTCACTTCCGATAGAATGAAATACTTTGTTTGCTTTGTACCACTGTTTTATCTCTTTATGGTTTGCACCTTCTTTTTGTAAAAAATTTCTTTTATTGAACCCAGAGTTCAATTTTGAAACTACCTGCTGGAGTTGTTGACCGAAGGTATGTCCCCAAACCCCTCCCCTGCTCTTTCCTTTGGATTCATCAGTTCCCTTAAGAGAAGGGAAAGCACGCAGCTGGTGTTCAGCAGAGTAGCAGTGGTGTGAATTGGATGGATTGCATTTATTTAGTATTACCTGTGATTCCCCAGGAAGTGACTGCATTTGTCCTTACACAAGAGGGACCACCAAAGACAGATTTTCCTGCCGCTCTGTAACAGCTCTTGAAACAAAAGACTGAGATGCTTTTTTTTTAAAACCTGTAACAATCTTGTTGCTTAACTATGACATCAGACCTCATTTCTGATCGCTACAAGAGTCATGAATAAGCTATTTGCATGAAGAAATATTAATGCCAGGCTAAACAAAGAGTAACAGAAAGGGGCCCTGGCTGGAATGGCAAAAAATGAGTAAATATCATTGACCTTGTTGTGCTCCTGCTGGCTTTGTTCTCTAGATAGGAATATATAGGTGAAGGAAATGGTAAATAAACTTGCTGACATTTTTTCAATACTGATAGCTCTGCATGTCTTGGCATGATAGTCTGTATTTTCCAGTACATAATGATCTGCAATTAATCTGCAGTCATTTATCCAATCAAATGCTCATGTCTTTGGAATCCACACCACTAGGGTTCTCAAAGGAAAAACAAAGCTCTTACGAGATCAACTAATCCATTTCGAGAAGCTCATCCTGTAACGTCTTTCAGCCCAGCAGCCCTATAAACAGTCTTTCAGTGATGAAAAAAAGTTTAATTATTATCAGATAACTGATGTTATTTGAAAATAATTAATTTTGGTAGTATTAATTGTTGACATAAACTATATTCCATCTCAGGTTAGACAAAGTTAACTTAGGGATGGATGTTAGTACCCTTCCTGGTGATCTAGAGTTAGGACAAAAGTTGGAATATGTTGTTCCTTCAGCACATGACTTTGAAATTTGTATTACTCATCCACGCCCAGGATACCATCAACGCGCAGATCATCATTACCCTAACTTACACTGTTGAACTGGGCTGTGCTTTGAAAATGATTGTGTTGCTCATCACCATGCTTCTGGCAGTAGCTGAAGACGTTAGTCCATGATGTCAGTGCCCTCTTAGGACAGCACTTTCTCTTTGATCTCTGGCTGATGCAGCATTGCAAAGAGAGATTGACAGCCAAAGGGGAGAATATGCCGCTTTCCTTAGGAGAATATGGCAGCGATGATGATGATACACACCCAGTGACTGAAGTTTTCCACTGTGGACTTCAGTTCAGCATTTTCAGGAAGGAAATTTCTGACCAAATTTGCAATTTGGTTTTTTTAAAGTATTTTAAGAAGTTATTTTTTGATACTAGACATAGCTACTTGACTAGTGTTTTAGGACAGACTGGGTTTTTTCTGTAAGTCTTCATTTGCTTACCAGAACTCACCTTGGCGAACATACAACCCTGCCTTCCTCAGTCATTTCTTCTTGGGAAGCTAACATCTTCATAACACTTTCTTAAATTATTAATGTTGCCATCCTTTTAATGGTAAGGCTTCATTTATCTTAAGAAGAATTCCTCCCCTGGTTTCATTTATACAGTAGAGACTGTATAGAGACAGTTTCTGCTGCTGTCAGAGACTTGGGCTGATGGATATATCTCATAGTCCTTAAAGAGGACTTAATCTGGTCCGAAGTTATTCATGGGGTTCTTGGCTGAATAACTCAGTGAAATGGCTTCACAGATCTAAAATGCATGCACCAGAGAGCAGATGTTTAGTTGCATTGCTCCTTTTATGGGGCAGGAAAATATGTTTGTGAGTGACATGAGTTCCAAAGACAGGAGGACTTAAAAAATGGTAATTGTCAAAGGAACAGAAAGATTTGTTGAGTAGAGGCTACTTTTCATTATTCTTTTGATATGTAGTTGTCTGGCTCCTAAATTCCTGCTGAGATCATGCTGATTCCTGATTCCAAGATGTTTGCCCTGGTATAGAGGGCTAGCAAAACAGCTGTTCAGCTTTAAATCCCGTTACCCAGGTCTCATACTAAATTTTACCATGGAGTGCATCGAGAGCATACTTGCTATTTACAATGATGTGATGAGGAATGATTTTTAAAAATCTTACTGTATTGTGAAACAATAGAAAGCAATAATTTTAAAACTGCCATTCCTCTTCCTTGTTATTCAAGGTAGGGATAGATAGCCATAGCAAAATACTGAGTACTACCGCTTGTAGAATTTCATTTAGCTTGGTGATCTTCAGCAGAAGCCAGTCAATGATGCAGGTAATAAAAAAATAAAAAAAAGGAAAAAGGGAAAAGTATTTATCTCTATCATAAAGCATTTAACAAGGGAAATAGAAAGGCAGGAATAAAATCTACACTGTTTTGCAAGGAGAGGTGAATGAGTCAGGCAGTAAATGGTATGTTAATCAGAACAGAGAGAGCACAGTGAGCGTTTCAGGTAAAGCTCATATCAAACCACAGGACAGAAAAGCACATTTTGATATTTTTGCATGCTGCGCCTCAGTGAAGAAGTAGGGTCAATACCTAAATAGGTTTTGATTGGCATTGAATGGCTCTGTGGGCAGAGAGAAAGAGAGGTGATAGGAGGTCAGGATACCGGAGGCCTCCTAGACCTCAGGCCAGTGCGGTTTCTTTGTGTGGTGCTTTGTCCCTTGTCACCTCTTCCATCCTCTTGTAATAGCAAAAGCCATTTTTTTCTCCTCTGTCTATGCCCTTTGCCCTGAAGCCAGATGTGTGAGGTGTCCATCTCAGGACTCAAACCAGTCACGTTCATCTTCTTCCTCCTCCTCAACAACATTTCAGGTACCTTAACTGCAAGCTTTTTCTGCTTTATATGACTACTTTGGTGTGGCTCGGTGAGTCACGCAACTCTTATGGGGTTTGTTTACTCGTATGTATTCAGTGGCAAAGCCTTCAACAGCCTGGCTGGCAAGAGTCAGGTCCTTTTCAGGTTTGTTCCAAGCTTGGCTACCGGAGGAGTCTGATGTTTTCTGACCTTGCTTGGATGTCCAGCCTTGGCCTTCCTTAGTATACTGGTCTTCTCAATCCTTATTTACTTTTGTCTCTTATAGTTTTGATTTCATCTACCTGTGATGATGATAGAAGGAGGAAACTGAAACTTCCTCAGTAACTGCATTATGTCAGGAAAGTAAACTGAGATTACTTGCAAGTATTAGTTAAGGCATTCTTGGTAGTAATTGCGTTTGTTTTAAGCCTTAACAGCCTCAGTAAGAGACTCAAAGTTTTGGTCAAATCATCAGTGATTCAAGATTGGTACTTTTAAAATTATTTGCTTTTAAGCCCTGAAACAATTATTTTGCTGGAAGGTTTTGCTGATGAGTTGTGGAGCACAGGAGGTAATGGAAGTATTTCAGTTGAGGTGAGTGACAGATGGGAATTAGAGACTAATTTTCAGAACTTCTGTCTCCCTCTGCATTAGTGTAGCAGAAGCAGTTCATGCCCTGTTTTATCAGTTTGCTGTAAACAGTAGCTGAACAGTCAAGCAGTGACAGCTTGCAAACAAATGCTGAGGTGCTGGGAGGGTGTAGCTGTTATCCTGAAAGTCATGCAAAACTCCACATTTAATATATGCACAGTGTATCCATGTATGACGAATATGAGTTACCACAGATATAGCTGGACTTTCAGTGGGAGGGCAGAAGGCAGGTGATATGATGTAAAGTGGAGGTGGAGAAGGAAGGGAATGAAATGGTGTAAATGGCAGTGGTTTTGTGAGCATCAGTTGTTGTTGACAAGTGTTACAGGAATGAGACTTGGTCTCTGTTGCCGTCCCATTTTCTTGATAACTTCCAGGCTGAGCAGAGGATGGGGTCGCCCCATGTGGTCTTGGGGTCTGTACTCATGCATATGTTAACACAGAATGTCATATCTCTAAACCAGTCCCATACTGCAGAGCTGTTATATAAGGATTAAGGCCATGGACCTTCTTACTAGTGTGTCTACAGCACTTTTAGCTCTCCTCTGCTTCTGCACTTGGAACATGCTCTTGGTTTGACCTCTGGTGCAAACAGGCAGGGAGTTTCATTCGCTGGTCTTTTAAACACTGTAATGTACGTCTTGTCTCAGGAACATCCTCTAAAAAGGTGTCTAAGCTTTACAAGTATCTTCCAGAGAAGCATATGCTTCTTTTCCCTCTCTTTCTGTCTATGCATGAAGGTACAGTTCATGGTACTGATCTGTTGACAATAGCCTGGTTTGTTGCAGCCAGTGGAGTTATACAGGTTTATAGCAGAGGATGGCATGTGCCATGTGGAAGGTGAAATATAACCCTGTGCGGGTAGCCTAAGGTTTATGTCCTACACAGCATTAGGTGGGTTGAGTGGGGTGAAATTAAGCCAGATGATAGAAAAGTAATTGAGTTTTTCTCTCATTTCTGGTTTGCTTAGGTTAAGCAGTGATTAATGCAGGCACTCAAACTCTTTCTAATGGCTATATTACTTAAAAATTGTTCATTTTTTAGAAATCTTCATTCTGCTAATGAATTCTCAACTCCCATCTTGGCCATTGGTACAGCCCTGAAAATGAAATAGAAACAAAAAATAAATTGCAAACTGAAATCTGTGGGTATCCACATTTCAAGTTAAATACTAGATCTTTTGATGTCGACTCATTCACACTTTGGAGAAGCTATGCTGCAAGAGATTTCTCAGACCACCTTTCCCCTTACTGTTGCGGTGTTTTTCATAGAATTTGATAGATCTTTGATTCTCTTGAACTTAATGGCAAAGCTTCTACTGATTCAGTGGGATCAAGGTTTGACCCAGTATTTGCAAGTGCTGTAACCCGCCCAGAACTTAAGTTTTATCTTGCTTAACATAAAAATGGCTAATGCCTTAAATAAATAAATGGACTATCTCGCCTTGATTTCAAATGTTTTCCAGGGGACAGTTTCACAGCACAGTTCTTGTGTTTTTTTCTAAGCACTTATGCTGTGCATGCTGACATGCAGTGAACACCAATTTATTAAGGCATTTCTCTTCCAGCCAAATGTGCGTTTGGCTGTTTTGAGTCAGCCCTCAGTATATGCTCGTCATTTTTTTCTGTCACCTTCCACTCTGCTTTGCTAGCCTTGTCTCCCAGTCTCACAACCTAACGGAAAGACAATCAAATCAAATTAGCTTCTCTGACACAAAAAAAGACCTGGATTTTGCTCAAATGTGTAGTCTTACGTTGAAGAGCTGCTAACACCGAGAGACATCTTCAGGAAGTTTCACTTCTTGGTGATTTGGCCAGAAAGCAAATGGTGGGGATATAAATTAGCTTGGCAGAAGTGGAAGGCATGAGTACTCTGATGCACTTAGGTCATGAGTTTTTACCTCTATGTCCAGGGACTAGGAAGAAGCTGTAGGTAAGTTTATTATGCTGCAGTCTGCTACCACCCGCTGAGCACCTAAAGGCTGCCGCTGTCAGGTGGGATATTGAGTGTGATATGTGACTGCTCTGATGCCTTTATACCAGTCCCAGTATCTGTGGTTGGAAGCACAGCTTATCTGCTGCTGAGTGGATACAGATCAGGTGTCCAAGCTACTCACATTCCCAGTAACTACCTGCCTAATAAGCATCATACTGAAGAGGGTACCTGGGAAGATCAATCATAGTGTAGTCTTTCCAAGCTTGAGGAAGCCAGGGCCTTGAGATGGGTTGTTACTACTGATATGTTTTGGCTAGATGTGGATGTAAAGCGAGAGACTGGATAAAAGAATTAAAATGCTCTCAGCAAAAGCAGTGGGCATGTAACTGGGAGAGATTTGGCTGAGGAATGGTGTTTTCAGCATGCCTTTGACCATAGGACAGGCTTCTGTAACCCTCAAAGGTTCACATAATATAAAGAAAATTAGCCTAGAAATGAAAAGGACTTAATTAAAATGTTAGTCTCACTTCACTGCCCACTTATTACTATCATAGCATAGCTGAGTTTGTTAATGAGATATGCCAATTATAGATGTTTTCTTTCTCAAACCTGTAGGAAAAAAAAAAGATTTTTAAGGTCAATTGCTTTATCTTTTTTTTTTAAAGAAGCTATACTCCTTTTTAGAATGGTTTTGAAAAATAGGTTTTGAAGAAAGGACAATTACCATGGTCAAAATGAAAAAAAAAAAAAAAAAAAAAGGCCAACTTTAGTATTCTTTTAATGCATGGATTTTTAAACCCAATACATTAGACTGAAATGTAGTTCCCTTCTGTGCATGATGAAAAGGAAGAGATGGTAAGAATCTGAAATTTAGAAAAAAATCGGTATTATGTGAAATTTGATCACGTGCCATACAGTTTTCTCTGATAGATTTTCTCTAACACAAGGGTGTGTTCCTAAGTAGCAGATTTCCTTTCTTATCATAAGGCTGTTACATCAGTGAACATGATTGTCATACGGCTCTTCACATGAACACATACTTCTAGTAGAAGTATTAACCAGTGGCAGTTAAATTGCTTCTCCTCTCGAAGGCCTTTGATCTTTGGATAAAAGGTGGGAGAATATCTTGACACTCAAGTTTTTTTATCATCTCTGCTGTTCCTTGTGAGGATGTGTTTTCCGTTTTTTGTCTGAAAGCCTGCTCTCTGACCTTTCTCCGGCAGCCCCGTGAGGGCTAGCTCTGTGAATGTTGTTTTCTGCTGCCAATCAAGATCTACCTTCTACAACCACAACTGCACGCAAGCCTGGCTGGACACGCAGGGCCACGCTCTGCTGACACTTGCATCTGTATAATCTATTTGAAGGCTTATAAAGAAGAGCAGAACTTACCCCTTTGCATCCTCTAGTGGATTTCACTTGCCTGTGCCATGGGATTCGTTTTGTCTCTGTTACAACCTCACCCTGAACCCTCTCGCTGCTCTTACCTTCTACCTTCTTACTTTGACTCTCTCTGGAAAGGCATCAAAGGTAACCTCTTCTGTCCTTCTCGCTTCACAGTGTAAATTTATTTGCATTGTCCTTTCAGAGTGATGGCAAAGCTAACATCTACAACATATCTCACTTATGCTGTGAAACATTTCTATTTCACCACAGTGGGTGGACTATACGAGTCAGGCGAAGCAAAGTCTGGGTGCCCTTTGCTTCCCTAAACCCAAAAAAGGGAAAGTGGCACCCGTGGTGACTGTTTTGGTGATGTATGGCTATTTCTCTCTAAAGAGTAGCAGTGCTTCTTCACCCTTTTCATCACCCCTAAAAACATTTCACGGGAAATATTCCTGCAGCCAGCCAGAAGCTTAGAGGTGAGATTATTGTTTTTAGAAATGGAGTTTTTCAGAAAGTTCAAGTTTCTCGATTACAGTTTCTATTAATTTCTGTGTGCTTGGGTATGCTCAATATGCAGCAAAGAGAAGGATTAATAAATGGGGTGGTTTTTACTGTCCTCCCCTCCTTCTCCTTGGTATTACTGTGT
The DNA here is from genome assembly GCA_035582835.1 of Phoebastria nigripes. Classification (NCBI taxonomy): domain Eukaryota; kingdom Metazoa; phylum Chordata; class Aves; order Procellariiformes; family Diomedeidae; genus Phoebastria; species Phoebastria nigripes. The sequence continues at coordinate 643,370 of JAYKAV010002441.1, forward strand.
TCTGTTCCTCTGTGACCACTGTCCAGACAAAGCCTCCTGAGAGACAAAACCTCTGCTTTGCTGTGAGCATGCCCCTAGGTCACTGGCCCTGCTCATCAAGCGGGAGAACAGCTAGTTTGAGGACACTGCTCAAAGCAGCCCCAGCCCTAGAACTGCTCTAAATGCACCTGCCTGGGAAATGGAGGTGTTTGTAGGAACGGGAGCCCACCAGGCTACGTCATAGCTAAGCGCAAGTTTTGAAATGTCAAGAGACTTGCAGAGAGGACGTTCGCCCAAGAGCATGGCGAATGCAGGAGCCAGTCACCTAGGGTGAATTTTGTCACATGCTCCATCATGATTTAAGAAGTCAGCAACAGGGTACAGCAGCCCTTGAAGGTCATCTGAATGCCATTTCTGGCCAACTTTCTCGTTTGACAGTGACGACACCACTGGATGTTAGAGACCAACATTTGGCTTATAATTCAACACACCTTGGGCTCTATCAGACCCTTGAAGTCTAATCCATTATGCTTGCTTAACTTTAAAATAAATGTTTCCTCCTTTTTGGCAAGCTTCATGACTGGCATTGCTTTGCAAGCTAGCAAGTAGAAAAGCAGGTGGTTTGCTGCATCCGTGATGAAAACCATTGAAAGGACATGTAGCTAATTTTGTTCCTTGGCAAAGACTTGAAATTTTTCAGTTAATTGATAAAGGCCCAAATCTTAGTCAGGAACAAAGCCCTGGCTTCGTTGAAGCTCTGCCAGTTTAACCAGTAGAGAGTACAGCCCTGAGGATCCAAGAGCTGTATCTGTCCATAACAGGTTTGTGAAGAAGAATAAAGTGGGTGTGGTAATATTTTGGTGAGAGGGAATGAGAGGGTTTGCAGGGAAGGCTTATGGCATCAGGTAAATTATTTACTATCCACTTTCTCATCAGTCTCCAAGGAATAACTGCTTGATTTAATTAGGTCTTTAAATATCTTATTTCTTGCATGAGGTTGTTCATTTGGCTAATTATTTTGGAAGTTTCTGTGTTGTCTGAGCAAGACAGAGATACGCAGTGTGGCACTCACTTGTAAGTATATAGGTAGTAATAAAATCTTGCATCTGAACATAACCTAACCTTTGAGCGTCATTTAGAGGTGTGCTTGTCAGAAATTCACAGCATCTTTCTAAAAGCTGCTGCTCCATGTTCAGCCATCTTCTATAGCACACAGGATTAAAGGAGTGGTTTAAACCACAAGTGTTTGTTGCTGAGTGAGTGACATGTTTGTAGAGCCAGTCAGCAAGAGGTGAAAGAAAATCTCATGTTTCAGTGTGAAATACAAGCATTAACATCAGATGAAGCCTTCTGCTGTATAAGAAGATAAACTAGGAAAACCAAATGGAGAGGTAAGCAAGGATTTGATCCAGTCAGACTTAAGGTGATTGAGATTAGACCACTGACTCACACAGGGCACTGGGTGATAAGATGCCATCTGGGCCCGATATTTGATGCACTGGTTCCTTCACTCAGGTGGATGCCTGAGAGTGGTGGTATGCACTCAGGCTATTCTCAGTTTCAATACAAATTCCATTTCTGAGATTCAGTATCTTGCTTTCTGCCCTATTGTCCTCTTTATTCTTCTAAGCATCCATCAGACTCATTAGATCCACTGAACTGCCTTATTCTCTGGTCCAGCTGTTTTATAGTCTCCATTTCAGAGCTCTGCTGCTGAAATTTGTTTTACATTGGCTGGATTGGTGTTGCTTCTTGTTCCCAGCAGTGTTGAATTCCATCTCCATTATGTATTCTGCATTATCCTTATGATGAAATATATTACATTTTTAAGAGTCCATAACATGTCATGTTAATCTCTTGATGCCTAGCACAGGTCAACTGCCATTGGCTTCCATGTATGTGCTCTGAGTCTTGACTGCATGGATTTATCAAAACAAAACATAAAAATCTATATAACTGGTAGGGTGCTTTTTTTACCTGCTGTTATTTCCTTTAACTTATTGTATTTTTTTTTCTATCTAAAACCTTAGTTAAGGAACTCTCTAAGACTATATTCTTAGTTGCAAAGAAATTGAGACATGTAAAAAGAGAAGGCTACAAGCTCTGGTGACTTGCATAGTAGCCTAGGCTGTGTTTCCCATTCCAGTTACGTCCAGATAGACCTGTGATGCTGTACAGAGACCAGTTAAGCAGAAAACTGCTCGTTGTAGTGCCCTTCCATTCCCTCATTCATACTTGTCTTGGTTGAACAGAAAAGAGATCTCAGGGAATGGTAATCTGTATCTGTCTGGGGGAGGGAAGAATAGACGTGGTGATCAAAATAATGCCCTATAACTTCAGAAGCACAGGCTGAGCTCCTAACTCTGCCTCTGACCTTGCTAAGTTGTGGGTATCGTAGTCCTTCGATGGTACTTGAGAGCTATCTTCATAGGTTTTGGCCTCTGAAAAAAGGAGTTGCTACCACTATCTTAGCTAGCAAGCAATCATGAGGACACACAGAAGGGAGAATGTCTTCATTCTCTACGGACAATAAGGAAGATGTGGTTATTGATTTTACCTGGGTAGACTTGTTAGCTGCAAGATTTTGCAGCTTATAGCTGCTAGATTTTGCACTGGGAACTTAGAGTTAGAACAGAGTCCTTTTTTCTCAGCTGGATTTTCTTTGGCTTTCTGTTTCACATTCTCTAGGGTTTCTGTTACTGAGCATTGTCCCTGCAACTGTGAGTTAGAGAACTTGCATAATTTCACCTTCCTAATAGTAACACGTGAATCCAACAGCTGTAGCTTTAAAAAGAAGCCAGACTGTTAAGTAGCGTAGGGTATGTGAAATTGCAAAGTAGTTGCAACACAGGTGGCAGAAGGTGACGTTAAAAGTCTCATCAGCCCAGAGTGCCACTGATGGATGCATGCACAGACTGAAAGCATGTATTGGAAGTTGGATTTTCTCCTGCCTGATCATTTTCTTCTATCCTAGCAAGTAGATGTCCATCCCCCACACAAGATGCAGATAAAAGCTAACTGCTTCTGCTGGCTGATCTCCTGATGACTTTGCTTTTGTTGATGCCACTCTCTGTCTTATTCTTCTTCTTGTCCCTCTGCTTCTTGCTTCCAGAAACCACATATGCAAAACTCACTTGCTCTGCTGTTAAAGTGAGAATGCTACATTTTTTTAATGAATGCTGATGAGTATTCTAGACAGTTCAAAAGTATGAAGTTGGCCTTTCTGATGTAAAAATTATTTTTTGTGTAATGGCTTTTTCGAAGATAAATGTTTTGCTTTCTTTAGAAAGCATTCTGTTGTTTAAAAACTGACCATCTGAAAAACAATTTCCATCTGGAGCTGCACTCATTTTCTTTCGTGGTCCAGGGTTCTTAGCCAGACTACATCCATGTAATGCAGTAAGGCATCCAGGAAAGGGTACCACGCTGCCTTGGAATGGCACATAGGCAGTACTTCTTTATAACATTCTTTCACCTCCAACTATTTCAGTTCAAGGATTTCCCAAGTTGGATGTGATTTCTGTGTATAGAGGAGAAAAGCAAGCATATTTTTACTAGGCTTTAATTCACTAGAGAGAGAGCCACATGAGCAGGGAGAGACAGGGAAATAGCTGAAGCAAATTTATCTTTGAATTGGAGGTGACATCCATGAAAAATGTTATGTGCTTTTTTTGCCTGACCAAGTTTTGCCTGCCAATGTCTTCACAGCATTAATCACAACTAAAAGGTTCTGCGGGAAACCTTTGCTCTATGTTAAGAAATACTAATGAGGATATGGACTTAATGTTTTGTCCCTCTTCAGAGGGTTTGATTGCTGCAGACGGGGAAGGAAGGCTGTCAACAGAGGATTTTAATCCTGGAAAGGAAGCAAGCACCTCTTGCTCACAAGACGTTTATATTATCTTGCTGTTAAGGAGCCATAAGCCTGAGATCAGCAGCCACTAACATTTCCAGTGGCAAAAGAGGCAGACAGCTTGTAAACGGCCTGACATGCGGGCAAAGGACCCGTCTATGCTCTTAGCTGGGATCTAGGTTAAGAAGAGCAACCTTGCGTGCAAATTCAACAATGAGAGAGAAGTGTGGTTTCGTGTGGCGGTTGCGTGGTGCCACAGCAGGACTAGCAGTAATTGAACATTTTTGGTCTTGTGTCAGAGGGCATGCTGTTTCCCCCGTCCTGGGCAGGGAAGGAAGGAGGACAGCGCTGTCCAGGGAGGGCAGGGAGACCAAAACGTCCATTATAGGGTTGTGAGGCTGCCGACCTGGGTAAACTCTTCTTAGGTGTAGTGATCCCTAAGGCTCTGTGGAGAAACAAGTTTAATGTGTTTGCACATATGAAAGTGGTTTTGTTTTCTGGTGTTTTGTGTGCTTATGCCTGGAGCTTGAGTAGAATGCAGATCTAATTGCTGTCCTCACCTTGTTCTTCAGATCACAAAAGGCCTGTCCTTACAATCCACACCAGGAGTACATAATCACCTCTGATGTGACCTCCTCATAAACAAATCCCAAATGATTTGGGGCCAGCCTGATTTATAGCCACAGACCAAATCCCCGGAATGGAGCACTGGTTATTCTGTTTTTATCTCCAACCAGTTTCTGGTTTGCATTTGCAATAGTAACAGGGTGACAAAAAGGTTTTCTTGTCTCTTATTCAAACATCAGTATGTCTGAAAAACTCTGTAAATCAGGTGTGTTTAAAGCCAGGCCTTTCAGATTAAACGATGAGAGCTGAAATCTATTTAGAAACGCTGTTTGTTGCAGACTCACAGCCATGTGAGCATGCAGAAGCCTGCCTATAGTCTTGAGGGCATTATTTCATCTGAACAGTGGCAGAGTGCTTTGGGGTATGTGTTGCTACTCACAGCGCTGTCACTTGAGCATGTGCTGGAGCTTTGTGGGCAAGATTTTCTGAAGCATCCAGCCTTGGCCTAACCTTCCTCGCATAGCAACTGATGGTACAATTTGTACAGATGCCAGTGAATGAAGAGTTTAACCCTAGTGCTGTAGAAAATCCTATGTCACAATAGGGAAGCATTGTCACTGTCATATTAGACTGTCTGATTGTTAATCATTCATAAGGGAAGACAGAACCAAGTGCTCGGACATCATAGCAATGAGTGGAGAGAGAGAGATCTGAAATCCCTGCACGGTAAATGCAATAGCCAGCACAGTACTGTCAAAAGAAAGACCTCTGAAAAAAGGTATTCACGGTCAAGTAATAGCATAAAATATTGTGGTGCTTGGAGTATGGCATACTGAGATGCTAGCGATATATTAAGTTTAACAAACTACTTGAACACATCCTGACTTTAAACTTTGTGATGGTGTCATCGGACTTAAATGGATGCATCAAAACCATGTTTGTTTCTTGAATTATGACTTCCGTAAATGGCAGAGCTAGCAAAACCAAGGAGAGTGCTATCATCTTCTGTTAGTTTTAACTGCCTTTTCTTTGAGAGTTAACACTGAGAGACATTTTATTAATCATCCCTAGCTGTGGCTGAAAATTGGATTTGGTTGGAATGGAGTGTTCTTCAGGTCAACCCAAACTTGCTCGTTGTGCAGTCTTAGTCTTACTATTGGGATCAGTCCAGGGGCTCCATGCGCTCATATTGCAAATCATCTTGCCTTTAATACCACACAAGAGTCTTTTGTGAATAAAGCTGCAGTGTTAATCCATTCCTTGGCTTTTCAAGTAAGTGCTTGTTAAGAGGTGAAGAAGGCAGCCTGTTGCAATGTGAATCCTGAATAGGAGACCCGAATTCCCTTGAAGTCAATGAATGAGGTCAAAAGGCAAAACTTCCAGGCTCCTCTGCAGTCCTCATTAGGGCAGCACAGACATCGCAAGCCTCTGTGGGTACAGGTCAGGCAGAGCAGCTGCCTCAGCGGCTGCAGCCCTTATTTTGGCCAGTTCTACCTTCTCCTGCAAATCTGCAACTCCTGTTTACCTGCCTGCTCATGCCAGCATTGTTTTTGTCAAATCCAGCAGCAGTGCAGTGACCTGAGGAAATGTCTCTCCTTTAACGACAGAGACATAACTTTTTAGTTGCCTTTTTTTTCTTGTTGAATATAGCTGAAACTCAGCACGTTATGTCTTCAGCGTCAACAGAAAGAAAATTATCGTTATCTCTGTGCCTTGAAGACATGCCACCTTTTTCTCCTTATTCAAGGGTAGTGCAGTTTCTTGCTGAGCTGAAGGAGAGCAAGGAGGTTGTTGACCTGTCCCATCTCCAGCTTTGGGAGAGATTTCCTGGGACCAGTGGATGGGGAATGGGGGAAGGGTGAAAAGGCTGGGGTAGCAGTGGGGCAGGCTGCCTGCCCTTCTCTCCCTGCAAGCCCCGGCAGGGAGGACGGGCATGAATCGATGCCCTCAAAATCTAAGGCCAGGGAGTGAATAGGTCAGGAACTGCTGATTCCTCCCTTCCTACTGGGATCTGACCTGAGTGCAAATAGCTGCGTGGTTTAGCTGACAAAAATATGCTAACATCCCTTGCAAACAAGTCTTGCAACAGTTAGATTGATTTTTTTCCTTCCCTTCTCCCCCTCAATCACATCCTTTGTAATATCTAAATAAATCTGTCAGTCTCAGCTCAGTTTCAGGACCTCTGCTGAAGGGAGATCAATGTCAATGTCTCTGCTGGGGGATGCCCAGGGCTGGTCATGGCCAATTCCAGACGGCTCCAGCCCCTCAGCCAGTGTGGCTGCCAAAACGTATGGAAGAACGGGCAAAACTGCCAGAGGAGCAGAGGAGCAAGGAAAAAACAGCGAGGGACAGGAGAGGGAAGGGTGAGGAGGGGCGGGTGGCACCAAGCAGCACCCAGGGCTGGAGCGGCTCTGCCCTGCCGCCTGCGGAGAGCCCGCGCCGGGGCAGTTTTCTGACGGGTACTGCAGCCGGGGGGGGGAGCCCAGAGCAGGGGGAAAGTGTGAGCGGGAAGGAGCGGCAGAGAGAAACCGCCATGTCCTGACCAGCCTGTGCTGCGCAGGGGCTGTGTGTGCCGGGAAAGTGTCGTCTTTGTTTCTCACTACCTGGGTCTATTTTGCCTGGCAATAAATAAAATTAATTTCCCCCCAAGGCAAGTCTATTTTGCTCACCACAGTAGCTGGTAAGCAATCTCCTTGTCTTTGCCTCGACCCACGAGGTTTCTCATCCTATTTTCTCCCCCTGTCCTGCTGAGGAGGGGGAGTGATTGAGAGGCTGGATGGGAATTTGGCCCTTGGCCAAGGTTAACCCACCACAATACTCTGCCAGGGAAGCACCTTTAACTCTCTAAATAAATATCTCTCTCATTCTTAGGGGCTCTGGTAGGATACTATAAAAATCTGACGTCAAATTTTCTTTAGCAGTAGGAAAAAATAATCTCAACCGCGCAAAAAACTGCTGAATCATTACGCAAGACCCAGAGGATATGGTTCTCTCCTCAGCTGTGTGAGGAAAGTCAGAGTAGCTGATCTCAGTCATCTGCCCTGGCCTTTCAAACCAAAACAACTGACCAGTGGCTGCCCTGAAAAACGTGCATAAAGGCTGCCCAGGTCTTCAGGGGAAAAAGGCTCGTTGTTACTGATCTGTGTGAAACTCTTCTTTGAAAGGATTCTGTAAATGCTGGGACTAGAGAGACAAATATGGTCCCTTTTCCCAAACAGTTCATGATCACAGGCAGCAGTTCCCAAATTATTCCGGTCATGAGGCCGCTCTCAGGAACAGGCTGGCCATGTTGACCAGATGTACCTCCCACAGTGAAATCTCCTTCAGCACCCTCCTAACATCTGGGAGATGACCCTTGTGTAGCTGATTCATGGTATAGGTGCTACCGATTCTTTTTTTTTTTTGCCTGCCTTTCTTTTTTTTAGAGAAAAAGACCCTTCTTCTAGGCGTTCTTGTAAGAATCCGACTAACAAGAAAAATACCCTGAAGTCAGAAGAGACTTTTAAATACAGATTTTGCCTTTTTATAGTGCAGGGTTAGACACAAAGCAAGCAGTGACTTTTTAAAGGCATACTTGCTCAGAGCAATTAATTTTTGCCCCCCTGGATCTGCCATTGAGGCTGTGTCCTGGTTAGAGGGCAAGCTCTGTATTCTTATCTGTGCTGGAGAACAACAGGCAGACACCGTAATGATAGTGTTACTCGGCACCCACAGGAGGCCTGTAAATAGATCTTGATTCAGGCAGCGATGCATGTCTAAATGCAGGCTCTGTGGTCTCTCCCATTTACCCTCTGGCCATGTTGCAGTGCGTCCTTTTGCAATGTCAATTACAGACAGTCTCTCAGAGCTTGCAGGTGGAAGTAGAAGCAGTATGTAGTGCTAGCGAGAGGTGTGGGTTTTCTGCCAGGCGCCTGTCTGTATAGTCACCTACAAGCCTGCTGTCATACTCTATATTGCTAGTATGTAACCCTTTGAAATACCTTGCACACCTACACACAAATCTGCTAACAGCCTCTATCAAAGTGTAAATTTCCAGAAGAGGTACAAAGTTTCTTGACAGCTGATGACAATAATACACTATTTCAAACAAGAGAGAGTTCAAATGGGACTGCTAAACATCTCTCAGCAAACCCCCTTTAAACACAATGACAATAGAAACGTTTTCACTGAGAGACAAAGAAGAGCAGAACTGCTGTAAATTGCAGTGATGTTGTAAAGGAATAGCAATAGGACATTGCTGTCTTCTTAAGCTGCTAGAAAATAGTAACTTATTCTGGCCTGAATCGCAGCTCAGGTTTCTAATCGCTTTCATCTCATTACCCTTGCTGAGCAAAAGATAAAGCAATTCCAAATTTCAAAACAGATCCCCTGCTGTCAGACTGGGGTAATGCCTTCTCAAATCTAAAGTGGAACATGCTTTAAGTGGGTCACTCATTATCTTCAGACTTTGCTTGCCTTCAAATGCCAAGTCGGGCACCCGTCCCTACCCTTCTGTTGTTAAAAGAAAGCTTGACTCCATGTGGAGAAGCTTTTGCATCTGTCTGAGAAGGTGAAATCAGAGTGGGATGTCAAAACCTTTTTTAGTTTATAGTTATATTTGGAGACCAGCACAGCACATTAAAAGGTCTCTTGGTGTTCATATTTCAGTCCTTTCAACAATGCTGTAATGGAGTTGAGAATTTCTATGAAAGTATGATGTCTTTTAAAACTGGCATGATTGCTGAATGACAACAGGAAATACAGTTACAGTCAACTGCCATTACAGTTAGATACTCAATCTAACTGGTATTTTTTTTTCTATTGGGAAGGAGTAATGCATAATGCCAGGTTAGGAACAAGCATTATTGTGTTTTCAAGGTGGTAGAGAACTGACTATTTTTATTCTGATCATTAATAGTAATTCAACGTGTTCTTAATTAGAGTATTAGCCTTTCTTCTTTCTAGCTTTGTTTCCACACAGAAGAGACATTTCTGGCTTTGAGAAATTTACAAGGCCATATACATAGCATGTAAAGCATAGTGCTCCCATTGCATTGCTTTTGTTCAGACTTCAACAGAAAAGAAACCACAGAGTACTTTCAAATCCTCCATAAAAGGGCATTAATATAAAAACACTTGTAAGATTAGTCTGCCCTTGCCAAAAATATTTCAAAAAATCTGTGTTATCTTTAATAAATTCTTTTTTTTTCCTTTCAGTGAACACTAAAACATATTGGAGATTGTTCTAAAGTGAACCAAACAGAGACTCAACCTTCGGTATATGTGCTAAGAGATCCAGGTATAACTCCAGTTATTTTTGTGAAGCTGTCATTGATTTTAGTGGGTGTTTTGTACAGTAATTGAAAGATATATTGTGACCTGGAAAGAGTGAGTTACAGCCTCGCTTTGGCTAGGTGTAGACAGCTGCCTGATCTTAGGCTGCATGTAAAAAGCCCAGTACCAGACCTGTCAATCTTGTCTCATGTCAGATCAGTAACTGACTGTAATTGGTTCAGTTCTGAGTTCAGGTCCCATCAAAAGAAAAGCAAAGTAACGCAAATGTCCATTTCATTTCTGTGTTTTGGACAGGTGAAATTTTGACCTTTTTCTTCGTTTTGCCTTAAAACAGGAGGAGCATTTTCTTCTTGTTCCGGTTTGTCACATAAAGAATTAGTTAAGGGGGACAAACCTTCAAACTTAAAAATCTCTCTTATAGGAGAATGGATCCACAGCTGTGTCTTCTAGTTCTTCAGGGAGCCATGCCTCTCTTGTGTCTCTTCCTGGTTTTCTTATAAAGAAAATCTTCTTACTCTGTATCATGGAAGAGATGCAGTGCAACTAGCATAAGGTTGCACTTGTAGTTTAAATATTTTTCCAGGCAAGTAACTAGATTTGCCAAGATAGAGTGGGATTTTCGACTGACAATGGCCTTACTCTTTTGTGTTTGCAGTTTCTGTAATAAGAATTAACAGTTCTGAGCTTCTGTGTTTGTGTCTGTGTTAACTTTGAGACCCTCATTTTGTCCAAGCTGGCCATATAATTTTCAGGAGTGCTTACGTTTCTAAACTTCAGAACGAGCAATCACAGTAAAAAAGTCCCTGAGCACCAGTAAGAAGCAAGGGAAAAGCTACATGCTTTGTGGACCTCCCTAAAGGAGAAATTGCTTGTGATCRAGAAAGAAGCAGGCTGGGTTTATGGTACTAGACTGAAATACGGTTTTTCATCTTCCCTTTGGAAATGAAACAACTGGGGAACAGATGACCTCTGCCTGCCCCCTCTCAGGACAGGCCTTAGACAAGATATCTCTCCAAGTTCTACTAAGAAATGAATCATTCGTAGACGTGAGACTTGTCCTCACCGCTGCCATTGGAAATCCCATTTTGTGGCTTTCTCCGGCCCTTGATTCCAGCCCCAGCTGCCCTGTTGTGTCCCTTGTAGCTTGGTGGCACTGCTTTGCCTTGAGTACCACAAGGGGAAAGTCCATCTCAAAATACTCTCCTCTGTGCTAACCCTATCCCCCAGGAAATGTAGTGCAACCCCCTTGTACTCATGCCCACTCCGTGTTGGCTTTTGGCCTCAGGTGTAGGCTCATGCAGACCAGTGCAATACCTTGGTGACTGCCTGGGGTAATACCATGCATATGTTTCAATCCTGCTTCTGCATTGGAGGAGGAAGGGATTTTAACTTCAGGTTGCTTCCCATGCTCAGGTTTAAGCAGTGTAATTCTGAGCCAGGGCTGTTGAAATGGAAAAGGGGAGAAAAGAGGATTTTGTATAGTTATGTAGGGTTAACTTAGTCTTTCATGTTTCACTTTAATAAGAAAAAAAATCCGTGAGGTTACGTTACCTTCATTTTAAGACACAGAGAATCTTATCCCACTGATTTGGTTGGAAGCATATTCCATTGCAATATCCCTGGGCAGGTTATAAATTCTTTATGTTTCATTTGGGCATAGTACACTGGATCTTGTGAATGGTACTTCCATGGGAATTACCTGACAGATGGGTAAAATACCTTTGATGGGGTGGATAAATGATGTTATGGCAGGAGGATAACATACAGCAGAATAACTGTTCTGAGAAAAGAAAAAATTTTGCATTTTGAAATTGACAAATTTGACTTCATATCCTCTTTGGCGACTCTGCAGGGCAAGCAAATGCAGCCAACAATGGCATCTGCTGCAGGACTGACAATGCGGCTCTCGCAACCAGGAACTGAATCCTTTTCTTTTATGATGTGTGGATTAGGTGCCTGGTGCTTTTTAATTTTTTATTAATAAAGTAGAATGTAGGGTATTGGAAATGCTTCCTGTAGACCAGAATAAAGCAGTTTAGACAATGCCAGCAGTAAAGCATATTTCCAAAGCAAAAACCCAGCAGAAGACAGAGGTCTGCTAAGCGTAAATTCTTTGTAAGCTGCACAGATGGCCCAGCCTCACAGCAGCAGCAGGATGGGAACAATACCGTGTTTCCTTACGGTGCAAACAATGATGACAGCCTTCTTCAGTCCTTAAACCAGGCCGAGGAGCAGCCCTGAAGGGGAACTCATTGCAGGCTGGGAGATATAAGGAATGCAATCAGAGCAATGTGAACACTTGCACAACGCAGGTGTAATTAACAGCTTTTCTATTTATGGCCCTTGTTAATAAACTGTAATGATGAATTGCAGTTCAACAAATTTCCAGGACCCTATAATGCAGCAATAGCAAGCAAATCTGTAAGAATTCTGATTTGTCAGAGTTGCCTAGTCTTTGTCTGAGGAAGTTAGAGTGCTTGGCAGTGTGCTGTATACTGTAGTCTCTTCATGATGAATATGCTTTGGGCACTGTGCCAGGATGCAATTATTCAATATGATTAAGTAGAATCCTATCTATTTATCCTGTTTATGCTTCAAAACTCATCCTTTCATTTTATTTTCCCACATGCCAAATGAAATTTAATATGTGTTGTTATTTGAATATAATACTACAGTTCATGGTATTAAATTGTACAAAAACATTTGCAGATTATAAGCTCATTGCAGACTGTCTTTGAAATGCCTTAATGGAAAAAAAAGGAGGTCTATTATTACTAACGGGTCCGTGTAGAAAGAAAAGAAATGTCTCACACCAGTGAACTAACAGGTGGCTTAATAGGGCCATGATCTGAAACAGGACAGACTAGAATACATTGATTAAAAATCAGCAGTTTCACTCGGTCAGTACAATAGCTTAGGGGCAACATGGTTTGTTTTTGCTTTTGACTAGAATGGGGCTTTACATTCTTTACCAATTACAGGATTATTTTTTTTTTAGAATGCAGAAGGTTGCTGACATTTGAAAACGAACCAGCATAGAGCATGATCTGGATGCACTTTGTGAGAAGCTGCATTCTCTAGCTTCAGTACAGCAATTGTTGGTCACAGTTAATCTGAGCTCTTTTGTCTGGTTGCAAAATAACTGTTAGTGTGAATAGGCAGTGTCCTTATCTAGTGCACACTTTGCAAAGCTTTATTTTCCTTTGTTTGATGGAGAATACAGCAATATAACTTTCACAGAGCATGAAGGAATTGAGTTTTGTTCAAATACATGGGAAGGCATCTGTGAGAAAATGAATCCCAAGTGATTTAAGCAAATGAGTTGATATCACATCTGTTAGTCACTTTTGGCAGTACCTTACTCAGTAAGTGGTTCCATCAAGATTTCCTATGGAGTCCAGTTTTACTCAGGATGTCACAGTCTGGCCATTACCTGCTTAGACTTGAGTATTTACAGTAATTTAGAAATACAGTGAAATTAGCATTTCACACCTTGATGCCAGTGTAACCTGTGCTGCGCTGCCACTTGCCTTTAGTTCAGTAGTTTAGACAAGGAGCAAGATGAGCTCTGGTCAYGTAACTGAGGAGAAACATACAGAAAATGGTGCTGTTCCATGAGCTGGACAAACAGGTTACTGATCCAAGTAGCAATAATGTTGTTGACTACCCTGAATTATCTACTAAAATAGCTTGGGAAAAAAAAGCATCTTACCATTCTCTAAGAGGTCTGTAGTGAAGAAAAAGGGTTTGATAGTTTTTAGTATGCCAAAACACACACAACCACTTTGCTGCACTTCACTCAGCTTTATGGGAGTTGAGTAGCCGTAGCCTAGCTGTCATAATGTGCTTTTCCTTTTCGTCTGAGGGATAGCAGTGTAGTATCTATCTAGCTCACAGAATTCTTTGGACAATTTTCTTTAGAATTACAAATGCTGAATTATGGAAAATAAAATGTCGTGAAGCTCAGAGATGAAGTGACTTGCCTGAAGTCAGTCACCTGTCTGTCAGTGCAGTGCTGGGGGTAGGAACAGATACCGTCTTTCCAGAGTCCCAGTCTGGTGTCTCAAATGCATGGAAAGAGCAGGCCTTTTAGAAGAAGTGCATAGCACTGATTTTGAGAGCACTGACCTCTACCTGCAGAGTGCGTTGATTTGCTTCCGTAGCAGCAGCAGGTGTTCAGCAATTGCACAGACAGGAGGACTCAAGGCAGGCAGGAACTCCCAGAGGCTGCTGTTGCTGGATGAGCAGCATAAACAGGTGTAAGCTTGGAGATACTTGGTTATGTTGTTTGCTAGTTGGGTTGTTTTTTATTTGAATGCATTATAGAAAATGCGCCAGCTCAACCGTTTCCACAGAATGCCAAACAAGTCAGAAAACAGAGGCCTTACAGGAACAAGAGGGAGTGGTAAATAAATGTGTTCAAGAGCTTCTTCATCAAGTGTCAAACATGTAGAGCTCATGGATTATTCATTTTCCTTTGTCAAATGCAGAGCTGTTTTTCTAAATAAATAGCCACTCCTTTGTGTTGTAAGGGAACGTGCAAATTTGAACACACTGATATTTAGCAAATTCCACTGGCTTTTCTTTCATGTGTGGAGAAGACGTCTCTCCTCTCTGGAAAGCTGAGGCATGCTGTCTCTCTGCTTGTGGAAACAAAGTGCTTCCAGTGGAGCTGTTAAGAACCCTGTTCCATTAAATCCAAAACATTTCATGAGATATACATTGGCATCAGTTAAGCTTTTATCATAATATATTTTACAGTTGGTCACTTCTGACTAGGAATCAAGGGAGAAAAAAGTCTCTGTGAGTGAAAACATGATCGTGAACTTCTGGACCTGAAAATGGGCTATTTTAAGAAAATTGCATCTGGAAAAGAGATGCAATTTCCAATGCAGAATGAAAACACAAGTTTACTGTTTTGCCAGGGTACAGTATATCCTTTTGGCAGTTCTATTTCTTGATCTAGTGCATGGATATTAGAGAACCCTAGCCATCTTACCTCTGTTGTGCTGTTGAGAGGGAAGGGGAATCCTGATTTGAGATAGAGAATCTTCTAGTATAGAAAGGATGGGAGATAACAATATGGAACAATGCTATAACACAGTGTATGCAAATACTATAATGTGAAGAAACTTCCTTGAGTAATTCAAAAGTTAATATAAACAGAACAAAAATACATAGAGATCTCAGACTGACAGCTCTTTGTTGGAATTATTAATATGTAAAGCAAAATGCTAGCTCAGATAATATTTTCAGGCCCTTTGATTTTCAGTGCAGCTTCAAATTTCAAAAACGTCATCCTTCCTAACCTCCCTAAAGATGTGAAAATCCTGCAGTCACTCATAAGAATTAATAGCAAAATTTGCTTGGTGTACTCATTTTCATATGGGATCCCATCTTTTGAGTTCAGTCCTGTGTTATCCAGATGAAGAGTGGTAAGGGGCTCCATTTAATTCTGAGTAATGTGCCTTTAATGTCACCCCACACCTGAGGTCTGAGCCTTGCAGTGAAGCTGGGAAGTGTGGATTCTAGCTGTAGAATACCTAAAAAGATTCATTCCTTGTGTTCTAAAATTGGTAACTACAGCATTTCCATGTTTACTGCTGAGTTTCTTGCATTGTTAGCAAGAGGCATTTCTGGGGAGCTCCACACTGCCAGAAGCAGTTCTTTCTGGAAGCGCTATATTTAGAACTTTACTGGATGTGGTTGATACCTTGATCAAGTATAGTGTCATCAGCTGACAGGTATTTTCTACAGAGGAAACAGCATTGTTGTACTGAATATAGTCCTGTTGTGATAGCTATTTTTCCAACTGATTTCAGCAGGCTCAGGAAATGTCTGTTGTGTAATGACCTGTACAATCAATGGCATCCTTTTCAAAATGTCAGCATCTGTTTCAGACCTGAAAAAAACTTTGTTTGTGTTCTAATTGCAATTACATAACTAATAGAAAAGAATAGATTTGTTGTTCAGAAATTCCACTTGGAAACAATGATACTACTTTCAAAATGAAGTGGCTTAAAGATCAAAGGGGGCAGCATGTTGCTGTATTCAGAAGTGATTTACCAGGTATGTGAATGCAATTATGCAATTGCTCTGATTTTTATAGAAAACATTAATAAAGATTGATGGACTCTGCTGCATCTAGTTACTGTGTCCAGTAGTTCCTAAGATGGTGAGCTGACTGAAAACATAGCTGCCAGAAGTCAAAATTTCTTTTTCCCTTTTCCACTCTTAAGTTCTCCTAGTACCTGACTAATATAAACTTGCTTATTACACCTTCTACATCCTAGTTAGGAGGGGAGGGCAGTAGGCGCTATGTGGCTATAAATGAAGATAGTTATTTGAAAGAATTGTGATGTTGGTTGTCACTTGGGTGCCTAACAACCACATCTGAAATTGAGTCTTAGAATTTACAGTGACTTAAGGTGGTAAGTGAATCTTTAGGGTGAAAAATCTTACATCTTCATTGTTCTAAAGAGATATGTACAAAATGTTTATTACTTACTAATGTCTGCCTAGTTACAATTGTCAGAAGCAAGTCAGTGATAAGAACGCATGGGATGGAATGGCAGCTAGCATATTCATTTTTACAGGAATGTATACCAAAAATCTCGATTTGTTTGAAACCTTTGTAATTTCTCCTGAAATAAGAACAAACTTGGAATGACATTCAATCTGTTTTGATTTTTGGTGGGGATTTTTTTCCAGTCACTGTATTTACTGTTTTTTTTCCACYGTTACCTTTTTCACTTTACTAGAGAGCTGTGATTTAAGGAAAAAATGCACAATAAAGGTGGAAAAGATTAAATAAAAAGTTGGCAAGTGAAAGACAATTTTTGCAAAATTGTTTGGTAAAAATTTCCCCAAATGTAAATATTTTTTCCACACCAGCAAAAAATGGCAGGCTTTCAAATTTCAGATGAAAAATTGAGGAAAATTTCATGAAAGCCTGTTCCAAATTCTTTTTTCCCCACCTTTTTCTTTCTTTGGAAAACTTTCTAGACAATGCTTGAGCTATATAAACTGTTAGTCAGAAAGTAAAGATTAGCTAGAACATTTTACCAGAGCAGGCAGAGGGAAAGAGGAGCATTGAGTTCATCCAGTTGCCATCCCCAGGCTGGCAACTCAATGTATGAGCATGTGAATATCATGTTTGTTGGAAATAAGTGTGGCAAAACTCTGTGGGAGATCTTACAGAAGAGAAAGGCTGTATTTATTTACAAAACCTCTGAGTAAGTTGGTTTTACTTGCATTCATTCTCTCATAGTTTTCATTTACTCACGTTCTCACAACCACATTTTTGCAGGCACCAAGACCTGCATTCCCAAGTAGACTGTCCAGTACCACTTGTGTGTAATACACAGGACAAGGGCAGCCGATGTCTGACATCGTGTTAAGTCCCTGGGATACTTCTGGACTGGAGACAACACAGTAGGTTTAGGACAGGTCTTTCAAAACCTTTAGGAGGCTGCACTTACTGTGGAAATGTCCCATGCATCAGGATTTTGCTTCCTGTGGTTTCATTAATCTCAAACAAGGTTCCTGTTCATTCTCTGCTTTCCCATGTTTGTTTGGAATATTTGTCTGTTTCTCTGGTAGGGTGTTGGAAGGAAATTCTTCAATTATCGGAGAAATGGCACAGGCAATATTGCTCAGTCCTGTTGCCACCTTCCTGATGTGGGGATGGAGGTCATTGGTGCTGTGGTTGTGTCAGGGTGCAACCTTCCGGGCTTGGCAGAAGCAATGTGTTCCCCACTTTTGCTTCCAGAATTCATGCCCACTCTTACTAATACAGGGTCTCCTTTTGTTTATTCCTGTCCATCCAGGCACACACGTTTATATTCTTACGTCATTTATACCAACCTTAATGCTTCTGTTACACATCCAGATACGTTCAGTCTAGCTGGCCATCCCACAGCTCTGCAATACAGCAATTACTGCACTGTTTCTCAAACTTTCCTAAATCAGAGCATTAAGTAGGTTGTTCCCTCCCTCCCTCCCTCCTTCTCACTTCTTTCTCATGGTATAATCCTTTTCCAGGAAGACCTTTGCAGAATGTGGTAATTTAACAGAGTGCCATGCCTGGAGCTCTGAAAGCATTTTACAGCTCTGACTTCTGAAGTATCCACATCTTAATTTACAGGAGTGTGTAGTGCACTTTCAGCTATGTCATCAGAACACAAAAAAGGTGAATACATTTAGAAATAGGCTTATTTTATTTTTTCTTGTCTAATTTTCATGATAGCATAGCGGTGGGGTACTGGACTGGGATGTGGGAGACATGGCTTCTACTCCCCATGCTGCTCATCTCCTAATGGGCACCATTGTTCAAAAATTAAGAATTGTACTTATTACTGTTGTGATTTGGTATGTTTCTCAAGGGTCTGTGAGTCAGTAAAATTAGGAGAGGAACACTTCGCCTGAAACACCTCATCTACTCTAGCACTTCTTTGTTTGCTTTTTAATTACGAAGTGGCTTCTTCTTCATTATGGTCCTTGCAAGTTTCTAATCATATGGTGAGGCAGAGCAGTTTTGCAGATTGACCCTCCTGCTTTGGGTCTTCATTTGTTTCAGGGAAATTTTTTCCAGTTTAGAAACAAGATTTTATGGATTGGCTTTCTCATTTCCCTAATAAAGTGAATGCTTTTGTAAAATAAAGTCTTAATGCTGACTTCAAGAAGTTTTGGGTTGGGTTTTTTTTGTTGGTTGTTTGGGTTTTTTTTTAGTTTTATTGCAGGCTAAATGCTTGGAACATATGGGTAAGAGCTGATCTTACTGAACATTTACATTACTCCCCTGAACATACATACCTCCCATGATGGATTTTATTTTGAAAACTTCCAGAGTGATGAAGCTTCTGTTTTAAATGAGCTTGTATGTCTTGCATGAGAAGGCTAATATTACTTTAAGGGTCTTTAAGAACATCTCTCATATATGGAAATCTTTTGCTGTTTAAAGATTGATCTGAAGTCTGTCAGCTGGAGCCTTCACTATGTCCTCATGAGTGTCAGAGAYCAGCAACGCAGCAGGCGGGATTTATCACACTCCCAGCAAAAAGCGAGGGAAAGACAGCCAAAACTTGCTCGGTGACACTTCGAATTACTTTGTATTATTAGACTCCTATAGCATGCTGTAAAACTTGGGATGGCAGCTCTTGATCAAAGAAAGCTCATGTTGCTTTCATTAATGTGCTACAGGGTATATAAAGGCCTACTTTACCCCAGATAATACGTAATGTCTTTGTACCATTTGTGGCATTACAGGTGCTCATAAAACATCACATCCTGTTCCTTCAGTGCATTGGTGTAAACACAGAACAACTGCTGATGTCACCTCGCTCATTTTACAGTTGTGTAATGCAGGTCTGACTTACATCTACAGGACAGAGGCTGCAATGATACTGCAGTTCACACAGAAGGATTAAGTTGTGCTTTTGGCTTCAGTGAACAATGTGATGGATAAAAGTGATAATGTAAATTGAGAGCAAGTTTTATACTTTGCAGGATTGTGAGACTTTGCCTCTATTTAAAGCAGCTAGGGCTGAGAAGACTTCTGGAATGCAGTTTGCATTCGATACTAGCTCACAGGCTTTCTGCCTTCTTCAGGCAAATACTTTTGCACTATCTGAATACTAGATGCAGAAATCATTAGTACTGACAGAGTGAAGTCTGAAAAATGATTACGTGGTAGTGAAAAGAAAGTAGTAGGAAAAAAAAGCCATTGCTAATGACAGGCAAATGAACAACATTTGGAAACAACATTCCAACAGAATCCTGGATTACTATTCTTTAATTCTTCATTGTGATGGCAAACACTTAAAAAAAGCACCCTGCCTTTTTATAATCAGGACTTTGTTGTGTTTGAAGGACTAGTAGGTTCCAGTTTCACTTTCCTGAAAGTTTTGCAGTTTTCTCTATTACAGAGAAAACTCTGTTTTTAAGATTATTCTTTGATTAAGGTCTGATCTGGCCTAAGGTCTGGCAGCAAAGGTTCTTTCTTAGCTTGAAGGAGGCTATATTTCATACTGAGGATCAGAGCTGAAGTGATGCTGAGCTCCTGCAGGTTCTCCTGGCATTGCCTCAGTGTCCGTCTGTTCATACCACATGGCCCAGCATTTGGTTTATGCTACCTTGGCTAAATGAACTCCTGGGATTTACGGTGTGGCTTCAGAAAACAGGAGTCATACGTGAGATACTGTCTTTACAGGTTCTCACATTTTAGTTTTTAAAATACTAAGCTTGAGGATGTATTTGCTTACTGGCAAGTCTGTGTTTTGTTTCTGTCTTCAGTCCATGCACAACACCCACAAGACTGACTCTTTACAAAGGTGTTCAGTTCCCTGTTGCTGACAGTAAGGATCATAGTAGGTGTTAAAATGGTTGTTATCAGTTGCAGTGCAATGGGAATCTGGGTTCCTTGCAGGGTGGAATAAGTTACATCACCACCACTGTGAAAGTGCCCTCAAGGTGACAGATTCATGACTTTATGCAATAGAAACCTGCATAATGCAAAAAAAGGGATATGTTTAACACAATGGTTATTCATATGAGAAATGTATTTAGATGTCTCTTCTCTTGCTGCAAACCCTTATGTTGGAAAAGGACGCAAAGCTTGGCTGTTACTGAATCTGATGGTAATTTGGCTTTGAGTGTAACTAAGGTAGAATTTGGCCTAACATATTGTTCAGTTTTGACTCCTAAACAAAACCAGGATTCTAGGATAGATGTGCTATCAAATACGTAGATGTGTTCCCTGCCAGTTTATCATCAGAAATGGGCAGCAACTGCTTTTAAAGGGTTCCTGGTTTCCAGTGTTGGAGAGCATTTTCCAAAATATGTGTGTAACAGATGTATCAGTCTCCTTGATTCAAAAATCTGAAATCAGGATGCTGCTCACTGCAGGACTGAAAAATGAGGGAAACAACCTTATCCCCAGCTCTTGGGGACTGATCTGGGTTTTGGCTCGTCAGTAACCATGTCTGGAAGGCAGGGGTGGCAGTCACCTGAGGTCATGCCTCTATCAAAGAGGGTGGATGGGCAAAGGAGGTTGGGCTTCTATTGTTTCTTTCTACACATGCAAAATCCAGGGATTGCCTTGATGTGGGGCAGACTGGTGCTTTGCTTATTCAGTCTGAAGAAAAGAAGGAAAGATGAAGGGATGGAGGGATGGGAGGAAGGGAGACAGGGAAGGAGGCAAAGCCAGAAGAGAGGGAGGAAGTTTGTTTTCAAGTGAGAAAGAAATTATGTTAATAGGAATAAATATAAGATCTTTATATCAATGCAAAGAGTATTTTGAAAGACCAGGATGTATGGCATATGTGCAGTTCTTTTCTTTGTTTTGGCTTTRTTTGTTTTTGCTAAAGCATTTCACTTGCTGGCAGTTACAAATCATATTCTCCAAGGAGAACTGTAACAGGAGTAGAACAAGCAGAGAATTAAAACCTGGTCCCAGAGGTATAATGCCTCCATTTCACTCGTCAGGGAATAGCAAGGGGGAATATACTATGCTTGGGGAAGGGTGAGGTGTTTTCTGTGCTTGCCATGATGCACAACAGCTGAAAGAAGTAGCCTTTTTCACTGACTTTTGAGGCAAGGCAATAGGTTTACAAATATCAGCCAGAAGAACCTCTCCATTAGTCAAAACTACTTTTGCAGAACAACTTACCCTTTTAGAATGCGATCCTAGGGTTTATTTGTTTTTATTTTAACAGCCCTCCCTCTGCTTCCTAGAACCGAAGTGAATAGGAATCATAAAATATTCATGCTAAATATAGACAGAAGGCACATTCACCAACCCAACTAAAGGTTTACTGAGCTTGTGCTTATTATTGAGAACCTGTGAAGTCCTAAATATTTAAACCAAAAGAGATTAAGGGAAATGTGAAAAAATTGCTATTTGATGTACTCAGAAAACCCTGTTGATCCACAGATAACATGCTTAAACCCTCGAGGAAAGTGGGAGAAAAGGGAGGTGAAAGAGAAAATCTTTGCTTATATGTTTAATCTCATATTTTGAGAGTTAGAGCTTGTTCAATCTTTAACGGGTTTTTGTTGCGGGTTTTTTTGTTTGTTTGCTAATTAAAAAGGCTTTTACCCATAGTAAATTTACAAAATGTTCAAGCTGAAAATTAAAATGGCTGTTTTGAAAACAAATACTTCCAGGGGTTTGAGTTCCTTCTGCCTCTGGCTTCTTTCCTCTCTTACTTTCTTGGACAAGCACACACAAAGCACGCTTTCTGTCAGCTCAGGGTAGTAAAAAGGCTTTTAAAAGTCCAAACAGCTTTCTGTTGAAAAGTTCTGTTTTTGAAAAGAATGCTTTTGCAGAGTTAAATTCTTCCTAACTTTAATGGCACTATGTAATTGCAGTATGTTCTCTACTATTTTACCTGATCTAATTTTAGGTGAGGTTTCCTCATGGCCCTTGGGAGGACATTTCACAGCCTACAGTGTGCAAGCCTACACTTACTCATATTCTGTGCTTACACCTAAAAAGGCAAAAAAAGAAAGCGTGCAAAGAAAATGTAGCTGCTGCAAGTYTGAGATTGACAACCAGTTGGTTTGTGTCACCTTTTTTTTTCACTGCCAGTGTAGGAGGCAACTAACTATTTGAACAGCACCATTTATCTCATTAGAGATCAGTGTCTTCAGCCTAAGAAGTCTCTTTGGTATAGGCCAGTGAAGGCTATGATAGCGACACGCTCATTTCTGTGTGCCTTTTCTTTCTTTTGTCTTAGAAAATAGCACTTTTAAAACCATATTAAGCTTATCCAAACCGAAGGTGAAACAAAGGCATCTGTTCCCTAAAACTTGTACTGATTTTAACTAAATCATTTTCCCTTCAGACCATAGGTTTGCTGGTCTGTGTGTAAACAGAAGATAATTTTATAAGATTGTCTGGGTAATGGGACTAATTTTCCATCTTTTGTTCTACTGCAGAATCATACTAGCAAGTCGGACTGACATTCCCCGCCCCCCCCCCCCCTCCCCCCCCCCCAGTTAGACCTTTGTGATTACCATCATAACTGGAGGACAGCAGGTTTTGTTAGTCACCCCCCCTCCCCCCCCCCCAGTTAGACCTTTGTGATTACCATCATAACTGGAGGACAGCAGGTTTTGTTAGTCAGATGCTGTTTTGGTAAATGTGGATGAGAGAATGAAGGCATTTGATTTGTATGCAGATAAACAGCATAATAATCACGTTTCACTCCAGTGGTTTTAAATCAGCTAGGCAGCCTGTTCTTGGCAGCTCATATCCTGAGTTGTCTTCTGCAGTGTCTCAAAACAAAATGTCATTTGTGAATGTGGTGTTAAACAGCCATTCTACTATGCATGCACCAGCACTGAACTTGTGTGGGGGGCTGTTCAAAACAGCTGAGCTCCAACAAAAACATTTCTGATTGCACTACTATGCCTAAAAAACAAAAAGCCTTCCTGCGCTGCATCCACTGAAAGACAGGCAGAGATCTATTACCATCCAGAAGAAAATGGAAGCATTTCCATTCTTCTTCTAGCCTCCAAGGACCATGTAACATCTAGTGTTGATGATAAGGTTATACAAAATGGGTTTGCAGAGTTATACTTTATGCTTGTCTTAAAGCCTTTGCTCCCAGAGTCCAGTGGTTACATAATCCCTGTCTCTCTCCTTCTTTTTATTTAAGTTTATTTAAGTTCTATGCACAATGCTTTCAACAAAAAGCTTTATGGTAGGACGATGTCCAAAAGCTCAAAAACCAGGAAAAGATGAATCAAAGAGTGTTATATTAAGAATAATAATTTTCAAGTAAGTATTGTAAATTATGAGCATCTTTCTCATTATTTTAGAATGCCTGTATATAGTTTGTCATTTCTTACCTAAGGGTCCTTGAAAGTGCCTCCAGCTTCAGCCCCATCCCAGTCCCATTTCAAAGTTGTTCTAAAATGTTTTGATTTATGGATAATCATCAGGTTTCATGACTTAGGAAAAAAATCAATAACAACAGCAACTAAAGCAAAAATTGGTGTGCAAAATGGATTGGAGAAGAGAAGACATTTAAATCAAAGACAAAAATCACTGAGGTGAGAACAGGTTAAAATATCATGGGAAAAGATRTAAGGTCCTAGGTACCAAACCCTATCACACTACTTAGTGAAATATTCTGTGACTAGTAACTTGAGAATGAATTTAAAAAGTTAAAAAGGAATAACCATTTCAGACTGATAAGATTTTTTTTTAATTCATCAGATAACAGGTTGTTTCCTTTTGTTACCCTGCAGCTTATGTGGGGTACAGGAATATACCTTCTATGCAGAGCCAAGAGTTTATTTTCTAATCTGTGTCTTAACAGTTTAGTCACCGTGCACCAGTTGTTATTACTCTGGTTGAAATGATACTATCAGTCCAAATTACCTGTTTCTTTAAGTAATTCCTTTTCATAACTCAAGTAAAACTGTTACGTATACTCTTGTGGGTACCTGCTTCTTCCCCTGTGTTATAATGGCCCTTCCAATGCCCTTCTGGGTCTTTTGGGTGGTGGCTTCAGTCTTTATCAAGAAGAGGAAACGATGGTAAGCCATCAGTATCTCATGTCTTGGCTGAAAGGAGGACACTGACGTTGATGGTTTCATCTTGGGCTTGCCTGGCGTTATTTTCATACCTCTCCAAACACAGACAAATCCTTGCCCTTTCTTTATTGGTCTGCAATTTCACATTACATCTGAATTTATTCTATGTGTCATGTTTCTCCTTTGTTCCCTTGTAATGTTGATAAACTGGGCTGCATTGCTTTAATGGCCCAGGACTGTTGCTGGTTTGTTTATCATCCTGTGCCTGTGATTTCAAAGTCTCTGCTATCATTCTGCAACTGTACTCCCCTGTGCTGTGATTTTATTCTAGGTTCATAAATAGTTTGCTCTACACAAAATAGTTTCATGTTAATACTCTTAGCTGCAGAAATATACCAAAAGTATTGTAATAGTAGGCATTGCACCACACAACTGCGCAAACCTGAACTAAAGGCTATCAGGGGAACAGTTACCTGGTTGTCACCTGCTGAGACAGCTATGCAAGATAAATCAAAGCTCCGGGCTGGCCAGGATAAAGCTGGACAAGACTGGAGGCCTTGCAGAGTTCATACAAATCCTCTGGCCTGTCACTAGTTATGGCGATATCACATTTGTTAGGCTACACTTCTCTCTTTGGTTCTGTAATTCTACCTCTTTGAATTTATTCTTCAGCTGCCCGTTATCTTTATAGTTCTGTATTCATTGAATTCCTCCTAAGCTTGTGGATTTATTGAAAATTTCTGTACATGAGTTACATGCATGTTAGGACTTCATTAGTACTGTATATGTTTTCACTCAGTTTAATAAGAGAGCCCTTTATCTGTAGTGGGGCATTGACTAAGGCAAGTTTGTGTCATGTTGTTAATGAGTGTATTAAACAGCAGGGGTCTGGTGTGAATCAGACAGGGGACCCAATTATCATGGTGGCTGCTGAGTCCTGTTGCGTCTCTGGGGCTCTGCTTGGCTGGTAATGGTGAATAGGGTTTACACCTACTTTTCTTTTGTAATCTTTAGGGGTGGGTGCCAGTTTGGATCTTTCACCTCATTACTTTTTTTTCCACCTTTTCAGCCTTCTTATAAGTCTTGGGCAAAGTTCCTGAATTTCACAGTTCACATGTTATCCTTATCTGGGTATTTTATGTCTCCAGATATGTTCTTCACCCTCTTGGCAGCTTATCTCTTCTGTTTCAGTGAAACCATGCTTACAGTGCTCTGTGGCAATTAATGCATGTCTGTCTTTTTAACCCTTCTTCCGTTGTTTCTTCTGGCACTTTCCCTGTCTGCCTCCCTCTTCCCTCCACTTAACTTACAGTCATACTTTCCTCACACAAATCCTAATAGTTCTGTTGCAACACTCTAACTTTTCTGAAAACGTTGTCTGCTGACAGACCTCTACTTGCCCTTGGTCCATGCAGGGATTATGTTAGTGTCAGAAGAATGAAACTGACCCAAGTGTTCAAAATAACTTTGTTAAACCCATTAGTCTGTGTGTTAACCCAGAGCTCGCTCAGGTTTAGATACAAGACTCACTTCTGTCTTCAGTAAAAACCACTTCAGCTGGTTCTTGTGCTGCCCGGAGTGCCCTTAATTTGATTTGAGCTAGTGATAGTGAAGAGGGCTGATTGTCTGTTAGCAGTCACATGAATGTTTGAAAAAAGCTTCTAGAACTTAACTTGTTTTAGTTAAGTGGTGGATTGCCTGGACTGGCAACAATCTGCTAGATTATTCCAGGGAAAACAAAGTACTCAGAGACACCCAAACTTCTGTTGATTAGAATGTATTCCAATCGCCCTTGTGCATACTTATCCTTGACAAGCAAATTCAACTGTGCTGGCGGAAACACACCTATGGCAATACAGAGGGCTTTATTTTTATACTCTGTGTGACCYTTCTGGCACGCTCGTATCAGTAAGAATTCACTTAAATTGCTGTGTCCATATAGATGGTACCACAAAGGACAATTGAGACATGGCCTAAGAGTGAAGTTGTGCATACCTTTGGTGGCTGGTTCAGACTGCAAACTTCAGAAGCTAAGGTTTTGTTCAAAGGAACACATCCTGCTGGTATCTCTTGTGTTGATTTCTAATGATGTTTTCACATGAGAATGCTGAGCTAAAATTGTCTAAGGTCTGTGAGGAGCCCTTCTAAAACAGTGATACAAGCGCAAATGTTTTGTTCTTGTCTCTTGCTTTTTAGACCGTACAGGGTAGGACTTCCTCCAAGAAGAGTCCTGGACAGAGAGATACATAAATCAAGTTGCCTCTTCCTGTCTCTCATAAAACCTTGCCTGATGATAGAGAACATGCTAGTTTAACAGTCGAGTGAATTTTATTCCTCTGACAGCAATGTCTTGATAAAAAACAAATGTGAAATCTCACCCAGCTGAAGTCACTGGCAGCCACTGGCAGTGGCCAGACTGTCCCAGTATTGATGCAAAAGTCATGGAACTCCTTCTTAGCATATCGTAAGGTTTTCTGGTTTTCTGTAAGTCCTGCTATGTCCACAAATCAGCACTGAGAGAGACAGGGATCATTTGAAAAAGCAGTGTCAAGTATTAGATTTGGACGGTGAATCTGTAGATGGCTTATAATGGCTGTGGGGCTTATTTTGCATTGTAATTTCTGTGGATACTACCACGGTGCAAACAATATGCAGAAAGGGTTGGTAGCCCTTTCAGCTTTCTAAGAGAGATGAGAACATGGTTACTTTTCAGTTGTTTATTTATCTTTATATCCACTGAGAGTTGAGGAGATGCCACACTACATCCCGGATCACTCAAGTTAAAAGATGGGAAAAGGCTATTAGCTCGTGCATGTTAGCAGCCATTGCTCTGGTGCTGTATGTTTGATATGACTGGCTAAGTGTAGCAGTTGCAAGTGTGCTGAAATCTTTCCAAAGTTTTCCATACTAGAAATATGTGATGTATTAAATCTGATACTTCACACAACTTTTCTTTCTTAGATTCCATCCTGCTACTTGTTATCACCAGCACACTAAATACTTCCATTCCTTTGTTAGAGGAGACACATTGTTGTTTTGCATCTTGGGGCTCAAATATCTCTTGGTCCTGAAATGAAAAGATCCTTTTGCAAGTAACTCGCAAGAGAACAAAGCTGTAAAGTAATTTATACTTCCAAAATACTTGAAAAGCACTATCATATGTTCCTCATTGTTTGGGGAAGCTGGCTATGTTTAGCTGTCACAGTCATTCTCTTACGAGCAAATACCTCCTGTTGTGATAATTGTTGTATTGCTTATCTTGGGACTCTTTTATGCCAATCATTATTATTGTGAGTTTTGCTCCACAGGACCAAACTCATTACAGTGGATCTCCTCCTCCCCACTGTCATCCATCTCTCTGTCAATTTCCTGCTGATTTTTTTCCTTTGTGCCAGGATGTGCAGGGAGGTGGGGTTTGGATACATTCCAGTTTTGTCAGTAGGAGCAGGTAAAAACATTCAGCTACTGCATACAAGCAGAGGTCCTCTGGGTCCAATTCATATTCGTCAGAACTGAGAGAGTGGTTGCACACTCATTAATACCAGATCAGTGCACTGTGGATTGCTAAGCAGTGGTAAATTCATCTGGGTAAGGTGGTGGGCCTGTGACTGTGATTCTGCTGAATTCGCTGAATGCAAAATCTGGCTTTTCTATGGGTTTTTGTCAGCTGTAAGAGGATAGGCAATACTTGATTCAGAACACAGCCTGCAAATGTAGTTAACCAGTGATCTTCCTTTTAGTAATTCTCAATTACGGCTATCGTCAGTACCTGAACAATGCATTGAGGCACACAGTTCTGGTACCTGTGATCCAAGTATTGGGAGACTGAAAGCTGAATTTTAGTGACACTGAGACACAGTCTTAGCTGTTGCTGAACTCTGTTATTTATGGAAGTTTTATCCCTGCCTTCAGTGACTGTACAGTTAGCTCAGCAGTGCTTTGAAAAATTCAGCCCTGGCCTTTTTTATGGCAGCTGTGCTCTCTGCAGAGATCATTACTGCATCTGACTGCAAGAGGAGCAGAAGCATCTCCCTGTGGATTTATGTGGCAGTGGAGGGCAAAGATTTGGTCTGTGTTTGGCCACTTTTAAATGATGAGCTGCTGAGACCAGCTGGGTAAAAAATGTCTCACAGGCCCCTTGTGTGCCTGATGTACAGAGCTTGAATGTCTTTTGCAACAGTTCCTGTGAAGAAGTGGATGCAGGCTAAAGCAGCTTTTTGTTTTGGAGGGATCAGGATCAGTCCCTGGTCTGTTGGCCAAGATGCCAGCCATCACACAGGTGTTGGTTGTTTCTTTCTCCACATACAAGAGTAAGTAGATGCATAATGGTGGCTTTTAAGCTAAGCTGTGGCCATGTTGTATGATTGATGCCTAGCTTTATAGATGGGATGGTACAACATCGCATGGCTCCACTGGAAGCTCCAAGAAGAAACTTGCAGCTCTTATGATCCCATCATCTATTGAATAATCATAATCATGATGGAGTTACAAATGGATAATTGACACATGACATTAACAGCTAAAAGAGTGAGCCTACATTTATGAAATACTGGCTTAAACTTGTGAAGAAATAGTAAAGGGGACCTACTACAGCTCCTAATGTGCCCCATTGTATCCACTGCTAGTGACAAGCCACAGACTGAAGTCATTTCATTAACTTTAAGATTTCAGTTAGGCCAAGAATAAATTCCTGACTCTTGATGTAAGGTGTATTTCTTTGGCCCACATAGATGGCACAAGTTCATCAAGTTGGTGGAGAAAGTGGGCAAGCCATGCTGGGGACCTTCATGGCATGCGGGGGCATCACTGAGGACCAGGTAACGTGTATGCCTGTGGACCTGACAACTATGTCACTTAAAATGTAGTAACTGATTTTTGGACAACTTAGATGGTAAAGGATCACAAGAAAAACACAGAGGAGGGAAAAGATGGTCTTTGCCTCCTTGTCTTAATCTGGCTGGAACTCAACCTAGGCAAATTTGGGTTTAGTTAGGTGTCAGCCTATGCAGTGTGAGCTGATAGAGTTTGACAAAAATAGGTGAGAATCTGAGCAAGGTGGAGCCAGATGGAAGTCCAGCCTTAGCTGAAATTGGTTAAATAATGGTGTAGGAGATGCAAATCCTGAAAGAGAAGGGTGCAGACTTCCAACACTGTGAAGCTGAGGTGAGAAAGTTAAGTGCAGCACTGGGGCAATGTAGTGCCTAATCACAGCTGTTACTAAAGAACCTTCCAAAAGGGGTGATGGGGTGGACAGGGACCTACGGTTTGACCTAGTTCAACCCCATCCTTCACTCAGAGGAGTAGAGGGTCACAAGTCCCAGTGCTCCTGTTAACGAGACACTGGGAATCTTCAAAGTGAATTTTGGAGCACCCTTTGTTGCTGTAAAATGAGAAGGTTGAGGAAGAAGGGATGAAAGGGAAATGTGCAATCAGAGACATACCAAGTTGTTACAAAATTACTGAGCTGACCCCAGAACTTTAAACAGGCTTGGCTGCAAAATTAGGCAGTTTAAATAAAAATATGTGCACTGAATGGCTTCTCAAATAAGAAGGAAGTATTTGCCTTACCATGGCTGAATGAGAAAATGCTGTGCAAACTTCCACTACAGCTTCTCAGTGGGTGGCTGTAAAAGCTGGGTTAGATGTATCCCCTGCAGCCACAGATCATCATTCTGAGGAGGTGCATTGACTTCTGCAAGCTTTAAAAGGAATATCAAAAGGTAAAAAGTTACATTGGAGGAAAGAGTATGTGCCAAATAAAAGCATATTTGGGTCAGAAGAGATTGTCAGGCTCTTTCTGTGGTCTTCTAAACCAGTGGTCTCCAAAGCGGGGTGCACGCTTATGCAAGGGGTGCATAAGACAGTCCATTGGGGTGTGGAAGAAAATATTTTTGTACCATTAATAAATTTTTAGAACGGTGTTTATTTCATCTTTAGCTCATCCTTTTTAATTTCTATTTTTCTCTATGTTTATAATTTACATAATATGTTAGTACAGTAGTACATGTATATGATTTATAATTTACATACATTGGGGGTGTGCGCTCAAAATTTTTTTACGGATATGGGTTTGCAATCACAAAAGTTTGGAGAGCGCTGTTCTAAACAATAGCTGTGGACAAGATCTGCATATCGACCAGGCTGCATATAGAACAGCTGTGGTGAACGGTCTTGCCCAGGAGGGCATCTAATTTTAGGGCCTATAAATATGTGAACTACATGTCCTGAAGCAGAACCCTGGTAAGAGAAATAGGAGTGTTTGGGAGGAAGATAAATGATTGTAAGCTAAAGAAAAATCCTAGGGCTAGGAAAGACAAAGAGGCAGTACAAACTGCTACCTTTGCCAACTGTGACTTCCCACTACTCTCGGGAAAAGTGGTGTCAAAAGTGTGTGGGGGGGAAGGAGGTTGTGGCAGGTACCTTTGCTTAGCATGAAGGTCTCGGGGAGAATTGAAGCAGTGGGGCAGTGCCTCAGTAAGTGTCATACTGGGCCTTTTGGTGGAGATCAGTGCAAGAAAAGAAATAAACCCCCGTGCCCCCGACCTCTCAGTCTCAGCCTACAGCCATCTCTTGTCTTTCTGGGGCTTGGGCAAAGTTAAGATGCAGAGACTGGGGGTAGCCTATGGTTCTGGTAGAATTAAGAGTTGATCAGGAATTAAAGTGCCTAGGAGCTGCTGCATGCTGTTATGTCTATTGATACAACAAACAATACTGGATATCAGGTGCAGAGTGTGATATCTGCAGTTAGGACAGCTATTCTAAGGAAGCAAATCGTGAAAGAGAATGAGGGGCTTGGTTATAGCAAGAGCAAAGAAAGAAAGAAGAGATGCACATACAAGTAGAAGAAGCCAGGGTGCTGGGATTGCTGAGGTACAGCTGCAGGATTACGCTGACTGTGAGAAGCAGCCTGGAAGCACAGTTAGAAAGCATGTGGTGGGCAGTACGCTGAAACCAGTTCAGTCTGAAACATGCACTAACCAAGGGCTTGCAGGAGCGTGCAGAGAGGGCAGAGGGTGACGCACAATGACGGCAGGAGTCTCCATTGCGGTGTAAGCCTTGCGTGTAGAGAAGCAAGGAGTAAGAAGCCTGGCATTTGTGGCTCTAGAGCTCCTCTGGCATGCCTTCCAGAATGTTTTGGAAGAAAAGGCAGAAACATTTACAAAGAATATCTGAGTGTTTTCAGAGGTAAAGCAACTAGACTAAAACAAGGGAATCAAGCAGAGCAAATGCCAATGATATCAATATGAAAATAAAGACTTTACGCTCTCTGCAATCTTTGCTATTTTTGTCTTCCATAGTACAGAAGAATATGTAATCCATTCCAATGCTACAGATATTGTTAACTTGGCATTTCTTAGCTTTGCTTTCACTGTTTTGCTTTGTTTGTATTGTCATATATATTCATATATGTGAACTGAATGATGCAATACTTTTCTTATAGGTCAGTTGTCATGGCTGAGGTGACAACAAGAGAAAAATATGAACAAACTAGAGGAAGCAGAAAAATGGATCAAATTTAAAAATGTGTTAATCTCCAAAACAGAAAAGGACTATCTTTGTGAGAATAGATATACTTCCTATTATTAATAGTGATCATGCTTAATAGATTAGTAAGATATGAATGCAGTGTTTCAGTATGTAATCAAAAAAAAGGTGTGTAAATGTGTGTGTGTGTATACATACCTAGAGAAATGCAGTTTTGTGCATTTATAAAATGTGATGTTTTGAGCACTACAAGCACCAACTGTAGATCAGCTAAGTCTAGAACTGTTTCCCATGATAAGCTGAATTTTAACAGTTTGTGTAAGTATAGCTTTACAATGTTGTGAATGGGGTGACTGCACCTTTGTCTAATGTTGTATTTGGGATATTTTAAAAAAGCAGTGTATACATCAGTGGCCCTTAGATGGGCAGAAGATAACAGATAGTAAAAACTAGTTTCCTCTGTTATGCAAAATGCTGTGTATGCGTATGATATGCAGTCCTACACCAATTTGCTGGAAAGGATTTTTTCATTTTTAAAGAGCTGATGAGGTAATTTTTGAAAATTAGAATAGTAGTATTTTAGAGGTGAGAGCTGTGCATCAGCAATGAAGGGCTATTAAACAAGTCACGGTGTTCCTGGTGGTCTCCTTAGAAGGATGGCAGCAAACAGCACAGGGCAAGATGGGCATGTTTATATGCCTATGTCAGCTTTTAGTGTTTAAATGACTGTTTAATCATATTTTGACCAAGTYTGATTATGAAATTGTTCCATTTATTTCCATCATCTGTCATGCAGTTTGTAGGCTCCAGTTGTATTTGAGTGTATATGAATTTGTATGCACATATACACTCATATGCACATATAAGCATCCACAAAATATTATACGCTAACTTTCTGTGTACAATTTACCTGATATAGGTGTATATCTTGTGAAAACTCAGTTAAAGAACGTGATTTTAAGCACATCACATTCTTAGAAGTAACATTAGTCTTAGCTACAGGAATTTCAGAATTTGGCTTTGTATGCTATAGTTGTCATGTTAATAGTAACAGTTTTGTTGTTTGTGCAGACTGTATTGGCCTTAAAAATCGAATGCTTAACAGGTCAAACAATGGCCATGTGAGCTCCTCTGAGACCTGTATAGGTGTCATGAGACAAAATCACACAGGGAAGAGCACAGGCCTCCAAGACGGCCAGTACTTGGCCCTAATCAGGAGCTTAACTCCGTAGAAGGGTTTGCAACAGCCTTGCTGGATTCATAGGTGAAAGCCCATGTTTTGCAGCCTATCAAAAACTGGGGGATGGGGTTGTGGCCTTGTAGCCAGACAAATGCGATATTGCCTTTTCTAGTAACAGAATACAAGTTCTGAACAAATTCTGCAAGGACAAGGGTTTGTCAGATCTGCATTGTCAGGGCTTGTCTTGGCCTGCCTGGAGCTTTGTTCTGGTCTTTTTAACTGTAACAGCAATTGTCTAACAAAGTGGTAGCTGCTACCTAATCAGTTTTAGCTTTAGCGTACTTTTATATGATTGTATAATGTAGTGCCTATTTTTATAATAATTTTCATATATTTCTCTACCTAATAGGTAGAACTAACAAGTCACAATTCTGTGTAAAATGAACTGTCTGAACCTAGGATAAAAATGCAGCATGGAGGAGAACAGACATGGGATAACAGCAGAGGCCTTAGAACTGTGGGCACAAGGTGGTACCAGAGCCAACGGAGCTACAACCAACCAACCCACCAATGGTCAGTTACTGGTCTCTAAAGGAATGCAGCCATGGGGTGGGTCAAGTTGGTTTTAGGTGTTACAAAGAGAGCCAAGAAAGATTATTTGAAGTGTACTATATATAGCAAATCTGAATGTGACATGGAATTGCAGAAGAGTGTAGAACAAGAAGGTAAGGTATGTTAGCAAATGTATAAATATAAGCCCAGCTGGATCCTAGACTAAAGAGGAATAAGCTGCCACCATCAGCATTGATGCCTTCATCTTGGAGAAAAGCTCAGGACATTGACAGCTTGCCATAACCCTCTCTCCCATCCCAAACTAAAGCCATCAGCCATAGGACTCAGGGAGGGGTCTGTGGTGAGCATAACACCACAGAGAAGGGAGAGGTATTACAAAGTCTGTAAAAGATTTTTAACTGTTTTGAAACGTTTTTGTTACAGTGTGCTGAATTTTTTTTTCTTTTTTCTTATTTTCTTTTTTTTTTAATGGTAATAAATAGACCTGGCCTAATAACAGTTATTTTGTTAGACTGTTAAGATATCAGGTAGTCTAACGGTAAATTCTTAAATTCTTGAATTTCCATCTAGGTTGTGTTTCTGAGGCCCACATAAACTGCATGAGCTGTAGTATAATACTGTCCTTAGAAGTGGACAAATTACAATATTCAGCCTGTAGGGGTTATACTTGCTTCCCTTGGCCACTTAATGGACATAGAGATAAAAAGAGGAAAGCAAAAAATTAGGGCTATTTTTTTTCTCCCCCTTCCTTCTTTTTTTTTTTTTTTTTTTTTTTTCTATTAGGGAGAGTTTCTACCATAGTAGTAGACTTTCTACCACACTGTCGTTTTTGAGGGAACAGAGCAGGTATGCCAGAAATCCTTTGTACTCTGTCCTTGCAAAGGATGAAGTTGAAGGTGATGTTTATAAACCAGGTGAATAGATAAAAAATCCACATAAGATTGAGCTTGCTGCCAGGTTTGCAAGAGTGGGAGTCTGTGCAGTCCTTGTGTATCTCTGGCAGCTCCACTGCCAATATGAATACCAGAATATCAGAGGAGCAAGAGGTTGTGCCTCTGGATCTCATCACCAAACGCTACAGTGTGGTGAGGCAGTTGCTTGTTTACTTTCATAATATTACGGCTTGCAATCAATACTCACATAGTTTTGCTTGCTTGGCCCTGAGGGCACAAAATGAATGCATTTTTTTCTGTCCACTGGCTTGTGCCTATTACATGCCTAGTGTTTACTATTAGCTCAACATGATTTTGAGTTGAAATTTTCAATGCAGCATTCATCCCCTGAAAAAAAATTGGAAATAAATAGAAACATATTCCTCACCCGATTTCCCTCCCCTCACCCTATCTAACATAGCTGTAC
Organism: Phoebastria nigripes; assembly: GCA_035582835.1. Lineage (NCBI taxonomy): Eukaryota > Metazoa > Chordata > Aves > Procellariiformes > Diomedeidae > Phoebastria > Phoebastria nigripes. The sequence goes on from JAYKAV010002441.1 coordinate 678,184, forward strand.
TCTGTTCATTCCTGTGCTCATGTCAATATTCCCGCTGTTTTATTTTTACACTGTGACCTGTATGAACACTATCCAAAAGTGCTGGCTTCCTAAGTTGTAGCAGGAAAGTGGGAGGAGAGGGGTCTGGAAATTTCCTTGGAGTAAGCCTGAGAGTAGCTGGCACTTTGCACAAGCCTCTTCCTTCACATAAAGGAGAAGGATATGCTGTTGCCTGCTCAGCAAAGAGAGGTGTGAAAGGGCCATTCACTTTTTCTGGGTTCAGTTACCAGTCAGAGCATCCCATAGACTTTTCTTTCATCTCTGTCAGCTGGATTGCTTGTACCCCCTTGGGAACTGGCAGGGAGCAGATGCGTGGCAGAGCCAGGTAGCAGGGAGAGGTGCCGGGACTGGTTGCGCTAGATCTGTTCCAGTGCAAGCTGCTCATGGCATCAAGGAAATCCCTGCTGGCCAGCTAAGGTGAGGCTGTAACTGCTCAGCTCCTCCTGCAAGTAAAAAGGGCATAACTCAATGGTTGCACTCAAATGCATGAATCAGTGGCTTGCTTGGACTTAGGCTCAGCACGGATGGCATACAAAAAGACCATGCAGCATATATTTTTGAAATATGTTTTTAATATTGGGATTCCCAAAATTCTTTCTGTGCATAGCTGTGAAACTCTACTACAAATAAAGAACCATTACTTTTTATTCTTGCTGACACATAAGCAACCAATTGTTTTCTTAGTAGCTCAATAGATTTCAGTAGGACCATTGACTAAGGATGTTTTGAAAAGAAAAAAACAAAACAACACTAGCAGTTTTCTGGAGTAAAGTACAATTTTTCATCTGAATGAGGGAAATTTCTTTGGACAATTTTTTTCTTACATTAAAATTAATTATTTTAATAATTTTAAAATAAAATTATTTTAATTAATATTAAAATCTCTCCTGCCAAACCCTGAGAAACTTGGGAGGGGAAAGGAGAAGTGTTTTCTAGAATCTATTGTATTGATATCCGTTTATTAGAGTAGGCAAAATTTTCAGTCTTGTGGTTTCCCATCACAGGCAAAACTTGTGATCTGTTTTCCTCATCTGCCCTCCATCCCATAGCAGTTTATCCATAGCTCATCCAATTTTCCCCACCTCTGCACTGCTGCATTGTTAACCTCTGTATTCCACAACCTGGTGTTACAAAACTTGAGGTTTTCTTTTGTTTTCTTCTTTCTCTTCAATGTCTTCCTCCTTTTCCACCAGTTAACTGTGATAAGAGCCTGAGGAGAAGGCTGCTCTGTTTTTTTCCTGCTGAAACTGCCCAGAGTTTCCTCAGTGCCTGGCAGAGCTTTGCATGGAGAGGCACCAAATGCAATGGAATTGGTTTCAAAGGGTGAAATGTAGTCACAAGCCCTTCATGATAGTATCCCAAATATCAGGGAGGTCATACTTTAATATTGGGTTTCCAGCCTGAGCCTTGCAAGACTGTCAGCTGTAAATAAAAAGGGGTCTTGACTATTTTCTTTGTAGGTTGTGCAAATGAGACCGTGAAATTGGAACTCTCTACAGTATTTTAAGACTGGTGATTTAGCATAGAGCTAAACAGAGTACTCATGTCTCAAGCCCATGATTAATTAATTCAATCCGTTGCAGTTCTGGATCTTGAATATGTTACTTCTGGAACTATAGACTGCTGTATTTTCGTTAAACTAATCATATTACTAATCTCTGGAATTCAGAGTCCCTTATGTCTATGAGCTGTTACTTTATTGCTGACCACACCTGCCAGTTTATTGCTTTAGATGTCCTTAAAGATATATGAAGTTTTAACCAGTTGGAAGTAAAAGAAATGACCAGTTGCCTTTTGCGTTTGTTCAGAGAAGCGCACAAGGCAAGTTAATTAGTCTAAATAAAGATGTCGTGCCTTCGGGTGGATGGGTAAAGGCCAGAAGTAGTCTTTTTCTTTTGCCCAAGATAATGCACAACTATTTCATTCAGATTCACTTTAAAGTTTGAAGGGATGAAATGAGAGAGAGAACAATTAGCTTTTTTGAGTTAAACGAAGGTTAGGAGCAGTCTTGTTAATTGCATGGATAAATTCAGTGGTTTGGTTGGTTTTTTTTCAGAGACTGCTTGTTACTTTTTTTTAAGAATTTCCTAATGAATCTCGTCGTCAGATTCCTTCTTCATTTATCATGCACTGCTAATCCTTTTGCAAGAAAGAAAGAAGCATTATCAGCTATAGCAGGTTAAACTTTCTATTCATATGGTTTTGCTGATGTGACACCACATTTTAGCGGGTATCATTTAAAGCAACACTGAGTAAGTGATATACTGAACATTTTCATAAGGAATTCAATGCCTCACCAAATGAAACAGATCAACCATGATGACAATTTCAGACCTGCAGGACAAGGAAAGTTTTGAGGGTGTGAAATAGTTCAAAATAAGGCTTGTGGCCATTTTGTTTGGCTTCCTGGATGTTAGCATGTGTATACCTGCTATTTACACAGTTATGTTTTGGGTTCTACTTAGACAACATCTGTGAAATGCTGGCCAAGTGACATCAATGTAAATTTTGTTGCTAGCAGCTGTGGCATTGGGATTTCACTTGCCTCCCTGCAGTGAGAAGTTGTTATGAGGCCTCTGCCGTGCTGACATAACACTTGAACTCTCTTGAAGATATAAGTGGTGCAGATCCCTTATCAGTCTGCCTACCTATAGATTTTGTACTGCTGCTTATCACTCAGACACGGGATAATTTTSCACATGAAGCTAGTAGCAAGGGAAAACATCCCTAGCAGAATTCTTAAAATCTCTGGCATTACTTTCTTCTGTGGATCAAATCCTGCTTTGCCACCAGCAACGCATTTTTAAGAGATTGGTAGTTTAGGAATCCAGATAGCTATTCATGCAGCTTTCTTCATAACAAGGTGGGGTTTTTATCAAGGATCATCATTTCAGATGTGCTATGAACTATATTACTTAGGTATCACTGTTTGCCATAAACTGGTTTGCTAGTATGAGTGCAGAGATGTTAAAATGTGACCTCTGCTAGCAGAAAAAGGTCAGAACTCTCATCAGAGAAAGTGTTTTTCTGGCTTAATACTCAAATGCTGCAAAATTGTCTATTGTGATGGTGAACATGTGTGGGTTTATTTTGTGTATTAGTGGTGGATTTTTTGTTATTTTACTCACTATCATTAGTGATATGTAATTAGTTTCTTGTCACTGAGTCTGTGGAGACACACGTGAGCAGCACTTTCACTGACAGGCCAATTGCTTTGAATGGCCGTAGCTTAAATAGAAACCAGGCATCTATGCTGTTAGGGAAGTTTATAATAAATTTTATTCTGTGGTGAGATCTAGATCCAGTAAACTGAGCTGCTGCTTCATCTGTTCAGCTCCTCTTTTCAGTGTTCTTGCAAAGTAGGAAGTCATGCTGCTGATACGGGAGCGCTCTGGGAGACAGACACCAGGCAAGTCTTGAAACTTAGAAGACACATTTGTTTATGATCAGCTACTGGGCAATTTGTCAGTTAAGAAATAAAAATCAAGTGTGACTCAACATGTTAGTCAGGGTTTGGGCATACAATGTCATCAGTCTGACACCATGTTACTGGTCTGGTGGCCGTGGTGTTGGTGGCTCTTTGCCTCTCAGTTCATGGTGGATGGGCTAAAGAGTTCTTTGATGATGGGAAGCCAGAGCTAGGTGAGTGTCTTCCCTCTTGCCCAAGCTCCATTGTGTGCATGCACTTCTCCATAGATCAAGGACAACCTGATCTGAAGGATAACTTTCGCATTTGTAGGTCAAAACCACTGTGTTCTGGCTCATTGAGACAGCAAACTGAGTGCCAGTTGCCTGGTACCTTCTAATTGTTGCAGACATGGTGCTGTTTTCTTAGTTTTATTATTTTTATGCAATAACACCAAGCAAACAGTCTGGTTATGTTTGGATGCAAGGCAGACAAACCAAATCACAAACAGGTCTTTATGTTACAATGTCATTTGTACTTTTTCTCACACAATTTGGCTTTTGGAATGGTTCATGCCAACACTCAGTGTTTCTGATTACTTTGAAAACACTGAAAATGTCTGTACTTTAGCCAGGAAAACATTAAATAGCGATGACTGCCTTTTGCAGGAAAATCTTACCTTTGATTCCTTAGGCCCTTTTGTATACATTGGTTAGGTTTATGTGGAAAAGACCTTTGGGAAAGACATTTTAACCGTCTGTTATCCTGTTGCAGCCTGTTCAGAATTACGTGCGTGTTTGTGCCAGGGTTGTACTGGGATAATGAGGTGCCTTTGGACATGCCAGGGGTGAAGTTGCATAGAGAGGGTGCGAGGCTGTCACGTCTTGGTGTATGTTTGATTGGTGCTTGTGCAGAGTTGTGATGTGCATTTTGTCGTGGTTTCAGTAGGAAAACTCAGTTTGGTTTCAGTAGCAAGCTAAGGGAAATGTGTATTACGTAAATGTACAATGAGAACTGCATAGTTCTTGAGCAGGAATTAGCAAGAACATTTCAAGTGTAGAGATTGTATAGTCAAGTGGATGGAGCACTTGACAGAAGTCTGAGAATAATGTGTCTTTCTTCAGCCTAGACATTGAATCATTGTGTGATGTCTGGCAAATTGCTTCAACTCTTTCTGGCTCTGTTTCCCCCACAGGAAATAGAGGACTCTGCTTTAGAGTGAGATTTGTAAGAGCTAGTGTAATAAATAATGGTTATAATGATAGAGTTCTCTGCAAAAGCTTGGATAATCATCTTCAGCAGTGGTATTAGTTTGAATTTGTTTTCTTAATTGAATGGAGGTTTGACATATGCAATTTCATGTTTCAGCTGGGCAAATTGATCCTTGATGGATTCGTGCAGAAGTTTTAGTGATTTTTTTAACTTGTAAACAGAATTCTTATTTTAATGAGAATAAAGATCTTTATAATTTGAAGCCAATTGCCAGCAGAGGGTTGCAAATTGTTAAGGCAAGGTTGAACTAATTTACAAATGGGGAAATGCTTGCATTTTAAGTATCTCTTATATCGTTACAGAAATACCAGAGCTGTGTTCCTCCTAATATAACATTTACATGTTATTTCGAAAGTTAGCTGCTGCTGAAAAGATCATGAAACTGTCTAGATGAAGACAGACAGGAAATCCAATCCATTTTTTTGTGCTTGCATTACATCCTGGTACCAAATGATCAGTGGTTGCCCTCCTCACCTCTGGTCTGAGTGGATTTGGGTTTCTGCAGTGAAGTGATGTCCCACGTGTGCCAGTGGCTACGCTGCTGTCTTAGCCTGCACAGCAGTTACTGCATTTCAGGCTGGCAGTCTCTGAGCTAATGGCAAAGGAAACATGCATTGGTATTGATTAAACAAAACATAGGTTGAAAACTATGAAAAATGGTGCCTGTTAGCTTTCCTGGATTGTTGATTTTTCTATTTTCCACAGGTGCCCAGAAAGCCACTGTAGCAATATATAAAGCCATAATGTTCATCTTCTCTTCTCCCCTATGCAGGACATATAGCTTAAAAAACGTAAGGGTGACCACTGTCTCCTGAGGAACAGACCAGCAATTAATTGGTTTGAGCACTGATTACACAGAACAACAATCAGCTGTACTGTGTCTGCTGCAGGAGCTTATACTATAAAGGCTCAGCAAATGCCAGTTTGTGCTAGATATGTCCTTTTTACTGTCTGCCACGTGCTCACATAAAAAGCTTTAGAACATACCTGAATGGGGCTTTTAGAAATTCTTCTGCTGGTTAGTAACCTGTAAGAAAAAACCTTTTTTAGAACATTCTTCTTTCTTCCACTCTTTGACTCTCATTCTTCTTTTTTCCCCTGGATGGATCCCTGTGGCAAGAAAATCTCTTCAGCTTGAATTCTTTTTTCTTTGCTGTCCTTTTCAGTTAATTTTCAATTCACTTATGTGTGTTCTATGTCTCCACTTGTTCTCCCAGGAGATGTCAGACAATAACCTCCTACGCTGTAGATCAGGGGTTTTCTGAAAATGCACGTGGGGTAAATTGAGTAAGATGAGAACTAACTGATGCTAATTAATTCACAAATGTTGTGTTATGCAATTATATATATTGTTTAAAGAGTAGAAGCACCTCATAATACCACATGTCCAGATTATTAATATTCCCTCTACCGTGGTCCCTAATTGGTTAGAATAGGTTTGACCAATTCTACTCTCATGCAGTRCTCACATACCAGGCCTTAAAAGGTCACAGCTAGTGGGATCTAAAAAGCCTCTTACAGTTTTGCTAACATGAGTTCGTTAACAATTGAGTCAAATTGATAAAAATAAAAATAAAAAATGGAGAAGGCAATACCAGATGCTGATATTATAGCTGTTATTTCCCGTTGCTTTGGTCAGAGGCTTTGCACTCTGAAAATTTGTTCAATGCAAAGAGATCTTCATGGATTATAAAACAGGACTGTCACTAAACACTTGCTTTACATCTTGTTATGATTCCCTGATTCTTTGGCCAAAAGTGGGTTATCTCTGACTGCTCTGCAGACTGAAGCATCTAGGGATTGCTGTAATCTGTGTTTTGCTGTCTGTGTCCCTAGAGGACTCATTGCCAGCTGGAGAGAGACAAAAGATGGTGCTCCCACCAAGATCACACTGTTCCTCCCCTTTCCTCTTCTGTCAAGTGAGCTGATGAAAAGACCTGCTATGACAAGCACAGGCTAGCTGTGAGTTTTCCCACAGTCTGGGAATTAGCTGGCCTGATCAGGCAACTATTTGGTCTCTACTTATGTCTGACACAAATGTGTCATCGCATAGGAGAGAAGCTGACATGTAAAGTTCTTTCCCATAAGCAAGGCAGTTTTTTAAACCAGTGGTGCACAATAAGCTTAAAAGAACAGACATAGTGATACATATTTATGACATCAGGAGTCCCCTAGCATTAAATTAGGCAATTTTATATAACTACTAAGAACCCTCAGCTTCTTTGCTAGTCTGTGCAGTTGCTTTCAGTCATCTGTTGAGAACATATCTTAAATTCTTGGGTTGCCTTGCAGCTCTCTGCTTTGGTTAGGAACACACAGCAGTCACAGCAGTTGGAACTGAAGGCACGGCTTGAAGTTACAGGACAGTGTTATGGAAAATCTTGATTATTTCTAAGCTTGATCAGGGAAAGCATTCATGAAGGTGCTGAGGTATTAACATCTTTGCACTAAGCCATTTGAAAAACAGGATTTGCAAAAAAGGTGCTGACAGTGTATCTCTAGGATACAAAAAGAGTTTAGTGGAATAATGCTCTGTAAGCTGCTCTAACTCTTTAACCTACTATTCTACCAGGCACCATGTGTTTGCCAAGTTAAAGGGAGAGCCACATGGCACAAGAGCTGGTGGTATGAAAAGTGTTGTTAAAAAATGAATGATTGGAAATTTTTTCCACTGCCTAAGTGGGGTTGGATTACCTTGTCTTTTTTTTAAACAATGACACTAACCTCTGAGATAAAACCCATTTTATCTCCTAAGTAAAGTTGAAGTATGTTTGGAAGAACAGGCATTTTGAAAATCCAGAATATTTGTATTTCAGAACTGGGATACAGTGTAGGATGGGAGTGTCTGAAGTGTGTCACAGGTAACATTTCCTGAGTATTTTGTTTGACCTGGAACTGTATTTTTCAACGGTTAATAGTTCAGAAGCCATTCTGACACAGGATGTGGCTTCACTGGAGTCACTATAGCTGTGCTGTGCCTAGAACTGTATTACCAAAACCGTCATATACATTGTGTATTTTACAGCTCTGGGTCAAATTGTGAAGAGCTGAGATAAGAAATACATTAAGTAGTTCATAGGTGGCAAGACAAGAGCCTCCATCATGGTGCAGGTGGCAAGCACTGGCAGCTGATCCAGCTCTTCAATCAGGCTTCGTAACCTTTGCTGAACTTGGTGCTCTGATAATAGTATTTCTTCCAGTAACCCTGCTGAGAGCTTGGTGAGAAAGCACTGACCTCTTCGTGAACCTCACAGGCTCCATATGCCAAGGGCTGAATTGCCACCCAGATGCCAGTGAGGTCAAAGAGCCGGGGGAAGATGTTGTGCAAAGCATCCTCTGGAAAATACAGCAGCTTTCACCTYCTTCCTCCCCGCTGGCCCTGGCCTGTGGAGATGCTTATGATCAGGGCAGGGTTTCTGTGTGAGTGTTGGAAGTGAGGTCAGGCCCACATGAATCTGTGCTCTTGCTTGATGTGCTCACGTTAAAATTGATAGCAAAGGATTTCCATTCTCTTCTTCCATTCTTCTGCAAGCATGCACCTGGCAGCTCTGAGCTACATGCTGCTTTTCCAGCCCCCTCTTCCCTGCTAGCCTATTCCTCTCTCTAAAATCATTTAAGCCAGACCTTGCTTCTTGATGTGTTACCTCATGCATACATAAAAGCAAGTGCACGCTCAGTAAAAATTCTCCATGTTAGTCTTCTGTTCTCTCCTTTCCTACTTTTTGCGCTGTAAAGAGATTAAGTGTCCTAGCACAGAGCATTATAAGGTTATGTTAATTAGAATAGCCRGTAGCCTGAAGTAATGCTAAGTAGGTAGGGTTTTGTGGGTTAACGTACAAATTTGTAGCAGGCTAGAAAGGCTCTGCAACAGGAGTCCAGTCCTTCATTGCATTTTTGTTGTATTTGCTTGTTAGGTTTTGTTTTGTGCATAAGACATGCTGACATCTTGAGCAGGTCACACTTCATGCAGATAAACATTTTGATCGTGTGTACAGTTAATGTACTATAAGTGTGTCTTTTAAAGCACAAGTCAATTACCAAAACCTCTTGATTTAAAACACACTGTAGGCAGGACAGGGGGCTGAAAATGTGATTTTACAATCCTGGGGAAGAAGCCTTTGCTTGGGAGTGGATTGTAATTAAGGAAAACAGTTGTATTCCTTATCATTCTTTGCTCTGTACATGATGTATCTTGTAAACTGTGTCTGTCTCTTGCTTTTGTGCTGCAAAGGGCGTGCCTTCTTAGGTTATCTTGTACAACCACCGGTTAGGCCTTGATGTTGTTTGTTGTCTGTATCCCTGGTCCAATATGTCAGTGCTCCATGTTACAAACCTCGTTGTGTTAAATGTGGAGTTTGCAAAAAAGGGAAACATACTGAAATACCTTTGTCTTTTCTTTTTCAGGATAATAAATTTTTGAACAGTGCCTCCCCAAGAAGTGTGATGAGAAATGGCTTTAGGAAACAATACCCAGAGAAGTTATTCCATCATCCCCTGCTTCATCTTTGTTGAGGTAAGTGCAGCATTGAGTTGCCAAGCCTACATAGAAGCCAGCTCTGCCCTGCAGGAATTAAGTCGTTTGTTGGCCATTTTGTTTGTAAGGAAGAATGCTTTCTTACTTGATAGTGTGAATATCCATCTTCATACTCAGTGCCATCAAGTCCCCCTGAAAACAGTCCTGCATGAGTTAGCCAGATCTTAGGTACAAGCATGCAAGAACAAGTAGATGATGTGTTTTCAAGACTTGCCTCTACCCAATTTGCCAGCTAGTCCTGTGGCATTTGACAGAGAATGGGCAGTAGCTGCAGGTGTAGGTCAGCAGCAGGTGATTGCTCATCTTCCCATTTTTCCTCAGACCTGTATCCATCTTGCTGCTGCACAAGGACTAGACCTTGTTTAAGGAAGTGTCTGATCTCACAGTCTAATGGTTCATAGGCTTAGGAAGCAACATTCAGCTCTGATTTCAGTTCAGGTGGAACATAAAATTTAGATGAGGCATGCCTATCCTTTAAGTGTGATGAACGAGTTTGGATAGCACAAGGACCGTGAATTGACTAGTAGTGAAGTTACAGGAGTGGTTGTTCCCACAATGGAGTGTGGCTCCACATCTTTGTTAAGGGCAGGTTTTTTTTTTTTTTAAATTGGCTTATTATTTTACTCTGTACAAATTGCTTTTTTGTGGTGCTTCCTTTACTTACCCTAACACTGCCAGACTGACCAAAATCATTATCCAAATCAATGAATGTTCAACTGGTGCTTATAAGGCTGGGAAGGTTTTTTTGGCAATGGGGGCAACTCCAGGCTTCCAAGGAGGATGAAAGCTTCCATCAAATTGAGATGGTGAAAAGGAGATAACTGCCTGTGAATGACCGTCTTCAGAGCCACCTGTCTGATGTAGCTTGGATGCAATACTCACTCTTTGGCCCAAATTATGAGGCGAATTTGTGCTCTTCCACAAGAGAAGCACTAAGAACAATGAAAAGACTAATTGTAAAACTGGGGGTTGTGTAAGACTTACCCCTTTTCCACTGAAATCTTGGAAAAGTTTGARTGTGCTGCGGCAGCAGGTGTAATGGGCACTGCGAGTGGTTGCTTTCCAGAGCTCCTGAGCACTGACCTTTCCCCAGGACATGGGAAAAGCATGCAGTGGTATCTAGGACCTCTCTAACCCTCCTCATAGCGTCTTCTCCAGCCAGGAGWTACAGTTCACTTATATGCAGTCCCTACTTTCTGTACTACCAGCTTAGCCCCCAAAACACAGTCAGGTGATCCCTGGGTGCTTAATCTAATGTAAGCAGTAGTTTTCCTTTTGACTTGAATGGGCCTTCCTTGCAGGAGGAATCTGACTAGTTGGAAGATGAGGACAGAGGAAAAGCATAATAAAACCACTAGTAAAGCTTGGCACAGGGCCTTCCCAGCTGCACCTATGGCAGGCACCAGTGTGGGAAGGTGGCTGAGCCTTGCAGTGCTTCACAGGGATTTGTCACTGACATGATGTCCAGCTTCCTGGGGAATCTCTGTCTCTGGGGAAACTGAGGGGCTGTTCTGACTGAGAAAATGGGTCACTACTTTATTGCATGAGCTAGAGAAAGAAAGGTTAAAAATGAGGAAAAAACAGCAATAAACTCAGAAGAAACCAAATAAACACCTCAGGAATGAGATGTCTCAAATTTATTGCTTGAAACAAGCAGCTCTGAAGATTTTTAGTCCTCTAAATGTATGAATGATGGCCCTGGTTGGCAGCCTATGACAGAGATATAAATTGTCCTTCCTGTAGACAAGACTGACATGAATATAAGAATAAATCTCTTTACAGGAGGAAAAGAATTTTTCRCCCTCTAAGTGTACTTCCGTTGTCCTTTCATGTCCTTGCCTTGCTGATTAAAACACAATCTTAAATTAAAAATCAGTCAAAAGCAGAGAGGTAGTGTCTGAAAAAATGTTCTCTCTGCTACATTTGATGAMAACATGTATTTCTTCCCCTCTTTGTCCACAGTATAGATTCTTAATGTAGCACTACTGGAACTACAAATTCATAGACTTATGTCAAGTACTGTAGCATTAAACAACAGGAAACCTAATTTCCTGCTGGGAATGCAGAGATGATTGATAGTAGCCATTCGGTCTGAAAAGTCCCTGTAAATCTTAAGGCACACTGAAGATGTTTTTCTTTTCCTACTGCCATACTTCTGAGACTAAAGGAAGTGCTTTTTAGATGAGGTACCCCAGACACCAAGCCCTGTGCTGGATTGCCTGGGTTAGGATGGGCCCTATTTTTGTAGCTTTGAAGCAATCATGAGAATTGATTAGCTGTGTGACACCTTGCTGCAGTTGCTAAAGGTGCATGCAGGACAGCTGAAAATAATGTTGCCTGCTTTCCTGATAACATTTTTCCTTCCGAAAACAATCTAGCAGTAGACATGTTAGGTGATCATGAGTAGGAAAAGAGATGGTCAGCAAATGTTATCATAGGCCTGTTCCCCAGAATGTGCTGCCTCCCCCACTGTCTTCCATGGAATGTGGTCCTGTGATTAAAAGTTTTGAGATATTCGCTCTTAAGAAAAGAATCCTGAGCCTTAATTGTCATGTCAGATACCCCGCCAGTAGATATTTGCTAACTGCCCAGTATGCAGTGTGTGTTCAAAGAAGTTGTGATGGCAGTGGTGGAAAAGAGGTGTCGCAAACAGTTTGGACATTTTAAATACCATTGTGCTTCAGTCTGTACAAATGTGACACTTACAATTTCAGCAGTTATTCGCATTTCCATTTTTTTCCATTTCATTTTCCTCACACTCAACTAACTTGTAGCAGTTAGTTATATGAAACCTGACCTGAAGATGAATGGCTCATTATAAAAACTTAAACCCTGTGCCTGACTCTACAAATTCTTTTTTATGTTCAAAATACGAACTTTTTAATAATACAGAGATAGCATGTGATGTTTAATCTGTAATGACAGAAATATTAAATCAACATTTTCAGTCCCTAATTAGAAACACAATGTCACATTATGAGTAGATTTAAAGGCTAAATAGGGAATCATTAAACTAATTTTTAGCCACTTATCAAATCTGAGTCCCTCCCCCAAATAATGCAGGCAGCTTTCTAGATGGTTCTTTATTGTATTATAAGAGGTGTCATTACAGTCTCGCATTTTTTACCAAATGTCTATGAAGATTTGGTATATTACATTTTGTTAAATACATAAGCAATTAATTAGGATGTACAGGAGACTAATGTTCTCCTTTTCCCTGCCCCCCTTTGCAGCATTGCTTGTAGCCAGTATCAGTGAAAGGAGCCTTCAGGAGGCTCTCACCCAGCCTTGGTTTACATGTAAGAAGTTGCAACAAGATGAGACCAATTTTGTTCCTCATTCAGCTGACATGTGCCACTGCTTTTAGCAGTGTTCGGACCGTTGAGTTCCTGGTCCATGAGGACTGAGGCTGCTAGCTGCTGACAGTTGTTAAATAGAAGTGCAAAGAGCAGGATGCCCTATTCCAGTAGCTTCCAGAGCCCTCTGGAGTAAGTGATGGACCCAGAACATGCAGCAAAGGCTACAGAGCTCCTAGCTGTTGGTACGCCCTGGATTCATCCCAGCAAATGCAAATAGTGTGGAGCAGCCTGTTTGAGGATTTGTTGATGGCCAGGACTGATCACTAAAGTGGTCTTATGGATTGTAGGCAAGCATGAGAGAAAGGAGAAGCAGCATCTGGGATGACAGGAAAAAATTTCTCACATATTCTTCCTTTTTCACATACTTTTGACTTATGGTGGCATTTGTTGCCAAAACTCTTTGTGGAGCATCTCCTCCCTCCTTCACCTGCTGGGACATGCATGACAGAGTGCTGTCAGAAACATCTTTAATGATGCCTCACCACAGCTGTCTCATTATTTTGCAACCCTGCTTTGCAAGGTTTGGTCCAAGGAGTGCTATGTTACATCCTTCCACATAACATCCATATCTGTACTGGTTGAAGGGTGAAAGGTAAAATCACAACTAGCAGAGGTGTGTTTTGTACACAGTGGCCCAATTTTCTGAAGGCAGGAAATAAATTGTCAGAACAACTAGGCTCCCTCAGACCTAGGCAGCATCAGGTGTAGGAGTGGGAGACGTGCAATGCCTGGCAAATCCCAGTTCTCTTCCTAGGGGACTGGTGAGCTACCCTGAGGTCTTGATCTAGCATTGCTTTCCATGCGCTGTGGTCTTTCTCTGTCTTTCTTCATCCCATTTTGAGTGTTAGCTTTCTAGGACAAAACTCATGCTAGAGGGGTGCAGGGGAGCTGAGGACAGTCTGGCTTTGAATTTAGTGGGTCAAAGTGATTTTACTTGCTTTTGCAGCGTATTTGATGCTTATTATTAGTGACAGGAAGTGTAATGTGGTGTGATAATTGCATTTTCTAATAGATGTTGGAAGGATAGTTACATACTATGAGTAAACAGCATCCCCATCCCCATACGTGACTTCAGGGGGAAAGCATGCGAACAACTTTTAAGCCATTGTGTCTGTTTGCATGGTAGTTTTTAAAGAAGCAATAAGCAAGCAACACTTCTTCTTTTTTGTCCAAAGAAAACCCTCTCATCTCTTCTGAGTCAACAGCAGTTATGGCTATAATGGTTCTCTAGATAATAAAAGGAGAAATTTATTCTGGAATTTCTGCTGATGTGGCGCTTTCTACTTCCTTTTTCGTCCTCTTCCTTCTCACACTGCAAGTCCTGGTTTGAGGGCTTGAGTTGTTTCAGGGTGTGAGTTATCTGAGGATTTATTTTCAAGTCCAGTTCAAGTACAGTTACTTCTAAAGGAGTCATGTGCATCTGACACACCTGAGGTGTGTCTTTGCACATGAAAACACTGCAATTTTCTGGCACCAGATTTAATTAAATTGTCTTAAACTGATCAAAGAGCTACTGAATACCAAGTGACTTTAATATGACTGATGTATGTGCCACATTGTGCTTTATTGTAGATTATTGTAATCCTGACATTGACGAGGTAGTAGGGGCAGACTCAAATAAGCAACACCATTAAAACTTAAAACATTGGACATCTTTCAAATTCTGTAATCTGAAGATCCTACTTTTTCACGCTAAATCCATTATTCTGCCCTCAGGAAAGCTTTTGCAGGCAGAGTGGAAACTATATAGCGCATTGCAAAGAACTGAAGATTTTGTAAGAAAAATCTCTTCTCCTCTTCCCCCCATGAATAAAATGAAAAACGCTGAAAAATATAAAGCTCTAGTCTTACATCTATTCTGATGCAAATTTTGATTTGAACTGTAGGTATGTTACAGCCTCACAGGATCTGTTTCTACAATCAGTGGGGTAAATGTTCCTTTACTTTTTGCTATTTTAGTTTTGGACAGATTGAATCATCTTCAAATATCAGTTCAAACGTAATTAAAAAAAAAAGTTTCAACTTACAGAAGCACAGAAGGAAGGCATTCTTCTTTCTCTGCCTGCCTACATTTTCCTGCCAGTATTATATGTAGTCAAGCCAACAGCTGAACTACTCTTTAGCAGGAGAATTTCTGCAATACTGAAATCTTTTGTGTAAGTGAGACAAGTGCCTCTTGAACTCCTGTTTGTCATCAGCATCACAGCAGGGTTTAGGGAGCTATGAAAAATAAGTGAATTTAGAACAGTCATGACATATATGGCACTTTTTTAATTCTCATTTTTTGTTCAGGTGTTCTGAAAACTCAAAAGATTTTGCACATTTGGGTGTACTGGCTGGTGCCCTCTAATTCTGAGCACTGTTTGGGGAGTGTGAAATGTCTTTTTCTGTGTGCTGTCGTCCTCAAAACAACATTTGTAAGAGGCATCGAATGTATTGGGAGTGACTTTCTATGTGTGTTTCTTTAAAAAAAAGTCAATTCTCTCGTAAGAAAAACTTGCTGATTGCATTAGAGCTGTAATGATATGTTTAAAATTGCATAAAGGACATATGAGCATAGGATCACAGTTTTGGATATTCAAAATATAAGTTTTAATTTTGGCAAGGTAATGTCCAGTTCTCCTAGAAAATGCCAAAAAACTCCAGGCAGATTTTACTATAAACATTAACTAAAAAGGCATCCCAAGTTGAACTAACTTCTAAATAGTCGCAATCATCAGTGACTCTGTTCTGTAGCAGCATCCAGTATCCACCATGTGGGGCTTTTTGATTTTGTTTCCTGCTGAGGCAGAAAAGAAGGATTTTCCAGCAGTTTCCAGTGTGTGCTGGCTAAATCCTTTCCCTTGCTATAGGTATCTTGCACATAGCTATTTAAAGCCCAGTGCCTTGTTTCTCCATCTGTACCATGCAAGCAGTAGTGCTGTGCTGCTCCACTGGGATGCTGAGGACAAAATGCCCTGAGGGACATGTCATGTGCTGGTGTTGTATAAACTGCCTGTCATTAGATCCTCTAGTTAGACCGACTGTGTGAATTGATGGTGACAGATGCTGTGCAAATTCGGAGGAGCTCCTCTTGTAGCAGGGTGATGTTTCTGCATAATCCCTGTGCTTTAGTCACTTCTGTTTCTTGGGATTCATTGTTTCTTATTTTATTCACTCAGCATATGTATCTGTTTCTCCTCGTTGCTCTTTCTAAATGTCTCTTTATGTTCCCCATTTGCCAGTCATTCCTTATTGTTTGCTTTCTTTGTCTCTCCATCACGTACCTCTTTTGTTCCAGATGACTGGGTAACTCCATATTGTAAAATTGGCTTAATCTCAGTGAATAGGTGTCTCCTGAACATTGGATTAGTTTTGTTGAATTGCTAGGCAGCTTTCTTATTACTTGACTATAAACTAAAACTTAATTTTTTGAAACTATAATCCTTCTAGGTGCTTCACAATTAGGCGAAAAGCACAGAAAACTCGTGGCCAAAATGGGCACTCTGGAAAAAAGCAGATTACTACTTGATTCTCCTTAGCTTCTTGAGGGCACTTCAACATTAACATTAAGGAACTGCCCAAGAGGGATTAGCTGCTTTACTGCATTTTTCCTTTAAAACATAAGTGAAAGAAGGATTGTATTGTTGCTTGCAGGCATGTGAAGCCTATTTGGTATCCTCCCTCTTTATCCTGAAAATTTCCCATTGCAAATAATCCCTTTGACAGCCTGAATAACATCTTAGGGTTTGCACCAATGAATTTGGTGCAGTTTTGAAGGAAGAGATTAAAGGTACCAAAAATTCTTTGTCTTTATGAGTAATAAAGAAATGCATTTGGTAGTAGAGAAAAATGTTGTGAACATACTGCTTTATCTGTTTCATTGTGCCCTGAAACTAGCCAACACTGTTGAGAACTACTTCAATTTATAATATGTTGGTCTATATAAACAGGTTTGTAAGAGAAGGAATTGTGTTTTTTTAATTATGTAGCAGTTAGGGAGATTGAACTTGCTTTGTTTTTTAAGTAGAAATCCATTTTATCAATTTGTAAGTTTAAAAAAMCCCATAGCTTTAGTAGATTACTGCTAGAAAAACTAGTAATCAGAATTGATGGTATAGAGATTTTAAGAAAATTGGTTATAAAACCAGGCACCATTCATGCAAGTTTTCTGTACTATATGTGCAGAACTCTACAAGACATGTTTGAAGCCTTCTAAGATGGAAGGTATTTCCAGCAATGACTGGGCAACTTTAATTAGGCTTAAAATAGATAGCAATGTGACAAATATGACAAATATGTAAAATGGGCAGCTATCTCCCTATGGGAATGGATTGATATTATCAGTGCTGAGTTTTTCCCTCCTTTCTTTTCAGAAGTATACTTAGGCTTTTATGTTTCTTGCAGATTATGATAGAGCAGTTGATGTGTTACTTTTTGTTTGTTTGTTTGCGTACTTCAAAGACCTGAGGGTTTTTCATATTTTCTCTCCCAAGCAGACAATGTTGAGCTATTTATTTGCTCAGATATATGAAAATTTGGAGATCATTGCAGGTGCAGTGCATTATCACATTATTGACTCCTCTGTGATACAACTGCATCGTTTCCTCTGGTCTGCATCTGTGAACATACATTTTTTCTTTGGTCTGTAGGAATAACCCTGGGTTTATTTAACATGATACTTAATTTGCATAAGTTACATGAAGTTTTAAAAAGGAATGAAAAGGGACTCACAAATCCATATTAAGTAACCCTAAATCAACAATCAAGCCTTCCCAGAACTGATCAGTAGGAAAGATCTGAGAAACATCAGAGCAAAGCAAGATGCTGAAAGCATATTTTGCAATATCAAATCCATTCAAACTTTTTGACAATGGTTTTGACATCAGGAGAATTTTCAAAAGTAAAATAGGTCTCTCTAAGCATCATGTCGAATTTCATCAGGCTTGCAAAGGACTTGATTTCTGGCTCCTGACCAGCCACTCCAGACATTGAAAAGGAGGTGTTTGTTTTAGCAATGTTACAAGGGTGAAGTCATCAAGATCAGTCTTACAGCAAACAGATTTGTACAAGCAATTTAGCTTTTAAAGAATATTGACATTTTCTGCTCTCTAGAAATTCTAACAGAGTTTAAAGACCAGCTTTAGGAATCAGTCTGCCATGTCTTGTGCTTCCTTTACAAACCTAAGGTATTGCACCAACCTGGAACTTCCCCAAGCTGCTGACAGCACATTTTGGTGCCCTTCTGTGGGAAGCAAATAGCTTCTAAATTGTGGTATCTTCTTCCTCCAAAGCACAAACGGATAATCCAGTTACCAGCACCCAAGTAACACAAAATAAATAAAGCTATCATGAATACAGCAGAACATGGTAACAAATAAAATAAAATACAGCTTTCTGGAGAAATGACACTGTATGTTTCCGTATTTCTAACTCACTTGGCTGGTGCACCTCAGGTTTCATAATTTATTTCGAGAGAGGCCTGCTACTTCTCCTCAGTCCATCCCCATGTCCCAGCATTTTAGCAGTAAACATTTTTTCCACTGATATATTTCCTTATAGTCATACTGCACTTCAGTGGTGTATTTCACCAGGAATTTCTGTGAGGTGTTGGATATAGCACAAGTAGTTCTCAGATCACATTCCTAAAGTCTGATCATATACTCTCTCACACAGGTAATTTTGCACGTGTCATATATTTGTTCACAGCTGTGAACTCAGTGCGGCTGTTGAAGAGACTATATGAAAACTGACCATATGCAGATGTGTTTGCAGGAAATATGTGAATATGCTGCGAATCAATGTTTTGAAAGTTGCTACATCTTGTGCACATGATGCTAAATGGGCACTCAAGTCTTAACACACATGAAATCATTACTCGTGATGATGATTGCTTACAACAAYGATTAGAGATTGACCCTCATTTTTAGAGTTCATGAGTCTTCACGGATTATCTTTCAGTTTGATGCCATGCCTAAAACAATACTTCTGAATCAGAAGTTCAGGCTCCGTAAGATTTAGGATATCTGTGACTTTGGTATAAATATACAATGATAAATTGTATTACCTCTTCCTGGAACACTCYAGTTTTAAGTTAAAGAGTCAGGAATAAAGATGCATCTTCATCTTGAAGCAGAGTGATTTAATGGTCAAGATTTGTACTGCAGATGATAGATTTTTAGAAATAGTTGTTAGATGAATGATTAATCAATATTTTACTAAGCACGTAGTCGATTTTTAAAGAGTTGTTACACAGTTCAAGAAACGAAATGGTTGTTCATAACGGTCTCTAACTCTCACTTTTGAGTGATGTGTTTATAGTACTCACTGGGATTAAGATCTGCATCAGACTAGACATACCTAGATTCCCATGGCTGGCTGTGGTCTCTAGCGGCCTTGCAGCGAAGATGCATGTTTGCAGAGGGTCAGTGCAAAGAGCCAGGCTGTTTTGCCCAAAAGTTTTAAACATACCCCAAAACCCTGTTATACCCTTCTTTCTCATGTCATTTCCTTTACAACCTGACCACATGAGCAGATGAATGGGAGAAACCATGTAATAGGACAYGTGGGGGATAGGCTACTACTAGTTTAAAATAAGTTTGAATCATTTATTAACTTTTCATAATTCTACAGCATTATTAACTTTTTATGATTCTACAGTAATTATTGATGGGGTCTACCAAAAATATTCTGCAATAAGATTAAAGCAGCTTGGAAGTAATGATGCAATTATTATTGGAGTTACTGTCAGTTTTGTCACGACAGGGTGAATTCTACAATTTAAATGTAGGGTGAATACTGTAAATGAAATGTAGGGTGAATTCTGTAATTTAAAGGATAGCTACATTTGGTCATGTAATGGCTGAATTATCCCTGTATTTCCTTCTCCCAGCTATTAAATGCTGCATGTCTCTCCTAAAAAACAATAATGTATTGTTTGTCGTGACTTAATGGTTTATTTCTGGAGTGTAGACTTTGCATACCTGGAAGGAGCTCTAATAATAATAATAATACATCAATACTTGTTATATACTTTATTAAAACACAGAAATTTAGAGTGTGATTATTTTGTGCAGATGTACAGCATTATTGAATTAATACTGCTTTTATTTGTATTAAACCATATATAACAGTCTACTTGATTTTTCAAGACTCATTGTGTGTTTTGCATGCTTCATGGAGAGGATGAGGTTTGGCCTTTAAATCTCTTCTCAAAATAGTTTGTGATACTTTGTTTTTCATACTGGAACTATTGATCAAATTTGCATTTGATTTATTGTAGTCTCTAATCAGTACTGCATTTTTTATAAAATTATAGCAAAAAATGTGTAAATGTACCTCATAAATGTGATCAAGTTTCTTATTAGTGCCTGACCAATATAAGATTCCAGTTATAATGGAGTGAATTAACCTTTCAAATAGATTGGATAGCAGATGACACTTTTATTAGTTTTATAGTTGTGCTAATCTTTGACTTAAAGCCAGTTAAATCAGTAGTCATCAGGGATCTTTATGATCTTATTTAAACCAGCCAAAGCAAAAATCAGTGCAGCTCTGTTATAATGGTAGGAAACATACTGAAACTCTCAAACTGATGAAATTGTGGGAACAGAGTGCTTTATACAGTGTTGGTTTCATATGAATACATACCAGCATTGGTTTATCATTATGAGTTTCAGGCTTTTCGTTCTTACTACAAGTCTTTCTGTAGAGAGAAAGGAGAAAAACAGTTTGGGACTTGGAAAAAACTTGGAGTAGATGTGATTTGAACAAGAAAGGAAGTCAGGGTCAACCAAGTCAGTAAGAAACCTAAGTCTATACTTCTCTGAGTTAAAAGAAAGGTCATAGACTCACAGAATAATTTAGGTGGGAAAGGATCTCTGGAGGTCTCTAGGCACAGCATGGCTCAGAACAGCGGCAGCTGGATTAAGTTCCTCTAGGCCTTGTCCAGTTGAGTTTTCCTATTACCTTACTAGGCAACCTGCTTAGTTTTTGAGTATCCTCATAGGAAAAACACTTGTCCTAATATTCTTTCTAGTAAAATGATGTAACCTGATGTGAAGGAGAAAGAATCTAGGCCCAATGGCAGTGAAAAGAGAAGGTAGGATGCAATAAAAAAGAGGATGGGTAAAGGAAAGCAGTAAAGGAATGAATCATGTTAAAAATCCTCCTGAATTTTAGAGGTATGTGMAGTTGGAACCTTAAGACCAGTTTTGTCTGCCCAGCCCCTTTTCTTGCAATAATTTCACCTAGGTATTTGCATGCCCAGTATGGAAATGCCTGTTGATTACCAATAGTCAGTGTGTTGATTTCCTTGTCCACATTCCTTGTTGTTGACCCCAACATGTTAGCTATTCCAAGCCTTGCCACCTCAGTCTGTTTTGTAAATCAATGAGCTGTATCGCTGTCCTGCTTTTTCCTAACGTCTGCATCCTGAAGAAATTTCCATTGGACTCTCTTCCATGCTATACACTATTTAGCTTCTTACAAAAAGCACGTGTGCATCTTAATGCCGCCTGCTACTGTGCCTTGGTTTAGTAAGACCCTGAAGGAGATAAAAATGCCCTTCATGTATGTGGAGACTTGTTAAAAGAAAATCTTGAGGAACATCAGTAATGTTAAATCCAGGTTCAGACAGACTATTCTATTTCTACTTGTTTTGACAGGGCTAACATTGAAAAGAGAATGGTATCTTTAAGTGAAAGGGGCAAAAGTGAGCACCAGAACCTAGGGATTTTATGAAAGTTTTCAAAAGCCAAGTTTTCCCTTCTTCCCTACCCTGCGTTCACAATTATGTAGCAAGACGACTACAGATTCTGGAAAATGAAGTGGTCATTATTAATTTTTTAATATGACTGCCTACCAGTGATAAAGAATTGTACAAAAGGATTGGCTCAGACACAACATGACTTGCAAGCAGCAGCTGAGATTCAAAGTGATAAGGTAATTGTTTTTTTAAAAGCTTCCTGTTCAGTTGGAWAAATGTTGGAGGCAAATAAAATGGATTTTATAATGCATTATACATATTAATAAGACTGTGTCCATTTAGATGAAGTAAAATGTCTTTGATAGTTTCCTACTTTATTTAAAACATTGTCTCTGTTTGATTCTTATGATTGGTCTAAGAGCCCTGCAATCTTGATATCAGCAGATAGTTTCTTTTGGCAGTAACTGCTGCATTCATCAAAGTCTAACGACTGTAAACCCGCACTACTCTATTAAATAACATCGGTATGGAAGYGCAGGCAAGCTTTATGAATTTTAATGAATGCTGTTCTATTAATGACAAAGATTCAGAGCTCCAACCGCCTCCAAGGTTGTCAACTTAGAGGGAAAGCCTTTATACCTGGAAGAAATAGTCAACAGAACAAGCATCTAAGAAGGTCAGTGTTGTTAGAATAAGACTAGATTTGATTTTCCATCTTACACAGATGGTTTTGGAATGATGAATTCTGGACTGCCTTGATACTGAGGGACTTGGTGACTTTTACTGGACACAGCAGTCTGGTGCAAGAGTATTGGAACACAAATACCTAAATACAGAACACGTCAAGAAGTTTCCATCAGAAAACATTGTTTGGAACTGAGTTTTTCAGTGTAATTTCTAATTTGGTGTGTTTACTGAAACTCTGGTAGTAGATACCATGTTGTTCCACTAGCTCACTTAGGAGACAACTAGAGATCCTGGATTTTTAAGATTCACTGTTGTGGCACAGCTTCATACAAAACCCATAAATTTACCCAAGTCTGTGCCTGCCAAAGCGTTGTAACCTTTAAGACTTCTCCAAGATGTTGAAGACTAACAGGAAGATTAGGGAGCTGCAGTTTGGGTTTGTGCGGCATGGCTCCTGCTTCTAGAAGAGGGCCTCTCTGCAAGTCTGGAGGCTTGGTTTCTTGATGTTAACAGGGAGAACAAACTGGGCAGGTAGGCTTGCAGGGTCTGTGGCTCTAAGACATTTTATGGTCTGAGGCAGATCAACTCCTTGAAGATACCAGCAAAGAGTCTTGTAGGCTCTTGAGTCAGAGAAAGATCTGGAAGACATAACATTTCAGAAAAAGCATGTAGCCTTGAAGCTTTGAAGTTGAAAGGTATCTCCCAGTGAAGTATTTTTTTGTTTTGAAATTAAATTTGCAGATTTTGCTTTTCAGCATGCTCTGCTCCAATTGGATCTAGGTTAGGATGTAGAGTAGCATCAGCAAGCAGATCTGTCTGAAGCTGTGAGACACCAGCAGTGCCAAATCATGTGCTGCGCTTCTACGCTCAGGCACTGTAAAGCAAAGGCAGGACAACAGGGAGCCACTGTGCCTCTGTACGTGCGCTGAGGGGATGGGGTACCTGCAAGACCTGCAACACAGGGGTCCTGCACTGTTTTCCCTGTGGTATTTTCACTTGATTGCTGTCCTTGTATGAAAATCAAATAGACAGCAAGGCTGATCACATGCCTATGCTGACCATTGTCTTGTAACCTTCTCTGCACTGCTCTGTTAATGCTGATTACACTGTGATTTGTTTGTGTAGTGCCACTGGAGATCTTTCTGTCTAAAGACATCAAAGTGCTTCACAGCTATTAAGAGGATACTGAGCTGATTTAGAAGAGAGAGGAAAAGAGCTGCATTGTCCCCAACCCAAGCAACCCTTGGACCCAGGAGGATGACATCTTTCACCAGTAGAATATAAGGCAGTTGTGAGCCAGACCAAAAGCTTGTCTTGGCAACAGGGAACATCTGTGGTAAGCAGGAGATGGCTAGGAAAGGATATAAAATAGGACTGTTGTATGGTGACTCTCTCTGACATGGTGTTGGTACTTCCCTAGTTAGAAGGACTGTCACTGTATTTAATAGCTTGTGATAGATTTTTCTTCCAGTTTTTTTTACAGTTGCTTTTTGAGCCCTTGTAAATTGCTAGCACCCATAATTCCTATGTCAGGGAGTTTTTCAGCTTACCTGTGCCATCTGTGTTTTTGTTTATGTCACCTGATAGCTTCATTTAAAGTCTTCTACATCTAACACTTGAAAAGACCACAATCTTTCCCTGTTTACCTGTGCCTCTGTGCCAGACACAGCCATTTGCACAGCAGTTTCTGGGCTCTGCTTTGAGACTTTCTTGATCTTCTGGGAACTACTTCTAGGATGGTCGGGGGAGTCCATCCTTGGAGGAACGTTAGGGTGCCAGTGAGGACAGCTAGATGAGCCTGTGGCTGCTAGCAAGCTGCAGCAGCTTCTAGCAAGCTCTGCCAGCTGCTTCTGATCAAAGGGGGCTCTGAGCTTGCAGATCTTGAGTCCTGATCAAGGAGGGTCAAGCACTCTTCCAGCAGGTACTAGGCAGAGGTCTCCCTAAGTCCTGGCCCAGAACACAGGTCTCAGAGGCGGCTGTTTGTACAGCAGTTTGCATAGAAGGGAACCGGTAACTCTGCTCACACCAGCACCCATGTCCTCAGTTATGACAGTGATGTGTAACAGGGTCTGGTCCCCATCAGCCACTGGAGCAATTTTCCCTATAACAACGGAGGCTTTGACTGGCACATGGAGCTGTAGAAGGAGGACGAAGCTGTGCAGGTCTCAGGCTGCAGAGGCACCTGGGGCCTCTTGCTGTGGCTGGGACAATGGGAGATGGCCTTTTGGCCAGCAGGAGGGTTGTTCTCATTGAGGATCTGTGTCACCAAGTACATGAGCTGTGGGAGCAGGTCAGCAGACTGCACAGCATCAGAGATGACAAGAAAGAGATCAACCAGGTCCTCTCTGAGACCCTGCAGCTTCAAAAGCCTGAACCTTCAACTGCAGCAGGGGGACAGGCAGAGTCTCTGCATATCAGGTTGGAGAGTGGAAATTCCCATGATGGTGAAGGCTGGAAGCTGGTGACTTCTGGCTCTGGGGGCAAGGCTCCTGCTCTACATGCAGATCTGCAACTATGAAATAGATTCAGTGCCATGGCAGCTCCCTGGCTGAGAGCTCTGTCCAGTGAAGCACTTGAGCCAGCTGAACCTGAACCATATGACAAGAGGAAATGGTGAATGATAGTGCTGGGAGACTCCCGACTTGTGGGGAATGAAGGCCCCCATCTGCCGACCTGACCCGCTGTCTGGAGAAGTTTGCTGCTTGCTAGGGGCTCAGGAGTGGGATGTTGTGGAAAGACTGTTTCAATCCTCGAACTATTACTCCAGGCTGCTCTTCCACCTGGACACCAATGATACTGTCGGGAGTGACCTGGGAAATATCAATCAAGCATGACTACATGGCTCTGGGTGCAATGGTCGAGGGCACGGGGGACCAGTCAGTGGTCTCCTTGATACTGCCAGTGAGGAGGAGGAGGGCCTAAAGAGGACTGGATGGATCCTGTGGGTGAACAGTTGGTTGCACAGCTGATGTCAGCAGCAGGGTTTGGCTTCTGTGACCATGGGACCCTCTCTGAGGATCAAGACTGTTTGGAAGGGGATCAGCCTGACCAAATGGAGCAAAAGCATCTTTGCCAACAGACTGGCCAACCTGGAGAGGAGAGCTTAAACTAATAGTGATGGGGGAGGGAGATAATGACCAACAATCATGTGAGGAARTGAAGGAGCAGGTTGGACTGACCAGTGAAGGACCAGGACTGAGCAAAGGCCCCAGCATGATGTGAACAGGAGGGACACAAATCAACAAAAGAGCGGTGAAGTGGGATCCCACCAAGCATAAGCACATAAGTAAGGAAGTGACAGGGAAAGCTCTCAAGCCATTTTTGGGAAATCAGCACAGCTGGATGCTTCTCTGTCATGCCACATTTAACAGCTCGTGACTTGGGTTCATAGATTCCCCTGTGAGAGAATCAGATTGCACACACACACACACACACACACACATTCTCACTTAGGATTAATTATAAGCTTTAGTCAGCAAGTGAGAACTGTTACATACCACATACTAACTGATTCCTGAGCCTCTGATCTCAATCACTATCCTCTCAATTCTGCAGAATGAAGTAGGTTTTTCGAGCAACAGGAGGCATCCCTGCCTGTTGGTGGTAATGGGAGCCCCTCCGGTCCATCCATCAGCAGCCTGTTCCCAGCACAAAGGGTTAACAAAGCAAGCTCATATTTATAGCTAGTTTCTTGGCAGGCAGTGCAGGTCATACCATTAACAGGTTTTCTTTGTCTAGCTTATTGGCAAGTGTTCTTTGTCCAGCAAATGGCAGTTTATTATTGAATTCAATGTTTCAGCTTGAGACCAGCTTTCAGGGTTGCTGAGTTTGCGCAACATTCAAGACCAGGGTTGCACACTCTAGCTTTAACAATATTCAAGGCCAGGGGTGAATGCACGGTCACACTCTCTGAAGTGCCTGTACACTAATGCACACACTGTGGGAAGGAAATGAGAGGAATTAGAGGTCTGTGTGCTCTTGCAGGACCATGATTTCCTTGGTGTCACAGTGATGTGGCGGGATAGCTCACGGAACTGGAGTGCTGCCATAGATAGTCAGGCTTTTTCAGGAAGGACAAGCTGGGACAGCAAGAAGGGAYGGTTGCCCTTTATATAAGGGAGTAGCTGGGACACATCACACATCTGCCTTGGGATGGGTGATAAACCAGCAGAGAGCTTGTGAGTCAGAATTRGCTAATAGACCAAAATAGGTGACATTGTTGTGGGTGTCTGCTATAGACCATCTGATCAGGAAGCAGTAGATGAGGTGTTCAGACAACTGGAAGAAGCCTCACTCTCACAGACCTGGTCCTCATGCAGGACTTCAGCCACCCTGATGTTTGCTGGAGGGACAACACAGCAGAGCCCAAGCAATCCATGAAGTTTCTGGAATGCATTGATGACAACTTCCTAACGCAGGTGGTCAGGTTGCTGATGTAAGGTGTTCTACTAGACTTCATACTTACAAAGAAGGTAGAATTTGTCTAGAATTAGATGTGAAGGTCAGGGATGCAAAGGTCAGGAACATTCTTGGCAGCAGTGCCCATGAGATGGCGGAGTTTAGGATTGTGAGACGAGGGAGCAAGCCAAAAGGGAGGATCACAGACCTAGATTTCAGGAGAGCAGACTTCGGCCTGTTCAAGGAACTGTTGGGAAGAATCCCRTGGAATACAGCCTTGCAGAGAAGAGGCATCCAGCAGAGCTGGTTGATTTTCAAAGATCATTGCCTCTAAGCTCAAGATCAGTCCATTCTGATGAGCAGGAAATCAAGCAAAGGCAGCAGGAGGTCTGCATGGATGAACAAGGAGCTCCTGACTAACCTCAGACACAAAAAAGAAGTACTGAAGAGGCAGTAGCAGGGACAGGTGACCCAAGAGGAATACAGAAGCACTGCCTGAGCATGCAGGAGTGGGGTAAGGAAAGCCAAAGCCCACGTGGAGTTGAATCAGATGAGGAATGTGAAGGGCAACAAGAAGGTTTCTACAGGTGTATCAACAGCAAAAGGAAGATTAGGGAAAATTTGGGCCTGCTCCTAAATGGGTTAGGGAACCTGGTGACAAAGGACACAGAAAAGTTTGAGAGGTACTCAGTGCCTTCCATGCCTCAGTAAGAGTGGTCTGCAGGAATCCCAGGCCCTTTAGACTGGTGGAAAAATCTGGATCAAGGAAGCCACCCTCAGTGGAGGAGGATCAGGATAGGGAACATTTAAACAAACTGGACAGACACAAGTCCATGGACCCCAACAGGACGCACACATGGGAGTTGTGTGGTGTCACTGCAAGCCATTCTTGAGTATCTTCGAAAGGTCATAGGGAGATAGGTGATACGGAGAGGTTCTTGAGAACTGAAGAAAAGAAATGTCACTCCTATCTTCAAGAAGGGAAAGAAGGATGATCCAGGGAACTACAGGCTGGTCAGCCTCTCCTCAGTCCTTGGTAAGGCAATGGAACAACTAATGCTGGAAACCATTTCTAAACACATGAAGGACAATAAAGTGATAGGGAGTATTCGGCATGACTTCTGATCTCCTCATTGTGAAGGGGAAAGGACCTGGGGATGCTAGTGGACAAGTTTAACATGATACAGCAATGTGCTGTTGTGGCAAAGAAGRCCAACAACTTCCTGGGTTGCATCTGGAGGAGCATTGCCAGCAGGTCAGCAGAGATCATACTTCCCCTCTGCTCAGTACTGGTGAGATACATCTGGAGAGCTGTGCTGGGCTCCCCAGTATGAGAGAGACTCTTCTCTGTGGTACCCAGTGAAAGGATGAGAGGCAGTGGGCACAAACTGGAACAGGAAATTGCATTTAACAGAATAAAAAACTTTCTTCCTTTAAGGGTGATTGAACACCAGGACAGGTGGTGCAGAGAGGTTGTGAGTCTCTGTCCTTGAAGATATTTAAAACACAACTAGACGTCGACTTGGGCAACCTGCTGTAGCTGACCCTGCTCTGAGCCAGRGGGTTGGACTAGGCAATCTCCAGAGGTGCATGCCAACCCCAGCAATTCTGTGAACTACAGATGACAGCCTGGCACCTTGTTCAGACATGTTTGTAGCTGGTGGCTCCATATAATTGTTCTCTCATTCGCCAGATCTCCTTGATGCTGAGATAACTACTATAACACGTGGATTATAAGGGGAGCTGTATTTCAGTTTTACAGATGGGGAAACTGAGGCACAGAGTGTCTTGTCTATGGATATTCCTTTGGCTAGGGTCAGGATCTCAGCATCTGCGTATGAAGTCTTTTATCCTGACTTTTGCTTYGGTCTGAGACGTGACTGTCTCAGATTTGTCGGAGAAAACTAGTAGCTGCTAGTTGAATACTCACCTCTGCTCTTTGTAAATCTTTTCTTTTTTCAATGGCCTTGAGCTATCAACAGAATTTTTCATAGCTAAAGAAAGTAGTTTTCTTTTAGAACTAAACATTTATCAAGTTATAGCTCCATTGCACTGGCACAATATTTTAAAATATATTTTAGTAATAAATAAATGCAGTCATCTGCAAAGCTGCTGTCTCTGAAACACAATTACTCAGCCCTTTCCTTTCTTCTTTTCCTCAGAAGGCAGCAGAATAGGAATATTGAAGCATTAGTCATTTAAAAATGTGATAAAGTGTTTTCATGTGTATGGGAAAAGGAGGTGGATTAAACAGATGCTTAAAATGTGTCAGAGTGCCATGCCACTATAGGAAAGAGAGGGAGAATATTAGAGAGACTGCTGCAAGAAGTAGTTAATAATAATAAATGAAGAACTTGGCAGCAGGGTGAAGAATTTAAAATTGTCATTTGTTGTAATTGATGAAGCTATCAGAGCATCATTTATGAAGGAAAGGAACAGTCCAGGCACACACAAGTAAGCACTCTCTGACTGCAAGGAGAATAGAGATCTGAATGCCTATCAAAATCTTCCTAACAGTAGTTTTAGCACAGTGAAAGAGCAATAAAATGTGCTGCTTTTTGGTATGTGCCTAGGTGGCTTGTGGAGTTACCACCAGTCTGGTGGAGGGAGAGCCCCTGCTGCAGCGAGATAGCTGTGGCAAAGGGTCTGACTGCAGCCTCTTGTCTCTGCATACACATTTACTGCTGGGAAATTATTTGCCCATTTCTAACCCCGAACACCTAGCCAGAGCACTTCCATAATTAATGAGGCTTTCAGAGAAAGGGCCAGCTGTTAACACCTTTCAACATCAATGGCAACAGGACCATTTGTTTCAAAGGCAGCAGAAAGGGGCCCAAGAATGTGCAGTGTCTAGGTGTTTGGCTTCTCTGAGGCTTTACATTTACCATCGGATCTTCTGGGTTGAGAAATATTGTAGAACAATAGTTCTGTTCTGTCTAAGAACAAAATAGAAGTTATTGCTGTTCTTCAAAAGCTCACAGCTCTCCAACTTGCCAGTCTACTTGCAATGTTCACTAAAATATAAATGTGGGTGTATGATTTGCTTTGGAGTTAGGCTTCCTTTCTACTCACATTTCCGTTGCCCAAAGTGACATATTTTAAGAACCTGACAGGATTGGTTTCTGATTGAGATTGTCTCCTAACAGGCAGATTGATGACCAGAATGAAAGAGATGAAAGTATGGGCAAAACTGTTTGAGGAGAGAGCAGATTTGGAAAGTATTCACAGTGTGAGGAAGGGGAGAGGATGGGCTCTCTGAYGAGCTGCTCTTCCTAACCATGCACAGTTACTCTATGACTGTATTGTAAGGTTTCCCTCCCTGGAGAGATGCTTCCCTGAGCCTGCAAGGCAGGAATGCTGGAGAGTGGAAAACAGCTTCCCCCTCCTTTGGCCAGATATGATCCCAGCAGCTTTGAGATCTGTCAGCCTGATGGGGAGCTTTTTTATAGCTTCTTTGGTTTTCCTGGAAGAGTAATGTGTGGATGGGGCAATGGCCTGTGGACCCCATGACAGCTGTCTGCAGGAAGGTAGCTCCTTTCTTCCAAGTAACAGGCTGGGAATGATCTTCAGAAAAAGAAAGATGCACAGGGTACAAGAATATACAACTATTCATTGGGAGGAGAATAGGTACTACTATGTAGAAGGCTATTCTGCTGTAGCACACCTTGGCATTTGTCTGGAAGTCAGGGTGGGCAAAAGTCCCCTCTTGACTATGTTTTCCCATGAACTTCCCTCAAATGTGTTGCTAGAAATGTCACCCAATCCATCATTAACATTTCAGTTTACAGTCTGAAAACAAGCACAGGGAAAGTAAGGATTGTGTTTTGGTGTGGTTTGGTTTTCACTTTCTTCAGATCTTTGTTCCTTTTGTGTTTTGCTTTATCCTAGTTCTCCTTTTCATCTGATTCTCCCACTGTCAGTCCCTTCAATCTTCAGAAAGATGTTTGCTTTTCTACCTACAATGACACACCAGAAATCAAAATATACCTCTGCATCTCTCAGCGAACAGCTTTGCTTAAAGATACCACACAAAGATACCACAGAGCAATCACGAAAAGCATACTGAAAAGATATATTAGTCTGTTGTGCTAGAATCCTGTGTCTTGTCAGGATCTGTTGCTTCTTGTCATTTGAGGAATAGATTCTGCTGACAGCTTCTATATAAGTGAAAACAGTCGTTAGATTAAAATGCCTTTAGAGTGCATGATGGATTTAACAGCTTTTATGAGCCATTTGTACAGTGAAATACCATCAGTCAGTGAACCATTCTCAAGGTTGTACGGCAACTTGGAAGTTGTCTTAGCCAAGGGCAGCATTTCAACTTTCCAGGGCAGTCCTTGTATTGGACACTTCTGGAGCACACAGCCTTATGCAAACAAAATGTGTGTGTGCGCCAATCAAATCCATATTTTGCGTGGAATGACTGTGGTACTTCAAAACTAAATAAGCTGCAATTTTGTGTTTTGGTTACTGAAATTAGGCAGATAATGAATTATGAAAAGATTTTGCAGTATTTCTAGTGCATTGGGTGACTCATGTCAGTATAGTCCAGGTTAAGAACTGCTGTCAAAAAGAATCAAACTCAAAACAGCCCTTTCACAGAAGAACACATCTTGTTTCAAGTTAGAAGGACAAATTCAACACCAAATTCTCATTAAACTTTCTGGAGTTGCTCTGAGTTTTACAAGACTTTCATTATTTTGCTATATTACAATATTTAAGTATTCCAACAAGTTTCATGTATTCAGATATTTCTGAGGCTGGAACAGACCATTAGGYAGATCCAGAGTGATCTCCAGCAAAAAGCAAGCTGCAGAACTTTATCCAGACAACCTTTTCTTGAATACAATGCCTAAAGCACCCTTTTCATAAAAACATCTCACATGGTGTGAAGATGTCATGAGAGGACAACTGTCTGTCCTGTCCTGTCCTGTCTACCCCCCAGTGTATACCTCATTTGGGTGCTTGCGCATTACCTGAGTCCCTGTGCTGCTGTGGCTGATCTCTGTGGTCATAGAAGTGTTGCTAGGCTTTATTGCACTGCAGAATGCGCTTTGCATTACAGTCATTGTCAAATCTGCCCTAAGCTCAGGGGAGACAGACTGAAATCCATTATGAGGCAGATAACTGGGGGAAGATCTGCTCTCCAGATACATATCCAGTGCCTGGACTCACTCCCCAGGGAGCAGTTTAGTGTAGTGAGTGCTGAGATGCTGGACCCACTGAAGCCTCGTAAAACATGCCCTCCATTGGGACGCTGGGATAGGACATAGATTAGGAGGGAAAAGCCTTGGTTGGCTTAGTGCTGGAGGTTGATCTATTGTATTTTAGAACAGAATCTCATTTTTTAGAGGAGCAAACCCTGAATTCGTTGAAGCACAATTTGGAGAACAGTTCTTTGAGGACATCCTGGCAGACTGTTTTCTATCTTCTAACCCTCCTTTCATGAGATGCAAAGAAGTCAGCATGCACTTAGAAGAATCAGCAACAAATGTTCCAAGTCTTCCAACCAAACAAGCTCTTCCAAAGCACCTGTTTCTAGCAGTGGCTGGTCGTATGATGCTTGAAACATAGAAGTTTTTACTGATGTGTTAGATGCTGGATTTCATGGAGTTGGTAAGAGCTCCCTTAACAAGTACTGAAGATGATCCGAGGATTTTGTACTGTTTGTTCTGGGCAAGCCCTAGATATGCAGGATAACCAATCCTGGAGTGTAACTCATTTTCACTCAGCCCCAAGTGATGATATGTATCTGCCACCTCAATATCTCTCCCTTTCCTCTCTCTCTCTCTCTTAGTTGCAACAGCAAGTCTTTAAACTTGGGGGAACCTGTATAGCGCTGCTTTGAAAAAAAGTGCCTGTTCTTGTCGTTGGAGGTGCTGTATACGTATTGTTGGTGCTGATACACGCCTGAACACTATAAAGTTCAGTGATGTTCCTTCATTTGAAAATGCTGATTCTACAGATGTCTTGATGGGAAAATCAAAAGAAAAGAAAACATGCCCTTGGCTTCTTCTAATTTAATATCAGAGTAGTCAAAATATATCTATGCTCTGCTTCTGTTGCTAAAAAAAATAATTCAGAACAGATGCCATTTTCTCCTAACAAAATTACTTACTCTCTGCCATAGTTTGTTGATCATTTTAAGGTGTTAAGTGCTGGAAGCAGCAGTTTCCTGGCTGTGTGCCATTTGGAACTGGATAGAGCATTAATACCACCTGCTGAAAAGCCTCATGGGACCTGCTTGAGGGAATATATATACTATACTTGGGGCTTGGAGGTATTAATAACACTTGGTAATAGTGATAACATTCTTCATGTACAAAATAAAAATAAAAATAAAAAAATATGATACATTCTCCCTCTTGACAGATGGAAGTTTAATTCTCTTCTCCCTTTGCTTGTATAAATCTCATCCTGACATTTATCAGGAAAGCTATCAGACCCAACATTACTCCATGTTTCTGGGGTCTTAAAGGAAAATCATAGTACAAGCATCAGGTTTTGCTAAGAGAGGAGTCTTAATTTTCACACAGAGAAGATAGCCACCAATTTCACAGGAATTTCAGAAGGCCTTTATTACTACAGCTGTTTGAGGAACATGTTTTGTTTTACTATTGCATAGCTGGTTTTTGCCATAACAAAGGCAGCAGGCTGCATGTACCTGAGGAAAATATGTTAAGTGAATTACAGTATGTGTATATGAAAGACAGAAAAAGTGTGGGACATACCATGATGTCCCAGATACTGGAGCCAAAGCTAGTGTGTCTGCACCTGAAAGCAAGACCTAAGTCATTTTAGAGAGTAGTTTGATACTGTAGCAGACAAACAGCTTAATGATCCACATCATTAATGTGGGTGTCATCTGAATGTTGCTTAAAGTCCCAATGTTACTGTGTATTTAAAACTATTCTTCATTTTTCTTAAAAATTCCACCCCTGGAGTCAGGTGATGATGTGACAATCTCAACTTTAGTTTAAAAATGTTAGCTAAATTTCCAGCTTTATATTGTGGAAAAAAAAATTACAGTGCTAGCCCAAGGAATGTAATTCTTGTCAAAATTCTAAATTAATGGCAATGTATGCTACACATATGGACATACTGTGGATTATGACACATAGATTTTAATACAGGAAGATCAGACCAGATTCAGTAACTTCTATGCTAACAATGAACAAAGAACGAGACCACGGTGTGCCAGGAGTAAGGATCAACCCTGAGTAAAAGACCAAGGAGTAGAGCCAATGCACCAGTTATCTCTTCCTCTTTAACTTTGACCCCTTCAGTCACCAGCTCACTGCTAGATTGACTTTCTGACAGAGGAGCTTTGTGAATTGCCTTCAATAAGGTTTAGGAAAAAAAGTGTGTTCTTTCTGTTGTTTGTTGGTGTAGGAAAACTAACACAAGATAAAATCCTACTGACATGAACGCCTAAATTCATTCTTCATAACTGATAATTTAAATTGTCAGCGTGGTTAATTTTCCCTCAGAGTCAGTGGAGAGTGAAATGGGCACTCTGAGGGGAAAATGGTGCTATTTAAAAATTGCCTCCTGGAAATACCTCTTCTCCAGGTCAGTAGCTACTGTTAGAGTGCAAGCATAGGAAAGTTGGGTGTTGTCAGTCATTTTGTCAAATGTGCACGATCTGATGTCAGGGAGCAACTGATGCTCGTGACCAAATACCCTCCACGAGTGTTGAACCCACCTATTCTTCCTGCTGGAGATAATCCCCTTTGAAATTGCTGGCTGCCAATTTACTGGTCATAAAATCAGCCTCTCCTCTTTTGAACTACATAAAACAGGGACAAAGACTTCTTTTTAAAATCAGGATGAAGCTTGCAATAGGTTATTAAACAAATTGCTACTATCAGCAAATGGCCTGGAATTCCAGCTCTACTTTAAAAAAATGAGATGATCTTGTGAAAAATATAGGGGAGAAATGAAACATATTAAAAACATAAAACACTACAGACTCTGCATGGTTGTTTGGTAGTTTGGCATTTGGAATTTAATGTCGCATTAATGCCCCCTGCTGATAAGCCTTCAAAGATCTACCTTGGATCAAGCTCAGTATTTAATAGTACTGTGCATCAATACTTCCCTTAAATTAAAAAAAAAAATCCAGCATATATCTTATCTTAACTGGATTAATCTTAAATAAATCACATTTCTTTTAARTCTGCTCCATAACAAGGCCTGTGCTGTCACAAAAGCAGTAACAAAAAAGTCCTTATAATTGTCACATATGAACCCTTTCTACTGTTTGTTTAGTAAAAGGGACAAAGTGATGTAGCATGACTGTGTAGGAACTAAATCTTAAAGAAGAGAAGGAATCTTTAACATTTTGTAAAGAAGGCAGATTATTATAATGAACTATAGCTTGCCAAAATAGAGAAATTGCAAGAGGTTGAACAGATGTGTTGTTATTCAGGGTTATACTAGGGGGAGCTAAGTGATAGGCCTTTTCACAGCATTTATTATCTATTTTCTAGCTAAAGAAAAGATATCATTCGTATTGAYTTTTATAGAGACTCTCTTGCATATGGCAACACAGATATTACCTGACTCCATAGGAGAGCTGGGGATTTATTTCCTCCCTCTTCAAGCCACTGGGGAAATGCTTTTCCTTTGCTGTTAGTGATTAAAAAGACAGTACTGTGTTTTTTCCAGTTTCCAACACCTGTGCTGCTGAATCTTTCCTCTTTGTCCATTCATCTCCCTGCCTCTCTGAGGCACATAAAATCTTGTGCAATTGTCCGTAGCATTGGCTGACCGCCTAAAGCTTGCAGGGACATCCACCCCGTGTGTCATTCCCTCTGAAGAGAGTGAGGAGACCTTTGTTGTCCCATTCAAGCATCAAGGAGTGAGTTTAGCCTTTCACAGGCAGAGCTCATGTAAAGAGGCTGTCCCAAGGCAGCCCAGCTCATCAGGCGTGTGATGAATGCAGCGAGAGCAGGGTCAGGCTGTTACAAGACAGAGTATTGGGCCCACAAACTCCTGGGTGAAAGCTGGGCAGGGGTGGGACAGAGGCACTCCTSGTGCCCGCCGGTCCTCCCTGTGTGCAGGGTCCCAGGCAAAGATCAGGCATTCTGCAGGGAAACTGATACCTGCCCAAGCCAGCTCTGCTCCCAGTCATCAATAGCTTGCACAGATACTGCCTTATGAATGCAGAGAATTGTGCATTTTTCCCTTTCAGCAGGAATTCAAAGAGGTTGTGAAGGGAGAAAGACTGTTGCAGCTCATAGCCATGTGGGCATTTCATACAGCAGTGTCGTGCAAATGGTACACTTTTGCACGTGTGTCATAGTATTGGAACGTTAATAGAGAAGAGTTTGTGGGAAAAGGCCAGCAAATTTTGTAGCATTAAAGCACTGATTTTTATCAGTGAGAAGACTGTGGAGCATTGTTCAATGGTGTCGCAGCCTTACCATGAAAACAGAACTAGGAATGCTATCTGACCCCTAACTTCTGTGCATCTGGTACAGGATCCAATGCATACCATGCATCAGCCTGCGGT
This sequence comes from Phoebastria nigripes, assembly GCA_035582835.1. Taxonomy (NCBI): domain Eukaryota; kingdom Metazoa; phylum Chordata; class Aves; order Procellariiformes; family Diomedeidae; genus Phoebastria; species Phoebastria nigripes. The sequence continues at coordinate 714,082 of JAYKAV010002441.1, forward strand.
TTAAACAGCTACAAAATAGCTGGAAGTACAGACCTTGAGTTACGTAGATCTGTACAGCTTCCTGTACTCAAGTCACTAACATGAAGAATTAAGAGGAAGGCAGGACAGGTTGGGAAGTACCCACTTTACACTTAGCTTGACATATGAGCGAAGAGGGCAGTTGATCAGGCCTACAACATACATGCTTTCCTTTGGTGGCTCTTAAACAGGCAAGTTAGCATCACCATTACCAGCATCCTCAGGAAACATCATGGTAGGTCTATAAAGAATTTTCCTTTGTTGTTTGTAAAAGCATTTTTAATAGTCTTTGAATGAATGGGCCCTTTCCTTACAAAGGCAATGATCACAGATTACAAGTAAGAAAGGGAAAAAAAAACCCAATAGGACAGAATTGTTCATCCACTGTTTGGTCAGAAGCAGGTATGTGGTTCTTGGACAACCACAGCATGAGATGGCAAATGCTTGCACACCCATTTCTGCCGTAGTAGACAGCCAACAGCCCAGGATTTGAAACAAGGTATGTCCATCTCTTGAATTTTCTCCACCACAAACAAGAAGTGTGCTGAGCAAGTAGGGTATGTAGGCTAGAGAAAGGAGGGCAAACTGCTATTGATGTCAGTTATCTTTCTTAATTGATAAAGTCAGTGTCAGATTTCAGTGGATCTAGGAAAACTGGTTGAGTCTCAGAGGTTTTTTTGACAGGGCAGTATCATGTGATGCATTCATCTGATGTGGCACCTTGTCTCCTACTCAAGCTTACACAACTTTCAGTGCTGATGTCAGAGGAATCATCCCAAAGGTTAGAACATGCTCTAGCATCCTTGTCAGCAGTCTGAGAGGGAAGGTAGCCAAGGAGTTACTGAGTTTGTTCATGGCATGTTGTTATTGTTCCCTCAGAAGGGTGGGGGATGTTTTCTGAGCTCTTCTCACTCCTGGAACGGCCCATGTTTCCATCTACTGTTGCAATACCTGTAGGAGGTGCCCTTGTCAGGTGCCTGCCCAGGAGCACCATGGATGTGAAGGTGGTCTTCCTCCCATCTTCTTACAGGTCCCAAAAGAATCAATGGAGGAGGCAGAAACAAAAGCCATTACGAGCAAACCCATCTCTAGTGGAAACCCAAAATAATAGCGGAGGTCATATGCAGCTTAGATTTTTGTGTCAATATGGAGAATTATTAACTTTGAAAAGACAGATGCCAGGAGAAAACAGTTACCTGTCAAGGAAAGAAGGCTTAAATTATTACATAAGAATCACTGGTAAAATGTAAGGGTCTACAAATTAAAAGGTTGAAAACCATTTCTTTAAACTGAGAGAGTTGGAGCAGTGTGTAGAGTGAATTGAGTTACACCTGATAATCAAGGTGCCTCATACTGTTATTTGATTTCCTACATAYGAAAAAGTTGTACTGGTTACAGCATTTTTATGCCTCTATGTCTCTGTTGCCATTAGGAGAACTGTACTGCTTTAACTACACAGCTAGAGCTGGAGAAACCTGGCTTCTTTATATGGATGAGCTCTTAGGTAACGTTAAGTTTCTGCAGTGTAGCACGTAGAAGTTCTTCAGGGACCGTCATATAAAAAAGAAGCTGAAACAGTTTTTAACCATGTGTCAGTGTTTTTAGAGGCTATGCTACTCTCACAAAACTTATTTTCCTGAAACAAGTGCCTTAGGAAGATGTAAAGTCCTCTTTTGTCTGCGAGTGTCTTCTTCAGCCTTATAAACTATACCTAGTCCCAACTTAATTACTAAAATGGTAAAATAATACAATTAGTTCTGGAAATGGACATGTAAGAAGCTCTGCAGAGACCGCTCTGATTTCTACACAGCCCCAGCTTCAAAAGCCTGTGTGTGCTAATAACCCCTCTCTCCCTCCAGGCTGCTTTCCAGCTTGTGCCACCATGCTGACTGGACTTAAAAACTCCTGTAACAAAGCCATGTCCTGCAATTGGCTGCTCTCAGAACAGACCATGACTTTTGTGCCACAGTTGCTTAGGAAAGCTGATTTCAGCATCAGATTGCAAAGTCAGTTATATCGGGTGAGGGAGAGAAAACACTTCTGAAGAGAGGCAGCTTAGAAATATCATTGACTTTCGTATTGATTCCGACAGTGTAAAATATGTGGTTATTCGGCATAATGAAACTATTCACTTGGAATTATTTTACCATTAAGTGGAAGTCTAATATAGGTTTTCTCACTGTCTCCAAGTGAAGTATTAGTTCATTACACATTCCTCTAGCTGCTTTGTCTTTTTTTGTAATATTTTCATAAAAAGCAGATTATTTGCTGCATCCAATCCCTTGGCAACCTAAAAGATTATGCAGTCGGCCAGATCCTTACCATCCATTAAAAACATTAATGCACTGCAGTCAGGGACTGTAAGAGCCTTTGCTGTCTGATACGCTGTTCCTCTTTCTACAGACCTGGATATGCTACGGAAGTGTGAAGATTAAACCTTTTAAGGCATGTCATTTGTGATAAAATGGTAGAGAACAGATGCTTAACAAACTGCTGTAGAGACCGAGGCTTTTGTTGATCTCTGAAGAATCCACACTGCTAACTCCCATTAATGCTAATGGGAGATACGTACCTAGTACCCTCACACCTCAGTGTGAAAATAGGCCTTTTAGCTGCTAGCACATCTGGATCAGACAGACTTCTAATTAATTGTTGTCTCCATCTTCTTTGTTAAGAAGTAAGGATAGGCTTGTCTGAGGGGGTGTTTAACRTTTTCCTTACCACTTGACCACTCTACAATGTGAAAATGTAGACCTTCTTAAGTTATAGCTGGGGTTTCGGCATAGGCAATTTCAGGAGTCCTGAAAAAATTCCTGGAGACATACTGTGAAAAACTTCGTCAAAGTAATTGTTTTAAGTAAAATTATCATGTAATAATACAAATTCAGTATTTTCCAGGAGTCTGTAATTCTTCTGCCAGTATTTGAAGGAAGTTTGATGATTCGAGAAAACAAAATCTAACTAATGAGATGTTTTCTTTCTCTATTTACATCAGGTACAAACACTAGAGGTAGCAAATCTATATCAGGTGAAGGATGGTTTAGTAAGTGGATATCAGTTGGCCACAAATAAATACAGACAACCCTTACAAAAAAATTCTTGACCCCTGAACCAGCATGAATTTCTGAGGCATCACCCTAATCAGGATACGTCAGGAAACAGCCTCAGTGATTTTTGGATAGAGGCTTGATCTGCTTTTAGAAAGGTAAAGGTGGGTCATGAAATTTAACAATGCCATGTGATTTCTTCCAATTTGGTGTGCTTCTAATGTCCCTCTACTGCAGCGGCAAGACTAGAGTTCCCAAGTAAAACAGCCTGGCTTCCTTCACAGAGAAGATCCGGACCCATACCTGGGCAAAACAGTCTGGGATGCACTGTTAAATATTTCTGATATTATCCAGTAGAGAGCAAAGACGGACTCTTAACAATTCCTTCCAGCAGTAACTTAGGAGTCCTATACGTAGCTAACCTGTCTGTTTTCATGACACACATATGCTATGACTGTTAGAGGCTCCAGTGTGTCTATTCCAAGAGTCATGCTCTCATCACCTAGTGCAAAAAAGCATGCCAAAATTTGTCAGGCTTTGCGTAACAGTTGGTCACTAGAGTTTATTCAGAGGGGGAGGTGGAAATCTGATTAAAATGAGTGGAACTGTGAGCCACAGCATGTGTGTCGAGAGTTGAAAACACTCATGCAGGTTTGTGGTGCTCTGCTCATGAAATTGTGACAGTTTCAGTTCATGAACTGAAACCCACTGAAGCTTGCTGGAAACAAATAACTGAGCAAGGATATCGATAGGTATCTCATTGACTATCTGCTAAGGAACACCTCATGCAAAATACTGGTTTGGTTTCTTCCAGAAGAAATAAAAATGTCGCCTTTTACGTGTCATTTGTGTGCAAGAATAATTTTCTAATTATCAGCCATGCACATTAAAGGCATTGTAAGATATGTTATCAGTAGCATGTGGGAAGGCTGATAAGCTGAAAGAATTTACCTATTTATGTATAAATACCAGCAGTATTTGGGGGTTTTCAAGTGCATTTATACAGATTTGCATTATGATTTATATGAGTGACAAAACACACAGCAAAAGAAGATTTTTGCAGTGGCCGTATGCCTGTCTTACAGGATACAGAGATTGTATGGCTAGAGAGTACATGAGAAATTTTTACCACCTCTTCCTTTTCTCCCTCAATTTCTTGCTCTGCTGTTAAGAACTCTGGGGAGCCTTCCGTATAGGCTGATCAAAAAGCTCTGCCTCCCACTGTGTCTATTGTCTTTTAACAATAATCTCTGTTTTTTACAGCTTTATGTTCCTTTCCCAAATGGAGTTGGCCTCTTGCTTTCTTGTTTGCAAAACAGGGGCCTCTTTTTTGTGGGTAACAGTAAAAAAAAAAAAAAAAAAAAAAAATCTTCCAATTGCTGTTAAGGGAACTGGGAAGTGCTTTGCAGTGAATGAAGAGAGTGTATGCAGTCTGGGACTTCAGTCACACTATCTGGTGTTGTAATAATTTTGTTTTGGATGTGCAGTGGTCTCTGAGTTATGCTGTCAGAGTATTAAGGTGAAGGGGAGGATTTCTGGATGTATCCCAGTAGCCCTGGGATTAGTGTGACTGAATTGTACTGCTTACTTTGAAGATTCTCTTTCTTTATACTCAGGACACAATCTTACACTAATACCTGATTAGCACCTGCACCAAACAATTACCAATTGCCCAAAGAAGATTGCAAGACTTGCTTCGTATTTCTTGGACATTTAAGAGAGTGATTTTTTGATTGCAGAGAACTCCCACAACTTAAAGAGGAGCAAGGGTGTGCAGGGATAGGAAGGTCTGCAAGGACAGCATCAGTGTGGGCTTGTAGAGTGGTGCAGAATAGAATGGTGTGGCGAGGGACAGGTGTTAAGTGCTGCAGAATTAATCCATTTAAACAGCTGGCTTTGAGGAAAAAACACACACCAATTGTTTGAGTCCAGTTTGTCAAGCTTGATCTAACACCAAGCAGGAGTTTTTAAATGGGGCTGAACCAGTCACATGATGTATTTCCTTAACACTCTCATGAATGAGCTTCTGTAGAATCAGGACCTAAGCATATATCATTGAGCTTTTTCATGTGCAGATTATTGACTGATCCAGAAAAATCTGGTCCAGAAGAAAGGTAAATCTTGGCTGTGCCACGGGCTCTACTGTGATCTAAGGGCAGTCATTTTATCTCCTCTGCTTTTGTCCCCTCTCTGTAAAATGGTGATAAGAGCATTTTCTTATCTTACAATGGAGTAGTGATGATAAATATTAAGGATTATGACATGGTTAAATACTGTGGTAATGGAGGCCATTAAGCACCTTAGACACTTCTATTCATTGGCTGCTTTTCTAAACTGAATTATTGAGCATTTTAAATTTTTCCCAAGTAAACTCAGGGAAATGAGTTGATAAGGGTTAATAAATAAACCCTGCAAAATGTCAGTGTTAAACTGCATTGTGTTTTCTGAATTACGTAACTGAATGTTTTGTATCTTTATCTTAAGTCAACCTACCTGTTCTTCACTGCTTCCTTCAGTGACTGTAAACCTAAAAATAGGGAGAAAAGGCAAAGTTGTTATCTGCTACAAAATGACTGTGGCTACAAAAATCAGGGATTTGTGCATTTGTCAGTTTAGGTCCTAGCTTTAGAAATGGAAAAAGATTAGGTGACTGAAGTTGATTAAGGCATCTGTGACCAGTAAATCAAAACAAATGTTAGGGAATTTTTATGGTACCCCTCGAGGCTAATTAAACACATGTTTGTGCTTAAAAATAGAAGAAAAATTTAATGAACAATGCATTGGGCAGAGTCCTACTGCAATATGCAGTTCTACATGGAGTCTGCAAAGACGCATCACATCATAGCAGATTCCTTATATCCACTTGCACCAGCACACATCCCATGAGCGGTTGCATGGGGCACCTCAGCCTGGCCGTTGGTCCATCCCCCAGCCCAGCTCTGCTGCCCAAAAGTCGCCCCTGAGCACTCCCATTCCAGGATGGCTACAAGACAATGCTGCAGCTGTTTCTTGTCTCATCACCAAGGGAAACTTCACTCCCTTGCAGGGCGTCGTTCTGACTCTGGCATCCCTGCCTCCAGCCAGTTCGACCCCTTCTGCAGCTGGGCCTTCTTGCCCTCTGTGCCAGATCATTCCCCAGTCACAAATTACCACTGCTGAGCAGTTACAATTAGAATTTTCCCTTCACAAACAAACAAAAAACCTCACTCATGCCACAATAAATACATATGAAATAGKSASSRARKGGAAGGGAARGG